>JAKWBJ010000053.1:647500-1247500 GCA_023159175.1 Wohlfahrtia magnifica | reverse complement strand
ATGACGAAAATATGCTTTTAAAACTGGAATATCCAAAAAAGTGCTGTTATGAGGAATACATGCAAAAAATGCACTAACGAATCGCTGCCAAAATTTATAAAAATTCATGAAACCGATAAATAGCTAACATCCGACTTGATTAGTTGTATGAGAAAAAATACGTTTTTTTTCTTTTTTTAAATCAGATGGTTTTATTTTCCTCTTTTGGGAAGAACTTAATGTAGATATATTTGTAGATATATAATGTATTGAATAACTTTACCTATTTATAATTCAAAAAATATATTTCTTTCGAACGAATGTTTGGAATTGTAGACATGCTGCGTATTCCGTATAATAAAATCACTAAAATTTGTCCAATTGCTAATCAGATTTTTTTTTTTTTTTTTTGTGTAAGAAGAACGTGACTTTAAAGAACGTTCGGGTATCGTGGTACCCGTCTCAAGACGGTTAGTGTAAAATATTCTCTTATTAAGAGGTATTAAGAGGTCTATATACCGATCATTGTGGTCTTAGAATAGGACCACAAATTTCGAGTGAGTCTGAGTCTGATTAGTGGGAACTTCAAAAAAGGCATTTGTTCTCTCCCGAGTAGAACAACTGAAGTTATTTGTAACCTTAATTTGATGTGGTGGACATTTACTATATATGATCCTTTGGGTTGTGGTCCATTTGGTCTGGCTATTATATATTTTGAAATAAATTTTAATTTTATTTCTACTACTAAATCAGCTGCCACGTCACTACTTGGCATTTTAAATAAAGAAAGGTATACGGAGAACCATAAATAGGGGGAGGCTAAGATATTTAAGTTTATTTTTATTTTATTTTTATTTCAGGAAAATTATTCACTTTAAACTACTACTTAAAATATTAAGGATTAACACGGTTTATTTTTAAATATTTTATTTTCATGTAATCAAATAGCATAGACATTAATAGTAAAAAGGATTTTAAGGATTTGCTGATTTTTTTTATCATTATAAATACTACAGGTTTTAGTAATTTTTTTCAACTCAACGCTTAGATTAACGTTGGTTATATTTAAAAAAACTACACTGAAAAAGAAATACAATATATTGGTTTTTTATTTTAAATTTATTTAACAACAAATCTTTTTTTCATAAATATTTTTTATTTTTTAAGGATTGACTACATTTGTTTTTTTTTTTTTTAATTACTTCAAGGTTTGGTTTGGGTTTTAAGAGCCCAGTTTCTGGGGAAAATTTGACTTAAAATTATAAACAAAAAATCTTGAAAATATTTGTTTGTTACCCTCGTATTATTTAAGAGTGTAAGTAAGAGATTTTATTTAATTTTTTTAACTTTAATATAATTTCCTACTTATTAAACGTATTATTGTTTAGTTTAAGACTAAATGTTTATTATTCATATTGTTTGTTTAAATTTAAAAAATAAAAAATATGATTTCCCTTTTTAAAAAGTTGAAGTGATTTCTTTTTTGTAAAGGGGGTTTAATTCTGTGTGTTTTGGCACTCTGCTTGTAGCAGTTTATGTTTTATTTTTACTTAAAATTAATATTTTTTATTTTTTTTTTTTTTTTTTTGTTTAATAGTTTATTTAGTAAAAACTTATGGTCTTACAACTACGCGTTACGGTTTCCCTTTTGAATTTATTACTTCCATGTTTTGTTTTTGTATCAGTTCCATCTTTTTTTATTTGATTTTATTATTTTCGTTGCTTTTACCGTGTAAATGCCTACCTAAATATTTTGTTTTGTTTTTTTTTTAATTTTATTTTTATTTTATTCACTTTTAATAATTTTTGATTTATTTTATTTTTTTTAATTTATTTTTTATTTTTTAAATAATATTTTTAAGATTTAAAAATTGTTTTGAATTAAAAACTCTTCAGTCAGTTATTGTTTTATGTGTGTAAGTATAAGTATTGGTAAGAATTTATGTGTATGTGTCATTTAGGTATTCAATGCATTATTTTAATGCATTAACTGCCATTAACATCGACTGCTATGGGCTGAGAACAGAGACCAACATGTAGATTATTGGTATAATGGGCTGGTGGCGATGCTGGCGGAGTTAGTGGAGAGGCATGCAACTTACCATTAGTAGTAGCTGCAGTAGCTCCACCTGCTGCCGTTGCACTAACATCCAGCGTAGTTGGTGGTGGGGGTGGTAGTGTATTGTAAAAATTGTTGGTGGACTCTTCGCTTTGTGGAGAATCTGCATGGTGGCAGCCGTTAGTCAATGTTGGTGTTGGTTGTGGCAAATCCTTTAAACTGAATATTTCTGGAGGCGGTGGTGGAGGTAAAGAATCCATTTGTTGATCGCTAATATCAGGGCTAAGTTGTAGTTCATCTGTGGTGGGTGGTGGTGCGGGTAAACTCAGTAAACTATCGTAACCATTTTCCATTTCCGCCATAGAATCATTATGATGACCATTCTGTAGACTTTCAGAATTGGCTTCTGAAGTGACTGCGTCTGGTAAAGTTGAAGAACCATTTGTTAAGGAATTCATATCTGTAGACTTCACATTACTTGTTTCATCTGGCGTTTCCTTAAAACCATTTGTATAAACATCTTCATCATAATTATTTTCGATATCAGTTTCTTGCTTCTTTGACTGTTCTAAGCCAATTAAAACATCTTTGGTAGCATTTTCAGTTAAATTTTCATTTTTAGCATACGCATCAGGATTTTCTATTATGTCACAATCGTTTGAAGTGTTATCTTGTTTCTCTGTAATGTTTGATGAACTTTCAGGTATTGTTAAAACAACCAGATTTTCTAATGAAGTTTCCTGTGTCTCCTCTTCATTTACTGTGGATTTCAATGATTCGTGAGATAAAACATCCTGTCCAACTTCATTTATTACAGATTCTTTGGCAGTCTGCTTGTTTACTTCAACTGGCAAAGTGGTTTCAATAGATTTTTCAATATCCAGAGGCAAAACTTCAGGTGAATCTTTTACCCTTAAAACTTCTTTATTACCATCTCTAGATGAGACATGGTTTGCATCTCTTGTCATAGAATTAACTTCAGTAGATTGAATAGGCTCTTCAGTATCCAGTGGAAAGACCTCAGCTGCAACTTTTTCCTTATCAATGGCGTCCTTTCCTTCTTTGGATGAGACATCATTAGCATATTTCGGCACAGGACAAACTTCAGACTCAAGACATACACTAACTACAGAATTAACTTTGCTAACAATCTCTGCAGAGCTTGTTTCATCCTGAGCCTCTATTACACATTCATTTGCTTCATCTTGATCTCTTACTACATCCGCCGAGGCATGCACCTCAATTTTTACGGGTATTTGTGTTTTTGCTAAAGCATCCTTTAAAATTTCCTTTTTTTCCTCTACTCCCAGTGAATTTTCTTCACTTTCAAGCACCTCCTTAATCTCTTTTCCCCCCTTATCGCTTGGCTTTTGAGCCGGTGATTCTCCACTGTTGGTCCTAGAACCACCCTCTTTAGTCTTTTCCGTTGTCTCCAGCACATCGTCTTTATTCTTACCTTCTTCTTTTTTATTGGGTGAATGTTTTAAATAATGATCATTGCCAGGATTACGATCATCATCTTTTATATCTTTAACATCACACTTTAAGACAACATTACCTGTGGGCGGTGTTGTAGAATAACCATTTTGTTCCACCACATACAAAGCCTGATTACCATAGCAATAGTCTTTGTTAGAGTCATTAGACGATGTGCTACTCAAATCCGATTGTGATAAGCCAGTATTGCAATTGTAAGCTAAAGATACTCCTTCATTATTACCGTCATTGTCTTTGTTATCATTTAGATGTGGTGAATTAATCGGCTCATCCACTTCTTCTATTTGATGTAAGCTTCTTGGGCCATCCTCGGTATTTTCCTGTGGCGGTGAATGTATCTGCACCTTCTCATTGTTTACACAATTTTTTTCATTCGTTACTTTATAGGCAGCTACTCCACCATTATTTTGTTTGGTATCGAACATTGAAAGCATTTTTTCACCACTATCAGTTACTGGACTTTCTGGTATAGTTTTGGAATCAATGCCTCGGGCAACTTCTACCACAAACACTCCATCCTTATTGTAATCCATTTTTGTTTCTCTAGCTACACGGGAAATATCCTTAAAAAGTTTAAAACAAATAGCACAAAAGTATTAAATGATTATCTTTTTATATAACAAATCAATTTTTTTTCATTGTTAAAAGAGTTTTGAATATACATTTTATCTGATCGTATTTGCTATTATTTTACGCCAGGCCTTATTAAATCCAAGAGTATTAATATCTTTTAAGTAGAAGTGAACTTGAAAATATTGATATTATTTACTGTGGATGGTTTCAATGGTATCTTGGAAAAATAAATCTCAGTCATATGGTGTCTAGGCTCTGCTCAAGCAGTTTAAATTTAATAATAGTGTTTATAAAAAGGATTTGTTATCTAAAACTAATTTATTTTACTATGTAGTGTAATAAATTAAAATCAAAATTACTGGAAAGAAGATCAAGGGTAAATAGAGATAGTTTTCAAACATAATCATGAAGTTTTTTGTTTCAATAAAGAAAAACTAACAAGTTTTTTACAAATAGCCTTTTTCTAATAAGACTATTATGGAAAGATCAGTTACAATTAGAAAAAAAGTGAATTTTCTTAACCCATTGATATCATAATTAAAGTGACAAGTCTGAACACCACATCAACTAGCTCGCAAATAACCACGTGTAAGGCTTTTAAAAATGTAACTTCGTAAACGAATGCTATCACATTTTAATTTTATTTGGTAAAAAAAACCTTTAGAAAAAATAAAACCTACGAACGAATATATACAATAATGTCTATAAGTAACATTTGACATTAAAGGAGTAATTACATTCGTCTACAGCAAAAAAAGCCTTATTTAAATCCGTTTCCACCTTTTTTTCCATCGGGCTCAAATGGTTTTTTATGGGCGTGGCAAATTGTTCGCCATAAATATGGTAGTTATGTCAATATATTTCATCATAACTTGAAAACGACTTGAGCGATCAAGGAGAATTATCCAAGAATTAAGGCAAAACAATCTTACATGAAAAGAAGCAAAGACAACGGAAGCAAGCCGTTTAAGATGTAACTGCTTTGTGGAAAGAAAAAAAATAGATACTGGGGTTCCTAAGTCACTAATACGTTTAAATTTTAATGGTGGATCAGCCTGATATACCATTCCGAAAGAAAATTTATTCAAACGGAAGGCATTCATTCACTTTCTTTTGTAACAGTTGCCTACTATCTTACGATTTATCGCTAGCATGGACTTAAGTTTCAAACGAAATCCAAATAAATAACTGGGTTGCCATAGCTTAATTTCACAAATAAATCGCCAACATACAATAAAAGGCGCTTAAATACAAAAATCTTACTATGAAAATGTATTGGAACTTAACAGTGACAAATGTAAGCAAACTAAAATACAGTATCAAAAATCAGTATTCGTACAACCTTAAAAATTTATTATTTAAGGAAATCTATTATTAAAACATCCTCTTTTTTAAAATCGTATGAAATAGTATTTTTAATAATTTTTTTTTTATATTAAAAAATTGTCTTTGAAAAGCTGTATGAATATTGACTTCTCATACTGTAAACAAATTAATAACAGATGAACAAAAAAATGAAAAAAGTTTATTTCATTTATGCGATAGTGGCTACATTTAGAAGACTGTACGGAGACCAAATATATAACATAAAAGCAAACGGCAATAAAAAACAAGTGAGTAATTTAAACATTTGTG
Organism: Wohlfahrtia magnifica; assembly: GCA_023159175.1. NCBI lineage: Eukaryota > Metazoa > Arthropoda > Insecta > Diptera > Sarcophagidae > Wohlfahrtia > Wohlfahrtia magnifica. The sequence continues at coordinate 1,241,757 of JAKWBJ010000053.1, read as the reverse complement.
TTCGTACGAACATATGAAAAACGGTATAGTGAGCTTAAATTTTATATTGAAATGCTTACTTTATCGTTCGTATTCATTTTCCTTCAACTAAAAAGTAATAGCGTGTCGCAAATCAGCTGTTTGTCGTTCGAAACGGTAACGTTCGATATCGTGGACCAAACTGTATGTGTTCAATTTTGGCGTATTCAAAACTCTTTAAAAACATTTCAAATACATAATATATTTTAATTTATTTATACATATGTATGTAATAATATACAAGATAATAAATAAACATCAAAAGCTGAAAAATGTAAATTATGGCGTGCATTTATGACAAAAAAAAAAAAAAAATAAAAAATTACAAACAAAAAAAATTAAACCTAAAAATAAAAAACGTCCAGAGTCTGTAACCGTTTTTTAATAAAAGTAATACAAATTTATTGTATTTTTTTAATTTTTTTAAGTAAATGCAAAATTTTAGAACAGTACACTTTTATACACAGAGAGAAAAGAAAGAAACTTTTGTTTTACTTTTTTTAATATTTTAATTCATACAGCATATAATACAACAACAATAAGAATTCGTGATGAATAATAGGTTTTTGTAAGTACAATAGTAGCAGTAATATGAATAGTAGTAGTAACAGTAGTAGTAATAAAGGTAGTAAAAATAGTATGTAATATGAACATTTGAAAAAAGTAACAAATTGTTTACACACACACATATAAAATAGACGACATGTGGCATACAAAAGAAATTATTCTTTTTTTTTTCAAAAAAAAAAAAAAATGGCAGTTGTATTTTTTTGCTGATTTCTACAGAACAAAAGAATACATAATACGAGTACATACTATAGATAAAGAAAATGTTTTGTTTATAACAAATAAACATATACACACACACACATATACAGCTAGAAAAATTGAGGTATTTTTTTCCAAAAACTTCTTTTATTTTTGGCATTATTTTAGGCTTTGTTTTCGCTTAAAAAAATAGTAACAGAATAAAACAGAACAAAACGGAACGGAAAAGAAATGTATTCAAAAAAGAGACACAACGATTGCTTTTTTTACTTTTTTTTTAAGATATTTTGTTAAGAAGAAAAGGATATTTAATCAACGTTTTTTGTTTTTTGTTTTTTTTTTATTCAACTTACATTGCGCTCTTCCGTCTCTACTGTAAGAAGATTATTTTCCATAGTCATTTTAGTTATTGAACCATTTGGTCCTGGTATTTCAACATCAACATCATTATCATCATCACCATGAACGGCATGAATAGTATGTTCTGTTGCCACTACTGTTACAGTTGCGTTAGCTGTTGTAGGACATGGACATACAAGAGAGGGACTTGTCAAATCTAAAGAAAGTCTTTTACAATCAGTCGTTTTAGTAACAGTCTCAGTAGTTGGAGTCTTAATAGAAGTGGTGGTGGTAGTAGTAGCAGTGGAAGAAGTACTCTTTAAATGGTAGGGTATTTCGCTTGAAAACTTAACAGTACTAGTGTCTGTAGTAGTAGTATTAGTTGTGGTAGTGGTAGTGGACGGTTTATTGGACGTTTCGGGATATTTTTCTATGGCATCCTTATCACTATGGGTGGGCAATGAGGATGGTGCATGTACAAACTGTAATGGTAAATTAAACATTGAAAAAAAAGAAATTTCAAATGAATTTGATAGCCAGACAAATAGGTTTTTATGTGAGTGTTGTTGTTGATGTGAGTGAACCCAACCCAGTGAATGAACGTGAATGTCATGCCTCTCATTAAGGAAAAAAAAACGAAACTGTGATGATAATGATTTTTAATTAACATAATTGAATGATGAGAATGAAAAACGAAAAAAAAACAAGTTTTTCAAAAAAATATGCGATTCCATTGATTTTTGAAACGAAAAAAATAATGTTCAAGAATTAAAAAACATATTCGACTAATTTTAAACGAAAAAAAGAAATGCGTATTGAAATAAAAGGAAATTAAAAAAATTAATTCTTTTTTTCAAGATATTAAGTTCAATTACCTCGCCTTTCTCCATGCCATCTTCATTGAGAGGAACTTTTGTTTCCGTTTGATCAGCATATCCTCCATTGTCTGTTATATTTGAATGATACTTTTTATATAAATACCTAATTTATAAGTAAAATGAAACAAAATGGAAAGGAAATACACCAAAGTAGACAGATATTTATTTTAATTATAGTTCACGCTTTATTTGTCAATATGCGTAAATGATTGTTTGAATTTATCAAAGTATTGTAATTATTGAGATAAAAATCATTAATTTATTTTTTATTTTTTTTGTATTTTATGTCATGTTCACACGATAAAACTTCTTCGTAATTTACTTTTCCATTCATAATTCGGTCCGCAATAATGAAATGAATTATATAATTCCTAATACAAAATTTTAGGCGCGAATCATCCAAGTTGTAAGCAATTTAGCAGATTACTAAAAATTCAATGCTATTTCTATCTCGTTTGTTTGTCTTCGCTAAATTTGTTTATTTAATTTCCCATTTTTTAAACACAACTTACAAAAAAAAAAACAATTAATAAAAATAACAAGAAAAATTAAAACGCATTACAAAGGCGCCATGTGAACTGCGGAAATTGTATACCGTAAGTAATTCAAACAGCAAACAAAGTTGTTCAAAGTCCAGTGTGAACATGCTATAAGATTTGTAAATAAGAGCATAAGGAAAAATGACAGCTCCTTGAGATGTATTGCAAAATATTATCTACTTATTAGTTTGAGAATTAAAATTCAATCAAGGTCACAGAAAGCTATCATTTCGATGAAACATTTATATCATCGCAATACATGGACCTTGACATTATATACGAAAAGGAGTGTCATTTAAGTCACCGTCTCTGACCATAGCGCTCCAAATTGACGTTAATAGTTCTTTCAGCGTCATTTTCGAAAAGATACGGCCCAATAACATATCCAGACCATAATGCGCACCAAGCATTTACTATTTCTGAATGCAATGACTTTCCCACAATCACTTGTTAACTAAACAACTAAGTGAGAAATGAGCTTTATCGCTGAAAAAAATATTGTTCGAAATTCGGCCACGTTTGCATTATCACTTTGTAATAAGTTTGAACCAGTTTTATGCGTTCTTTGGTCTTTAAATGATACATATTCCTGACCTTCAAACCTTTCACTAAATAAATGACAGATGACAGACATATAGCAGCTGACAGCCTAGCAAGAGCCGCGGTTTTGAAATCACTAAATATATTGTAAGAGAAACTAAATATGTTTATGCCAACAATATATTTCAACTTCAGCATTTAGAAACTATTAGTTTGATTGTTAAAGTCAATTGGATGTATAATAGAGTATGAAGACTTTACACGGAAAAGTTAAACAATTTTAACTTTAGTTAATTGGATTCATCGTAAGGTAAAAATTTTCACCCATACTTGGCGTATGTGGTAAATACATAAAAATAATATTGAGTTAATTAGTTAAGTAAAAAATAAATGTTGAGCTTTGCGTATAAGGTTTTATAAACATTACTGCGCAATACCGTCTGGCAATTAGAGATGATTTTAAAACCCAGTCAATGACTACATAGCACCTAGATCAAAACGTTATCAGAATAACCCCCATGTTGCGATCCCATCGTTCAGATTTGAGTCTTTTTTTTTGCTAAGTTGGTACATCTGTCGTTGATATTCCCGCTACATCTTAGTGTCATTGCTTGACATTTGCTAAAGCTACGTAGCCAAAAGTACATATATCTCTATGTGTGTTGGCAATTTTAGCGATGGAGGTTAAATTTGCAACAACGAACCTGTATTAAATTTTGCGCACCAAAAAAACGGATTTAATGTTGCGCGAACGTTGGAAATGTTGGAAAAGTGTTTCGGTAACGATTCTCTAAAGAAAACGGTTGTTTACCAGTCACACGAGCGGTTCAAAAGTGGTCGTGAGTCAATCGAAGATGATGAATGCAGTGGCAGATTATCGGCATCTAAAACCGACGAAAACACTGATAAAGTAAAAGAAATGTTCAATAACCGCAAACTAACCATCAGAGAGATATCGGAGGACTTGAACATTGCCTATGGATCTGTCCAAGACATTTTGGTTAATAATTTGTGTTTCCGTCGTATAGCAAGCAAAGTTAGTGCCAAAATACATCAATTTCATGCAAAAAATAGAACGTGTTGAGGTCGAAAAAAACATGATTTGCGAGGTTGAATCCCATCCCAGATTTATCAAAAGAATAATTATGAGGTTTATGAGTACGACACGCAATCCAGATATCGGGCAAATAAATGGCGTTCACCAAATGCACCACGACCAAAAAAACGCCTCATTTTCAGTCAAAAAAGAGGACACTGCTGACGGTTTTCATGGATCCCAACGGTGTTGTGCATCATGAATTTTTTCCAGAGGGCCAGACAGTAAACAAAGAGTGTTATTTGAGCATTATAAGACGTTTGCATGAAGCAGTTCGCCGAAAGAGACCAGAATTGTGGGCAGAAAACTTGGGGATTTTGCACCATGAAAACGCACCGTAGCACAGTGCCATCATTATTTGAAATTTTTTTAACGAAAAATGCAACAAGTACCATCCAACAGCCACCGAAATCATCTGATTTGACCACTTGTGACTTTTTTCTGTTCAATTGAGTAAAAAAATTATTACGGGGAACGCGTTTCAGCAGCTGAGAGGAAATAAAGGAAAAATCGCAGGAAGCACTGATGGGCATACCGAAAACCGATTATAAAAAATGCTTGGAGATTGGATCAAGCTTTGGCATAAGTGTGTTGCAGTCGATGGGGATTACTTTGAAAAGGACAATAAAGATTTAGATGAATAAGCTTGTATTTTAATTTTCTGTATAAATTCCGGGAACTTTTTGATCAAGGTGGTATATAATCAATTTAATATGGACACTTATATTAAAAAAGAGTTAAAATTTCAACTCTGTTTTTGTATGCAAATATTTATCAAAAAGATCTTATAAATTGCCTGCTTGAATTTCTGCGACGTTAAAAACCGTTATTTGACAAACAAATTTTGTATTGTTTCTCAATTGTAGTACATTTCACTCTTAAGCTTTTAAGGAAAATCGCAATGTGTCCCTATTATTTTTTTGACTTGACTGTAAATAATGAATTCGACACCAAGAAAAACATTCTCAAACGTAGGTTAAATTCTATACCTATGAGTTTTGCTCCATTTCAGAAAAGATATATCGTTAGAAGACCAGGATGTCAAAAATTCAAAAGAACAACTACAAAAAGAACTGTTCAAACCAATCGATCTCTATCTAACTGAGAATTTTGGTCTGGAAATCTGAAAATAAACCTTAGAAAATTTTCTATATAAAGGTCCGTTGTGATAAAGTGTGAAAGAAGTATGGTTTCTCTAAACATTATTATTTAAAAGGCAATATAGTGTGTTAGCCTGCCAGCATAGAGGTCGAGGGTTACATTGTGAATAACACTCTGATCTGTTCACTGTCACTCGCATTTATAATTAAAATATAATTTGTAATTGTATTGTTATTCAACCAAGCAACTAAATAATCATTGAGTATGAGCCAATCTTCCCCAATATTTAAAATGTGCTTAATATAATGGGGGAGATTTTAATCGTTAAAACTTTGAAAATTGAAAAAATCACCGAATTGCAAAAGTGAATAAAGTTTTTATTTAAGGCGATAACTGAATGCCTTTTAAAAATTTTGTGAAGATTATTTCATGTAAATATTGCCCGCAACTAAGCCATACAAACAATGCTTTCAACATTTTTGCTGGTATCTCACCTAGGACAGCTGTAATGTAATCTCCAAAGGTTAGAATTATAGCTGCTTTATCCCTGTACATGAAAGAATTCAGGTATCCTTACAAAAATATAAAATAAAAATCTAGTGGGATCATGATCTTGATATTAATTGTTCAATAAACTCGCCTCTCAATAAGTTCAAGGCTCCGCAAGCCGTGCGACTTGTTGAAATCATTTTGGGTAAAAAAAGTTGATAATTATCGCATGGCAACTTACTTTATTGGCTGTAATGTTGCGATTTTTATCATTCTTGATGAAGTATTATGGTTCAATTATGTCGCTGGCCATCAAGCCGTATTAAATAGTTCAAATTCAGCAATTCTGTTTATTGAAGTACCTGCTGATTCAAGAATAAACTTCACACAGCACGAGTTTTGATAATAAAATTCAATGATCTGCAAGCGTTGTTCGTTTGTTAGTCTATTCATGGTGAAGTGGCAAACCTTATTGAGCATTTTTTTACACTGAAGAAATAAATAACAAAAAAATAATTCGTAATTATGTTTTGTTTTTATAGTATAGGTAAGTAACATTCCTCTCAAAAATATATTTTAAAATATTTTGGTGTATGTGACTAAAGAGCTTATCGGGCGATAGGATGTTACGTTGTCATACTATCTATAAACACATTGAAGGCTACCATCGACTACAAGCTGTCAAAAACAGAATACAAGTGGGCATGTGAGAATAATTATTTTGGCGGCTACAATAAACATGCTGTCAATATAACAACATGCATGATATAAGTATTTTAAAAACGCAATATATGAAATATATACATTAAGGGCGCAAAAATAATATATAGGGAAGCACTGTTATATTTTGTTTAGGTTATGTTCAATGTGTCAAATCAGTTATTTATTTTGTAGCTGTTGTCGTTAATATAATGAATTAGAAGGTTACTTGGCTACTTTTGTAGTCAGCATCTTTTGTAGTCGTGTGGTCGGTGGTCGGTAGCCTTGAATGTGTTTATAGCATTAGTCTGTTGATCTTTTTAATAATCATATGCTAAACTTTATTGAGCATTTTTGGCATTGCCACATATCACGAATCTTCATTTTTACACTGAAAAAACAAACACAAAAACATCGCCATTTTTGTCTACAAACTAGTGATGCAGAATTTAGGGAATTTTCCTTTTTTGTGGGAATTTTTGTCGAATATTTCAAGCACAGCGGAAGAGGAAAATACAGATTATTTTGAAAACATTACGTGTCTACGGCTGTAGAGAGAACATTTTTATTTTAAAATGTAATAAAATTACAATTACAAATTTAAAATATTAAACAAAAACCCTTATGAACTTTAACAGTAACAGTGGGATGATTAATCTCCCAAAATATGCATGCAATATAGAATATCTAGTAAAATATATTGTCTATGGCCTATGAACTGCCATAATTTAATAATCATTGCATATATATAACTTTCTCTTGGCTACGCGATGTTATTAAATTTCTTTTTGTGAAATTAAAATTATATCAAAACAAAATAAATCAGAAATTATACAAATAAATAAAATCAATTAGATTTTTTTAAGATTTTTAAACTAAAAGAGAAATACAGGGAAAAAATATTTTTGGCTGTACGAAATGTTGCCATATTTTTTTTAGAAAACTTAAAATTTTGAAGAAAAAACCTGATTTTCTAGTGAAAAACTGCACATACTTTAAAAATTAAAAAAAAAACATACATATACGGGTATATTCTGTAAACCGAAAATGAGTGAAATTGATATCGATTAAATTTTCAACAAAAAAATAAAATTTAAGTGCGCCATTTATTTGAAACTCTTGACAATAAAAGAAGTTATTTGGAAGCTAATTAATTGAGTTTATAAGAAAAAAATCAAAATTTTGTCCGATTTGAAAATTATAAATAATAAAATAATAAAATAATTTATTTCAGTGTTTTATTCAAGCATTACACAACAAATTATATGCGATGTAATGAAATGTAAATGATATGATATAATGGCACTGTGTTCGAATTTGACACTTTTTTTTCCGACAGGCAGGACACCCGGCGTATAAACCTGATTCGAGTACAGTGAATACAGTGGTTCTGACATTGTTTTGTGTTAGCTCTTGTTTTCGAGATATATCGTTATTTCGAAATTGGAAGAGGTTGCACAACAAATATTTATATAAATTCCGAAATAAAATTGCGTTTGCCTAAGTCACTTTTTTATCTGCGCTGTCGTTATAGAAGTTTATATTGTTCGGCAATTACTTTTAGTAGTGAATCAGATGTATCACGCATAGGTACGTACGTAGTATATAATATGATCCCAATGTTCTTTTGCAAAAAAAAAAAAAATAAATAAATAAAAAATATGTATATTTCTAAAACGACTGCGCAGACAAACGCAACTTTCTTAGACCTAAATATGAGTGTACCACACACTATGAATTCTCTCTTTATTACAAGTTAATTTCACCACAGTTATATTAAGCAAATGGGGTGAAATTCTCACTTCTGAAATTGTTATAAAAAAAAATAAAATATTAAAAACCGCAAAATTTGTACAAAAAAACTTCAAAATTGCTCTATGTTTAAAAAAAAACTGCAAAACTTGGCAATACTGGTTGTACGGAAAAAGAGAAATTTTTTTAGGTTTGTGGGGATTTTTGAAATTTTTTCTAGCATCATTGCTATATGCATGCATATTTTTATTATACACGTCCTTCAGCTTACTAACAGCCGAACGTAAGAGCGTTGCATTGACTGGCGGCTGGTGCTGTCACTGAAGTGGCATACATAAATAAGAGCGTTAACGCTGTATCGGAAACAATAATGCCAATGTTACTAGTGATTAAATCGCTAAATGTGATTGGCATTATTTCAATATATAAACAAAAACAAGCCATTTTTTAATACAACAGTGCCAGTTTTATGTACCTATAACAACGTTTCTCAGCCAACTTGACGCGCTGTCAAAATTGAATTTTCGTTGCACTATTTGAGTTTGCTCCATACAATTTGTATGTACATGAGAGTCTTTGACACGCTCAATGCTCTAATTTTGGTTTATCTGTAAGGCTTAGTTTTTAAGTGGATTAAGTTTTTTTTTTGAATCAAGTGTTCAAAATGAACACACGAGTATGTATATCATAGCGTTTCCTTTAAGAAATATTTTTATGCAAAATTCTTGACTTCATGAATATACATATATATGACGACGAAAACAATTTTTGGGCTTGATAAATTAAAGTGTAATACTGGTAAGCTGGTGTGCTAGTTTGGTATTGAAAAGTTAATTTCCACCAGAGATTTTAATTCGCCATATGACACCAGTCTGGTGTACACTCAGTTTACCGTATTTTTCTTTGATTAATAACTTTTATGCCTTTAAATTGTACTGAAGAAGGTTATGCCTAGAGCTAGATTCCCACGATTGTCGCAGATGTACCAATATGACACATTTTCAATTGTGCTTTATTGTCGTAAAATATGAAAATTATCCCAATTTATTCTGCGAAAAAAATTGTAATTTATATATTGGATTATCACACAAAAACACAATAAATATTGGCGCATTTATGAAATTTTTGTTGCCTCATTATTAGCTATTGGGTGGTCACACGATTGCCGTAACAATAATTGATGCATTACAACAATCATGTGATCCCAGCTTTATTCTTAAATTAATATATTTGTTAGCTTTTAATTTGCTATAGTTTGTATATTAACTAATGTTTAATTGCTCAATAATTTAATAAAAATTAATTTAGAAATTCAAACAATCATTTTCACTTACTAAAATATTTAAAACTTAATTATTAAAATTAAAAACAAATTAAAAAACAATATCTACCTTAAAGCCCAAAACATACTGCAGGTAACGACAACAGGCAGTATAACAATGAATAGGCCAATAGCCAAGGATATTAAATTTATGATATCTTCTAAAAAGATGGGATGGCAAAGGGGAAAGAAAATAGAAAATTAAAGAGTATTTTTTCATTTTTAAATTAAAAATAAGTAAAAGTTCATGTTGATGAACAGAACAAAAAATAAAAGAGAAACTCATTAAAATTCTTTTTTTATTATTATTTTTTTTTTTTTATTTTTTGTTCATAACCATTATAGTACGTACATGTACTTGTATTTAACCAAGCATGTCAAGATTTATTTTTAATGCGTTTTTTTCTTTCTATGCTCAAGTACTTACCGGTGTTTTTATCCTCTAAATCATTGGCATCCTCCATGACAGAGAAGGCTGTTGCGTTACTCATACGTTCAGATTGCGTTGTTGAATTCGCATTGAGATATGCTTGTGAGCTATTACTCTGACTAACTTTGTTTAGAAAGTCTTTAAAGGTTGTTAAATTCTGTTCGTTATTAATGCCACTGCCGCCCCCACCACCGCCACCAACACCGGTTATGGAAAACATTTCTGCGGAGTCTTTAATGTCAGCACTTAACTCATCCTTGCGCATATTATTAACGCCATAGTTGACATACAAGTGGGCATAGTCTGCAACGTGATTTGGTTGATGCTGTTGCTGCTGTTGCTGCTGTTGCTGCTGTTGCTGCTGTTGCTGTTGTTGTTTTCGCAATTTTGTTAGATACGAAGAGGTGTAGGACTTGGAAGCTATGGCTGGATTGCCAAAGGGATAAGAGCCCTCAACACCGTCAAAACCACCATCAGCACTCTCGTCTATAAGGTCGCCACCATATTGTATTGATGATTCGTCTACGTGCAAATTATTGTTGTTGCTGCTGCTTTCATGATTGTTGTTGTCGTCTATATCGTTGCTATTAATATTGCTGTTGTCATTGTCATCGTACATGCCTGAGCGATGCAATTGTGCTTCGTTGGGCATGAAATCGATTTCTTTCAATTCAATCTGTGGTGGTAGTTCCCCAATAACAGGAACTCCTATAGAAATTTCCGGCAATATGGCTGGTTGTATTATTACATCTGCTTGTGGTGTAGCACTACCTGCTGTTTGTTGATGTTGCTGCTGCTGTTGCTGTTCGGGAGCATATGTTGTTGTTATTGCAGTATCCGGAGATTGCTCCACTTCTATTATGGATTCCCCTACGTATGTAACATCCAAAGGAGGTGAGGGTTCATTACGATTACGATAGATTTTCAAGGAGTCCTGTTGATTATGATTCGAAGAAAGTATTATATCCTCTTCATAAAGATGATGAGGAGAGGCAACAGCATGTTGAGTTTCTTCCGGTGAGTTGATATTGGGATGTGTACTGGCCATATAGTTGACTGGGAAAAATTGCGACTCCAATTTTAACTTACGTTCTTCATCACTTTTTTGGGTATTTGGTAAAGACTCGCCCACTTTGACTTCAGTATTGGAAATATAGAAAATCGTATCCGAATCTCTATCAAAATTAGTTTGATAAGGCGGCGGCGGTGGTGGTGGTGGTGGAGTTGTATAATGATCCTTAACATCTGTTATGAATATTTCATTTACAGTTTTGGATTTAGAGGCGTCTGTCATATTATCTGTGTCTATGATTTCCACCACTAATATTTCATCATTTCCAGGATCTTTGTTGTTGGCGTTAACGCCGCCATTCGAGGGTATTTTCAATTTAATATTTTCATCATAGGAATCATCGGCAAGAGCCAATTTTTCATTGTTGTTATTGAACTCCGTTTGTGGATAGGAAAAATCTAAATCCTCACTCTCATTGCCAAACGACTCGGAAACATTAATGTGTATTTCAATGGCGGCTGGTTCTGGTTTACCCGAAGCCACTTGTATGGTACTGTAGTTTATGGGTTCCTGGGTAGAAGTTTCCGTACGATCTATAACATACTGGGTAAAACGTTCCTGTTGCACCAAAGCTATGGGAGGCTTTGTGGTCTTTCCTAAGGAACTTTCGTCGTGACGATTTTTCTCGGAATCCTTAAAATTTGTGGAGGCGACAATGGAGTCAATGGTGGAATCGTATACCTCAATTTGTATATCGGAAATTTTTGATTCGGTCTGCTTTGATTCTTTGGCTAGGATTTTCTGGGAATTTTCTTTATCCTCTGAGGTAAACATGGTACTGGCTTGTACCATAGGCGTTTTAGTAGCCATGGTATCAATCACTTGAAAAACGGTTGTGGATAAGACAGTGGCTTGCTTTTGAGGCAATACTTCTAAAGAAGATATGTTTTGCAAGGTTGATATAGAGGAAGTTTCTAAAGGTGATATATGAGAGCTTAAAATCTTAGTAGAATCTTTCGGTTGAGGTACTTTGTCAAAAACCTTTTCAGTCGTGGTAACTGACTGATTTATTGCTGCTTTCTGAGGTCCTGTTTCTAAAAAAGAAATGTTTCTATCGTCAGCTTCGGGAAAGTAAGGAAGAGTAGGAGGAGCATCATTTCTAAGCTCAGTTAAAGAAGTTTCTGTAGCTTGATTTTCAGTGGTAACTTGTGTTTCAGTTTCCGGTATAAAAATTTTTTCAGTCGAACTGGCTACCTTTGCTGCCTTCGATATTTCCAATGTAGAATTAATGCTCTTTGTTGCTGGAGCTTTTTCCTCAGCTTTCGCTTTCAATTCCACAAAGTGACCTTGATGTAATTGTTTCTCTATATCTTTAGTTTTATGCGGATTTTTGTTTGTCTGTGTTTTATCTTTTTGACGTATGACATGAAAAGTTTTTTCTTCCATAAATATGGGACCCAAATAGCCATGTTTTATAGGCATTAATACAGGTTTCGTAGTTGTAGTGGCACTCATGCCACTAAGAATATCCAGCATTTTATGATTATCTTGCTTATTATGTAGCAAAGCCTCCACATAGTGTTTATCGACCAATTGTTTCTTCTTAATGTTTTTCAAGCCATCATGACCATTATCATGTTGTCCGGCCATTAATAGTGAAGGTTGTTTTAAGTCATCTATGGTCTTGAGGACATGTTGCTCTAAATCAATTAATTTTAAAATTTTTTCGGTTGTTGTTGCTGTTGTTGCTGAGGATTCAGTGGTAGTTTTAAGTGCAGAAACAGGTATTAGTGGTTGTTTTAATTTATTGGTTTCCAGGTCTTTTGTGTTCAAAATTCTTTCTGTTGTAATTTGTCTTTCACTTGAACTCTCTATTAGCGGAGTTATTGTGGAAGTCTGGTGGTCGAGATTTAGAGCTTCAAGTGTAGTGATGGGTTGTAGGTTTTCCATTTCAGTTGCTGCAGAGAAAATATCTTTTAAAATAGAAGGTAAGGCTGTGCTAGAGCTTTGAGCTTTTGTACCCATGTCTTTAAATTTTAAAACCTCTTCCCTTGCCACCAAAGATTCACTGGAACTGTCTATTACTGCTGAGGGCGTAGTAGTAGTATCTGAAGTTCGGTCTAAAATCTCAAAAGTAGTTGTGTATGCTTTCTCTTCCATTTCTGTGTCCAGTTTTAAGTCTTCCTCCTTTCTGTTGTTTTCAGCTGATGCTGCAGTTGTTATGACCATGGCTTCCCCAGTTGTCCTCAATTCGTTTTGGCTTTTCTCGCCATTATTATTTACAGTTAGACGCATTACAGCCTTATGTTCGGATTTTGATTGCACACTCTCATTATCGTTATTATTCTTATTTTGCTCGTCATCAGCAATAATTTCTGTTGCAACCATTGCTGTTAATGATGACAAAGATAATATTTGTTTTGGAGTTGTTGCCTCAACATTTGTATTCTGGCCGGTTATAAAGGTCTCTGTTGTCTTTGCATTGTTCACGTAAGGAAGAGTAGTAGGTGTAGAGGTTGTTGTGGTGGTGGTGGTGGTGGTTGTTGTCGGAGAAACAATTTTGGTTTCTATGGTTGTAGACAATAGATTTTCATTTTCTATTGTAACAGCAGGATATTGTGTTGAACTGTCACTGTCATTATTTTCTGTTTGTGTTTTAAGGACATCGGTTATGTCTGGTAAAATGTTACTGGTTTGCAGCAACGTTTGATTAACAACAACAACATCATCATCATCATTATTATCTTTATTATTTAAAACCTTTTCATTTGTTTGTAAATCCAATTGATTTAAAGATTTTGATTTAAAGACTAAAGTTGTGGCATCTTCATGATTTATGGTTGTCGTAGAAGCATCGATTTCCTGGCTGCTTAAAGGAGTAGTAGTAGTAGTTTTTAGCAAATTAGAGATTTGTGTTACTGTTCCTGGAAATACGGGCTCTAGGTGTGGTTGCTTAATATTATTTGGCATTTTGAAAGTAGTTGTTGTAGCCGATTTATCCAGTAAAGTAGCGGTGGTAGTTGTTTTGAAATTTTCTTTATTTAAAGTAAAAGTTTTTTGGTCCATTTCTTGGCTCAAAGATTTTCCAAGTTTATCTGACTTTTCGTTTAATTTTAAATGTTTTTCTTTTTTATTATTTTGAAAACGATTTTTATTCAATTTAGTTTTCAGCGTGTCCTTAAACTCACTTACTTTTAAATCCTTATTTATGACTTTATCCATATAAGAAGCCATTTTATGTGTTTTCTTTGGCAGACCCATAGTTTCGGGTGTTATGCCAATTTCCGAAGATGTTACTATTAAAGTGGGTGTATTACCCTGCACACCAATGGTCAAATGATGGGTGGGTGCTGACTTAGTTAGACAACATAATAACAATAGCAAAAAAGCCTGTAGAAGGCTGCTTAATATCATTAAAAATCTCATTTTAGCTTTAATTTTTTTCCACTTTAATTCTTAGATTTTTAACATCTTTTAACAAAAAATAAAAGAAAATATAACTTTTTCCTCTTAAACTCTAAACAAAAGTTCAATGTCAAATATTTTCTTAATTTCTATAGAAAAACTCATCATTTATAAGCTTTTATGTCCTTCACCAATATACTCGTAGTTGCAGCAGTTTAACGTTGAACAAAAGGGTCAATTAACGTTAAGCAGCTTAAAAAGTCACTCAACTTTTTATATATTATTTTTTTATATTTTGAATTTAAAAAAAATATATTTATTTTTTATTTTTAACACTTTGACACTTCACTTTTGCCAGGTAATCCTGGGGTCCTTGCAAAAGTATTTAAAACGGCATTATTTTCTATGAAACTTTTCTTCACATTATGTTTTAGACACTCCCGTTTTTGATTTTTCTACTTTTAAAATTAAATTTTAATTATTTTTTTATCATTTTGGCATTTCATTTGGCACTGTAGTTGAATTGCTTTTTTTTACTTTTCCAATTTGTTTACAATTAAACTCTCTCTCTCTCACTTTTAATTTTAATTAAAAAATTCACTTAATTTTCCTTTTAAATCATAAATTTTATTCACTTGCTTAACAAAAAACTTGTTGTACGTTTTTACTTATGTCTTTCAGAAAATCTCTTGAATTTGTAGCGAAAGCTCCAAGGATCCAACACGTACTGTGATATATCCTTCATAAGCAACACACTATAAAGGAATTTTTTCTACTGTCAGTGTAGACATTTCAAAATGGAGATTGGAATTCACCATAAAATATATTATAAAATGAAAAGCTCTTTAGCGGCATAGTAAATATAAATAATATTTATTTACATTTTTTTAAAAGCTTTCTCTCTACTTCTCTCTTTGATTATCTGTTTTATGCTCTCACGTTCTCGTTTGGTAGTGTAATAAATTTAAATGTTTATTTTTTCAACTGTCAAAAAGTTGACTTTGTTTATGTTTTATTAGCGATAAGAATTTAGAGTGAGAGCACCAAATACAACACCAACAACAATAATAAGTAAATATAAAAATAAAAAAATTGGGAAACATGTTGCATTATGTTGTTTACCCTCATAAACACTTGAATGGAATTTAAACAAGCAAAAGTCAACAAATTTTTGAGAGAGAGAAGGCAAGAGGGTTATATACGAGTACATATTTACATAAAAATATAGTATAAAGTAAATTATTTACATATTCACGAAATATATAAAAGGAAATCATTGAAATTTTAAAATTGCAAAAACAATGATTATAAAAAATTTATTAAAAATTTCTCTATTGCAACTAGTCGAACTAGATCGAACGGTTATTATTCGACTGTTTTTAACCGGTTTTTTGATTTTGTCGAATACGGTTTTTTAAAATGTCCTTTTTTGAATACTGATTAAAACGGTTATTTTAACACGAGTAACCGGTTAATTTAAATATGTATAATATTTATATGTTTTCTAAACCTAATATATAACGTCTTAATTTTATACTGTATATGACAACCTTGAAAGTCGCACAAATAACGTGAAAACCACGAGAGATCAAAAAAAGTACGTACACTTGAGCAACAACGACTTTTTCTCATTTTATGTAAATAAATATTAACATTTTAAATATGGAGAATGATGATCAACCAGACTCATTTAAAGGGACCTACAAACGCCGGCTCCGGACGGCAGTTTAAAAAGTTTAAATTTAAAAATGCAATAAAACAAAATCAGTTTGAAATTTTGACAAATTAATTTTTTTGTTTTGAAGTACAATTGTTCCGGTTATAAATGAAATACATATTATTTCATTCATATGGCTGTCGCCGCTGGCCTCACAGTTTCCCACTCGATAGGTCCAAATTTCGAGAACTCTTCGATAGTATGGGATCGTATCTCACGAATGTTGAACTTTAAATGGTCAATTGTCTCTGGTTTGTCGGCATATCACTTGTCTTTAACGTTGGCCTACAGAAAATAGTCTAACGGTGACAAATCGCAGCTACTTGGCGGCCAACTGACATCACCATTACGGCTAATTAAGCGGCCATCAAACTTTTAACACAATAAATCGATTGTGACATGAGATGTGTGGCAAGTTGTACCATACTGTTGAAACCAAACATACCATGAAGAGCGGGTACAAAAAATCGGCTATCATGGTGCGATAGGTGTCTCCATTGACCTTAATAGCTACGAAATATGAAATATTAAATATGGGTCAATGATGCCTACGCTCCACAAGCCGCACCACGCTTCTGTAAGACCACGTCTGGGTTTTCTGAGCCCAAATACTCCAATTTTGCTTATTAGCCTACCCACTAAAATAAAAATTAACTTCATCCGAAAAAATGTTCTTAAATTTTTATTTTTATTTTTTTTTTTGGCAATTTCCGACAAATTGTCTTTGTTTTGGAAATAAATTTCCAATAAATCCCAACGTTGCTCAAGCGCAAATAGATTAATTTTATTCAGTACAGGTAATATACTGAATTTTGTGACAGAATAGAATAACATGTGTTGCCAGATGCGAAATAACCGCTGGTTTAAATTTAAACTTTCGAATTGCCCACCCTATAGTTAGTTAAGTTTTTCAAGCGTAAATACTCAAAACCAACCGCTTGAAATGTCGTGAGGTGATACCGCTGTTAACAATTGTCAGGTGAGGTGGCCTCTGATTGAACTAAGAACTTTTTATTGGTAGGCGGGTATCTTACCCAACATAGTATAGTGGCACACACTATTAAATACGTAGTGTATGCATTTATTTATTTATTTATTTTTTCAATAAGATCAGCACTCAGGGATAACCCCTACTCATGCAGTGCATTGTGCTGGTACTAAGAAAATAGGTTGTGGGAAGAAGAATAGATAGAGTAGTGTCGGTGGACGTTCGATTTAAATTTGCTCATGTCGTAAGTAGCAGGAAAAACAAACGCAGGAAGATTGTTCTACACACGAATAATGCGATCAAAGAACAAATTCTCTCTATAATGCGTTGTGCGATTTACTGGACAATCAACTACAAAGGGATGAGCCCTACAAGAAATACGAGTACTACGTAAAAATATATGATTTATAGGAATTAATTCCTTAATTTCGTCAGAACACATTCCGTTATAGTACCGATAGAACAATGAAACACACATCACATTGCGACGATGCTCTAATGAATGGGTAGAATTGGCTACCCTACCGTCATTAATAAGAACATTCACCCTCTCCTGTACGCGGTTGAGAAGCTCCAAAATAGACTTTGAAGCACCGGCCCATACATGAGAGTTGTGTTCCAATTTGCGTCGGATATAGGTCTTGTAAATATTAAGGAGATCAGATGGAGTGAAGTGATTCTTACACCGTCTTAAGAAGCCGAACACTAGAATGCTTCTTTCCACACTCGAGATATGTGCTCATTCCAACGAACGTCACAATGAATTCTCATGCCAAGAACATCAAGAGCATCTGTTTCCTCAATATCTAAATTACCCTTAGATACAAATGACAACACACCACCACGTCTGTGTGTCAGAAAGCAACGTTTATGTCTCTACAGATGTCCTCTGAAGTGTGAAAATATTTGGAAATTGATGGAAAGGATAAGTCTAGATATATTGAGTGTCCTTAAATACTAAACTGAAAAAGCTTTCGACACCAGGATTTATTAGCCAAATTAAATATGTTTATGAGATCGACTTTATTGTGCAGCGAGGAAAACTTGATTCTATACCAAGTAGTCTGTAGGCGCTGGCAAGTAGAACTCTTACAAATACGGAGTAAAAATGAATGACTGGATGAAATATTAGGTCGTTGCGGTGTCGTGGAAGAAATGTCCCTTAAGGCCATAAAAAAACCGAACGTTGTTCTAGCACTCTTACTTGCTACAACTACAACAGGGCACAAAAATTTATAAATTTTATTTACTAATACAACTAGAATTGAGAAGAATCTTATTTTAATAACAGTAGCGGTTAACCAGTTATTTGATAAATCTATAACCGAAAACCGGTTTTTAAAAAAAGCTATTTTTCGAATTACTCGGAAACCAGTTTTGGATAAAAGTCGAATAATCGATCTCCCGATCAACGTTAGGAACAGAGCCGATTAGACCACATCTTAACGCTATTTGAGACGCTGAATTCGATTCAGGGTTGCTTTTTCCAAGATTATTTTTTCGAGTTCTCGAATGTTGGTAACACTGCACTGCCATGATGACATTCAAATATTGGCATCGCTAAGAATATCATCACAATTTTATTCTTCAATTTCTTGTTTGTTCAAAAACCTATGAAAGTACAAAGAGACTAATGCAAACACAATTCCAAATGTTTTTGTTATGTTTGCTGATGTTATTTGATGAATTTAAGTACAAAAAATATTACAAATGTGACTCATTATTTTAGTTTCTCTGCAGCAAATGCTCACGGGCCATGGGTGCTAAATTTATTTTGTAACGCATTTACATTAATCTGGTTCTTATATGGCAATTTTTTTTTTAATTTTTCAATGTGGAACCTTTAAAAATGTTATTTTTAGTAAAAAAAAAAAATATTCTGTCAGAATTTGAAGTCGGTATCTTTATTTTAACACTTACGTCATTGAGGTTGCACCTATATGTTAGACTGGTCCTTATGTGACACAAATTTTTTTTTTTTTAATTTTTCAATGGGAAAACTCTTAATTTGTTCTTTTTAGTAACACTGTTCTTTTTAGAAACAATATCGTTTGCTTGCTATTGTGTAAACTTTTTTGAGACGGCGTAGGTAGACCGTTTTAATGGAGTGCTCAAACCCTCTCAAATATATTTAGACCTGTCCCCCTAGAACCTTTAATTCTGTTATATTATTTGCCTATTTTGTTATGTATGGGCGGTGTATCGCCAACTACACGTGCATCGGAATATTTTTTGAAAAAAAAAATGATAACATTAAAAATGAATGCATAGACTTAATGAGAATAAAGAAAAAAAGTAAGTTTTAAGATTACATAACAAATACGCATTCTAATGTATACAAATGTGTACTGATAATTGTTATCAGGTTAGAGATTCATGCTTTTAACGGAAAAAGTGTGAAATTTTACTGTTATTTTAGATGAACTGCAATTTCTCAACGATTTGTCGTTAAAGGAGCAGCTTCTCCTTCTTTACTGAATGTTAAAGATAGAAAAAGAAAAAAGATTTTTCATGCATACCTACTTGGTGTTTGCAAACAAATGTTTGCCAATGTATCAGCGGTTTAAGAGTTTTATAACACTGTTTATTATTTATGAACACAAATTTTTGAATTTTGTCTTATAAAACTGTTATAAAGCTGTTGTAAGTCCTTGTGAATTAGACCTATAGTAGTATATCAGAGTATATTAGCATAATAAGAAAACCTGGTTTCATTTAAAGTACCCCCGATTTTTTACAGACTTGAATACAAGTTGTATAATAACAAACATCGATTTTGAATTTCTATCTCAACTTTGTAATGTCCTATTTTTATATATTTTTAAACTCATTGAAAGGAAACTACAGTTTACCGCCGGCTCCGAACGGAAAATGCATTTAGAGAAGTTTGCAATAGTATTTATACTCACAATCAGTTACTTAGCTAATGTTATGAGGTGATACCGCTGTCGAAATACTTTTTTCTTTTTTTAAATGGTTTGGTCTGGTATTGAACCGACGACTTTCTGGTTGGAAGGCGGATGTCTTACCTACCATACCACAGCGGTACACAGCTATTAAGAATAGAATGGATAAAAGACAGAACAAAACATTATAAACTTAGCAAGATATATATTTTAAGCCCGAAAATACCATTTAAAAATGATTGTTCAATTATTCTAGACATTTACTTAAACGCCTATATGGATATGAAAATTCAAAGGATGATATGACAACGGAATAGCATGTGAAGAGGATAAAAATATGGAATCTGAGTTACATTCAGAAATTGATAGAGCTTTTGCAGAAACTCTTCCAATAGAAGATTTTGATATGTTACACCAACAATTTTTCTTATATAGTAAAACAAAGATTAAAAGAAATCATTGCTACGCAAAGCTATTTAAACGGTAAACTCGTCTTCAACAGAATGCGAAAGAGCAATTTCAAAATCAGGCAATTTTTGCATAAGTGCTTTAATTTCTTTAAAGTTCTGTTATTAAAATAATGCTAATTTATTATTTTGAACTAGTTTTTATGAAATAAGTATTACTTTTGTTTTATTAATCAACGAATAATAAATTTTAGTTTTGTTTTAAGTAAATTGCGATTAATCGGTAATTGCGCTTAATGGACTTTTTCAATCGTAATCAAAATTTTGGAAAACTGTGATTATGTGCAAGCCCTAATCGTATGGTTTTCTCAGATGAGAAAAATTTAAATTTGGAAGGCCTTGCTTGGTATAGCAAATTTTTTTATGGTTTTTAAAAGCAACAGAATTATATGGATTGTCTATTAGGCAATTTCATATTACAGAACTTACGACATTCATTTTTAAACACGTTAAAAAATCTAAATCCTACTATAAGTAACTAAAAACGGCTCATTTTATCTGGACAATTTTCTTTGTACCCTTTCCTAGGATTTCTCAACAGAATAACGCACTTGTACACACTGTACAAGTAAGAGAGAAGCAAAATATTGGAATTTTAAATTGGCCCCGTATTTCCATGATAATCAGCGATATAATCAAAATTATATGGGGAATATTTAACCAAAAAGCTAATGAAAGTAGGAAGCAACTACTCGAGTGCTTCAGAGTTCATTCAAGCCAGAATTCTTGAAAATCAAATAAACTCTATTGAATAACCTTTATTCACCTAAGCTCTGATTAAACCTTTTCAACATCCGGCAACATTTTTCCATACCTCATTTGCAATTATCTTTACATATTAAAATAAATGTTTGCTTGTTTGTATGTATGCATGTATGCACAAATGTGTATTTGAAGTCTACAGAGGGCTAAATGGCTGAACCGATTTTCTTAAAATTTTCACTGTATCATCCTGAAGAAGAAGAAGACATAGGCTAAACTTTTTTCGATAGTATCATGCACTACCCACACAAACCAAATATTAATAGTCGCATATCTAAAGAATTTTGCCTCATTTACTTTCGTATGAAACTGATTTATTAGGAAAAAAAATATAGGGTAGATATAATCCGGGCGAAAGGGTACAAGATGGAAAAAAAGTGTAAAAAATTTATCTAAAATAATATGTAATTAAGATGGTGATAGCGAAACAAGCCGGGTTTTATTTAGTTATTTAAAAATAAACAGTTTTCTAATCTAACTTATTAACCTTAACGATACATATTTTTTAATAAATTTTTTCTCGAAGAAAAGGTAAATAAAGAATCAAAGATATCTTCAGAGATATCAGACGATTTTTCGCAACTGCATAGGGTGTGCTATACAAGAGGCGAGCGGTGTATATTTGATTACACTTGTAATAATATATTGTTACGTTTTAACCATTTTAAAACGTTTCATTCATTCATTTCATTTAAATTGCGTTAAAATAAAATAAATGCCGCTTTATTTATTGTTTTACAGTTGAATTTATTTACTTCACTATAACTTTTACACTGTTTGTCTTAATACAACACTTAATATTCGGTTGTACAACACTTTTATTACCGCTTTAACATAACTTTATTTACTTACAGCCAAACGATAACTTAACTAAATTTGTAGTTAAAGCAACCCTTTATATACCTAATTACCTACAGTTTGGAAGTTTTCGGATATATCGACTATCTTCTATTTTCATATCCGTTGCTGCCAAATTGACAGAGTGACACAAAATATATCAAAATCTCACAACACAGTGTTTTATTTTTATTTTCGTCACAATATTATTATATTGAGACTTATGGACAACTAAGCGGCTGAACCGATTTTCTTGAAATTTTTGAAGTATCCCTTTATGGAAGAAACTACAGGCTATATACATTTTAATAATTCCCACTGGGCGGTGCCACCCCCATACGAAGTGTATATTCCTTTGTCTATATTTACAAAAACTAAATATTGATTTCCGTATATCTGGAGAACAATTAAAGCAAAAGCTTTTTATTTGCTAAATGGCTTCGACGTCAATACATACCACCAGGAAAAAATGGGCGGAAATAGACAGGTGGGCGTGCTACCTCCCATGCAAATTAAATATTGATTTTATTATATCTTGAGAACGTCTAAAGCAAAAGTTTCCGTATTTGGTCTAAATAACTTCATAATTAGTGCAAATCATACAAACTTAATGTCAATTTCTATATATCTTGAGAACGGTTAAAGCAAAAGTTTCTGAACTTGGTCTGAATGAGTCAGAGTTAATACAAATAAGGTAAAAAAGGGTAGTAATTTGGCAGGTAGTAACTTGACAGACGACATCATCAGTCAGTAACTGGGCGAGATTGG
Source organism: Wohlfahrtia magnifica (assembly GCA_023159175.1). NCBI lineage: Eukaryota > Metazoa > Arthropoda > Insecta > Diptera > Sarcophagidae > Wohlfahrtia > Wohlfahrtia magnifica. The sequence goes on along the minus strand of JAKWBJ010000053.1, from coordinate 1,218,925 downwards.
ATAAATGTGAGTGGCATTTTCCATTCATATTAGATAATTGACTTTATAGAAGTGATGAACTACAATTATAAAAGCTTCTTTATCTAACCACATCAGCCAAAATGACGGAATTCCAGAAATCACACTGGTTAAGAGAATATACAGCTAAAAAGCAGAAACCACAGTGTCTTTCTGGAAGGAACAAATGATTAAATTTTGACCGAAAGGAGCAAATTGGGGGAAAATAAAAATGTAACTAAGATAGCATTTAAGATAATAATTAAGATGTGGGTAGCGAAGCACACCGGGCTTTACCTAGTAATGGATATAAATATAATATTCATAATTTTTATCATATATTACTTTTTTTTGCATTTTTAAAAGTATGATAAAACTTCATAAAAAAGTTTTTTATTATTCACCTTATGAAACCTAGAATTCCCACATGCTGATTAAAAGACTGTAAAATTAAAATTTTTATATTTGTACCTCAAAAGCGGGAGTGCGTAATTATTATTTTTGTCTAATCATGCAATTTAAGGGTGTTTACAATATAACAATTACAACTGACCATTTTTACAACAATGAAAATGTGTGTTTATTAAACAATCGAAAACTATTAAATCTTATACAATCGAAAACTTAAGCAAGTTTCAACTTTTAAAAGCTTTGTATTAGAAAAGATTTTAACAACACTTTCTTTTTATGTGAGAATACATCTTAGACATAAACCGAATATAAAAATATAATAAAGTTTTATTGTAGTTACAGGGTAACTATTAAACTGAATTAACAAGGGGTTGTATTTTTACAGCAAAATATTTGTACATATTTAATGGATTTGACTTTACCATCTCTCGCCAACTCCGCTAGGACATTTTTCGCAATGTTATTAAAACAGTGATGTGACTCTGGTGGCGAGTAGTTCAGTAAAATGTTCTGTTAAAATAATCGCCTTTGAAGCTTTCAATGTTTCAAAAATGTTATATTGGAAAAAAGCTCAACATTTTTGAAATAGAATACAATCAAAAAAAGTTTTACATGGTGGCTGAAATAAATAAATCAAAAAGTCTAAAGTTGAAATTTAAGTTATGTTTTATGATTTGTTTTATATATAACAACACTTGCTATCATATGTTTAATGTATTTTTCGTGAAACCATGGTTTTTATTGCAGACATCTTCCTAGTAATGGCAAAAACCTTACTGCACTACATAGAATTTTGCACTAAACTTGTACAATTTTGCCCAATTATAGGCAAATTTCTTACCACTTGGGGGCAGTATTTAAATACGCGTCATGCAAAGAGACTCTGTTTTAAAAGATCTATTATATTAATAGTACTTTATGTGGACGGTATTAGAATAGAATACTTAGATGCAAAAGATATCCGATTATCACATATTTTTTTTTTTACTTCCTTAGTTCTGCGATAACTCATATTCGATCTTTACAACGGCAGAGTGGATACTATAAAAAAATTGTCAGTTTTATGTAAAAATCAACAAGTTTTTGCGCTATTAAATAACTGTCAATGAAACATGCATCCAACATAATACACTAGAGATCAAAATGCTGTCAAATAAGGATATCTTATGGTGAACATGCACCATGCATGAGTCTGTCAGCATTGGCTTACCAAAAAATGGTATGTAATCGATCTCCTCGACTAATGCCGAATATTATTTAAAGATTTTTAATTGAAACATCATTTAGCGAGGAAAAAAGGGCCATTCCAAAAAGCAATCATCATCATTTATAAATAATGCTGTAATTTGTGAAATACGAAGTTTCGTTTAAGAAGAATAGAGTAAAAAAATTGATAACTGAATATTAAATAATAAAAATTATATTAATTAATAGCTTCGCTATAGAATATCTGATCATTATCATAATTCGGATTTATTATACCCCTTCCCTAGTTTGTTCAGCAGATCTGCTGCCGTCCTAATGAACGCCTTAATGGCAGATGAATTGTGGCTGGCTAGTCCCTGTATACTCTAGACTTCACTTATGCCTATAAAAACTAGTCTAGTGGGATCAAATCGCATAATCTGGCAGCCAATAAACGCCAGATCACCAAACTCACTTTCCAATAGGTTCATGGTATCGCTTGCCGTGTAGCATGTGACATCGTTTTGTTAAAATTTTTGCCAATCAAGTTCAATTCTAATATTTTCGGCAATGAGTCAGTGCATGTCTATTCGGACATTTCCACACTAGAGAACAGGGTGAGTAGTGGTACCGTCTTACTGAAATTATTTGCCAATCAAGTCCAATTATTCTACTTTAGGAATTGATTCAGTGGATGTCTATATGGACTGTTCCATATGAGAGAGGCTCAACCTTGGTGTTTTTCTTCACCTTCTGAACTACTGCAGTGTGTTTTAGGTCGAAGTTATGGCCATTTTTCATGCTGCAGAGTGGACGCGTGTTAAAGAAGCTCTTACCGACGATATATTTAAAGACGTATCTGTTCTGATAGTTAGGCGGCAATCAGATCTCTGTTAGGTATGACCTTATACTCTAAGCTGGTCAGGGTCTATTGTGATTCCCTTGTTACATTGTAACGTCAGTTTTGTGTACACCTCCCAATAAGACTCTATGTCTCCCTAAACATTTCTATTTAAACCTCTCAAGAACCGATATTCACAAAATATGTGTTCCGCTGTTTATCACGCCTGTGAGCACAGTCTACAAACATCGCTCTCAGTCCACAATGGCCGGTAGAAAATTTCGTTAGGAGTTGAGAACGTCAGAGCGATGCCAAATTGTGGACTGATCGCCGCTCTAGAGTGGTGAAGTCCCCATTGAGTGTCCCAGTGTTCCAAGCATCTGACAATTTTCCAATCCTTGATTAAGTGATGCTGTGCAGTAAGGACCGATAATACGATGTACAATTTCTACTAGTGTAAGTTAAATTCAGATATTTCATGCAAATCACTGAAACAGTTGAAATCATTTATGTATAACAGTCGCTGTTGACGGCGATGACCTGAGCAATGTCGGGCACAATGGGCTTCCAGAGGTAAACATTGATACAAATAAGTTTTGCAGGCCCCCAAGGAATTTAAATTTACGACATTAAAAGAGTTCTACAGAAATCAGAACAAATGATAATCTGAGGGGACGAGGTCCAGGCAATTTCCATTTAAATTGCTTGCTTCAATCTCGTTAATTTCTGACAGTAAAGGTCAGAAAGAACAGCTTGACCAGATTGTAGACAGCCATAAAGAACGGTTCTCTTCAAATCTCACCAGTGTACGTGATTTGATTTTCATTGATTTCGTTGCGTTGATTTCGTTCCGTTCCAGCAATGAAGCGCAAAAGGAAATTCGGTCCAATAAATTTTTCACTGTTTATTCAAGGGACAAGTAAACATCAAGCATTCGTATCAAGCTGTTTTGTATTTCTCTTCAGACTTCACCTATCATGCGCTACTTCAAAATGAAGTCGTAAGGCTTTAATATTTTACATTGATTAAGATTTTTTTTTTTTGTCATCGATTAACAGACAACACAGAAGATTTAAAAAAATAAAAAAAAAACTTTTTGGTCATTTTCATTGCTTGATAGATACCAAATCTTAATTTTTCCAACAAAGAGACTGATAATTTATAACAAAATGAAATATTTTTATTAATAATACTTATTTATTTAGCAATGTACTATTTTTGTAAATAAAATTACTTTTATTTTTACAATTGGCCGAATTCAAAAAATGTAAGTCTTCTGCGCGTGCTCAAGAACTTGACCTAGGAAGCTGATATATTTTTTCAGCATGACTAAGGCTGTGGACCGTCAATTCATTGTACAAAAGAAACAAAATTCGAAAGCAAAAATTTTTCGCTTTACTCTAATGCATATATGTATGTCTAAACATTAAAAGAAATTATCTCTAAATTGATGGCATACGAGTATATGTATATTTTGTAACCGTTTAAAGTTGATTGAATAATAATTTTTTTGGTTGAAGTGCAGTTCAACTAAGAAAAGTGTAAATAAAGTTTTCCTTAATTTTCATTTTTTTAAATGGGCTTTTTTCCAAAAATTCGATGATGCAGCAGACAGCGGATGTCAAAATGAAGTGGTAACAGCAGAAAACATCAAAAAAATCCCCAAAATCGTAGTGAAAATGATTGAATGATGAAGTTGCGTGATTTAACTGATATCGTAAAGATATTAAAAGAACGTGTTGGCTTCATATTGCATGCGCATTTGACTACAAGAAAGCTCTGTTCAAAGTGAGTGCCGCGTTTGCTCACAAAAACGTGTTGATGATTCTGTAACAATGGCAAGACTACATGAATTGAACTTCGAATTGCTGCCACATCCACCGCATTTGGCTCCCAGCGACTGCTGGCTGTTCGCAGATTTAAGAAAATGTTCGCCAGAAATTTCGCACGAATGAAGAGGTTATCGCTGAAATTGAGGGTAATTTTGAGGCAAAATATAAATCATTCTACAAAAGTGGTATTGAGATGCTAGAGTGGCGCTAAAATAATTACATTGTTCTTGATAGCGGTTACGTTGATAATTTTAAACAAAAAAATAAATAAATATTTTCTTTGTTAGGACTTCAGCCCATGTGTTATGTTTCATTCCATCTCACAAATTTAAGAAGAAGCCCCCAGACCTTCCAGCTAACCTCTGGCGATGATGACAAAAAACATTAGACGAATGATCAGGACAAAACAACGCCAACACATACTGGGAAAAAGTTACAATGCTAAAGTAAAGATCACCACCAATTAGCAAGGATATCCACCACCGCACAATCATATGTAGAGGGCTACAGTGGATTAAAACGGATCATTTACTTAGCTTGAAAAATCACTTTGATTAAAAAAATTGAAACAAAGCACTGGATGCTTTGTGGAAAGCCAATATACTCCCTAGAGGCGTGAAGGACAAACATATATACATACATATTACAAGAAAAAAGAAAAGCCTTATTCGAAGCATTTAAAAAATAACTCTTTGACTCCTTATTTTTAAAGAAAATTAAGATTTCTGACTTCAAGAGAAGTTCATATTGATTATGTGAACTTCCTTTTTTACAAATTAATTTTCAAATAATCTATTAAGAGAATATCACCAGAATTAAAAAAAATATATGATAATTTTCACGCTCTATTAGAAGAGAACAAAATCGTTAACTAAGCATGAATATTAAAACTACGAATATTGACACTAATTTTTTGCAATTTTTTTCTACATTTTACAAATCGTAAAATTACTATAGAGTTTCGACCCCCAACACAAAAAAATCGAATTGCAAACCACGTTAAGTTGCTGGCAGCTTAAATGAAAAACGAGACAAAAAATAAAAAATCAAAAAAAGATAAAAAATGATTAGTAACGTGAATAAATAATAGCTTTCTCAACAAAACCAGCCCATTTGTATGTGCGATTTAAGCTGAAGTATGTGCGATGTCTGTATATTTAATATTAAATTTGCATATTTGAAGAAGACATACTCCCGTAAAAGAAATCTGTATGACGAGACTTTTAATCAAAAGTATATAAATATTGTATATTTATTGATTAGAATAATGTAAAGCAATAAATGAGGGGTGAGAAGGTGGGGGTTGGGGGGAAAGAGAAATAGTATTATCTGGTATTTATTTGTAACTAAGCACCCAACTTCCACCTTTTTCCCTTTGGTATTAAATCTACTTTCAAATGATATTGAATGATAGGAATGAAAAATTTAAATAAAATTACAAATATTTTGTTTCTGCAATTTTTTTATTTTTATTATTTTTATTTTCTTCTTCTTCTTATCAGCATTCATATTGATAATATTATTTTTCTTGTTGTTACTGTTGTAGTTGTTAACTGAATAGTATGCAAAATTCATGAAAATGAATCTATTCAATAAGTATGTGCGTAAATATTAGAAAATGTAGCTACAAAACCATATACCACTGCCTCTAACAGCGTTACAGTAGCATTAATATTCGTCATTGGCAAACCTGCCACCCTCTTTAGTGGCAACAGTAGTAGAATCATAGAAAAATAAACTAGAAATTATTACAAACGTACAACAACAAAGAGCATCTAGCTGATACGGTAAAAGCATCAGCTGCCACCTTGACAAATGTTAGTATTTCTAAAACGAATAGTAATCAATGAATAAACCAGAAATATCAAAATGAACGAACGAATGAATGAAAAACTGAATAAATGAATGAATGAATGCATGAATATATGCATGAGTTTATATTGTAATCTAAGATTTTGGCATAATGCTCTTTGTGCTATAGCTTACAAAAAACAACGTTGAAAGTAATATAAAAATCGATATCTAAACATTGACACGTAACAGTCAAAATGAAAAAAAAAAAAAAAAATAAAAAATTGAAACGCGAATTTTTATTTTTATAGATTTTTTCACGCACGCATATCGATATGGACACATTAAAATTTAACAATATCCCACTCTCCTCTCTGACTGCTCTTACAGTCAAAGTTCTGACTTTGTAGTGAAAAAATAATAGAAAGTTATCAGGGAAGCTGCGAGAAGGTTCCTATGATGCCATCAACTATATTTTTACATGTCAGCTGTAATTTTTTTTCTTTTCTTCAGGTTTTACTTTCGCTGTTGGACTCTTTTCACTCTGGGGGCTCGTATTATTTCTAAACAAAAGAATAAAAAGTTATGTCATTCTAAACAACACATGAGGCCATCATATTCTGTTATGTATATCCAATGTAGAAATGTGTTTAGGATGTAAAGTTGGTTTATATCGACAAATGAGTGCCTGTGCGCATAATAAAGTTGCATACGAAAAAACAACGATAACCCAATAGGAAAAAGTATACAAAACTGTATACTGCTTTATGATTTCAATATAACTACGTTACCAACTCTTGAGCCGAGCGTAATATGTCCATACTTAAGTAACTCTCACCTCTGGTTTTCACAAATCTATCAACAACTGAAGAAAGCACTAAAGAACACACAAAAAATGATGAAAATAAATTATCGCGTTTTTTAATCATTATTTGACATTTGACATTGGCTCATGTTGAGTGATCTTGTCGGAAGCAACCACTAGTAATACGGCTTTAAGAACCACAATAATTTGTTATTTTCCAGACTCTTAAGCGTTTCACATGACAACCTTTCTATAAGAGTTGCCAAAGAACGGCAAAAAAACGAATATCACAACATGAAAAAATACGCCGAATATACAAATGTACTCCCTACCATCTAAAACCATTCCCTAAGATTTGGTAACAGACGAGACTGAAAAACTTATCTGTACTGATTTTATTTGGTGGTTCCTCAGTGATATGAAGGCGCCCTACTCCCAACTTAGAAGCTGATATGTCAGATTCTTAAACTTTGTTAATATTCCTGCACTTTTTTTCGATTCTGTAGGCATATATCCCGAATTTTCCTGTCGGTACGTGGTGTAGTAATGCGTCCTCTTTGAAGTAATGGGCTGTTTTCAATCCACACTTGCAATGTTAGCTATCTTTGAGAGTAATTAGTGTGCTGAAGAAGAGTTTTAATCCCGAACTTTTTCTAGGCGACAAATCGTATCCTCGAGCAATGCTGGGAATCAATAGTTAATTAAATTAATTTATTATTACAAAAAATTGCTAAAAAAAAGGGGATTACTTCAGATTTTTGATGTTCTGTATTTCCACATGTTTTTATTCGTTTTCTGTTCGAGTAGTCAAGGGTTGGTGAAAATAAAACGAATATACTTTTCTTATATATATTTGATAACAACAATATATTGGATGTAAGATCAAAGTGTTTATATTCACTTCTATCAAACTAAGTTGATTTTAGATGTTGTTGGCTGGATAAAGGTATGTGGGTACAAACAATTCTTAATACTTCTTCTAATACTTCGTCTAATTTTTGTATATATATTTATATGCGATAACAGTTAATATTATTATTATTATCGTATTGACCAGGCACTATTGCAAGTCACTGCGACCCATAGCGTTTATTCCACTTCCGGTCTATATGGACAATACCAGATTTGGAACCATAATGGTGGATATATGTCACCCAGTGAGATCCTATGTCTACGTAAATATTTCTACCTAAACCTAAAACCTACATTCACAAAATATGTGCTCCGCTCTCTCCGATGTCTGAGAGCACAGTCTACAAACATCTACTTCTGTGACCGCCATCCCTTTTAGATGCGCTCTTAGTCTACAGTTGCCCATAAGAAACTCCAGATCCCTAGTGAGGAATTGTGTTATGGGAAAGAATGCGTGCTTGACATTTCCCGCAATGACTGCCTGTGGTCTTTCCACAAGTGCGTAAATCAACTTATACAACCTGTCCTGAAGACCTCTGATCTTTCCACTAAAAGCCCATGGCTCCTGTAAGAGACCTAGACTGATCTTATTGTTCTAGAACCTTTGTAGGTTTTCTTGAACTTTAATGGTGCCCCCCCTCAGCCAGTGTACTGGCTACCGGGGATGACTGATGAGCACTCATCGTCACACACAGTTTCATCGCTGCTTACACTTATGTCACCTAAAATTGGTATACTGGCCCTTATTGCTAGTTCAGTTACACTCATATCTTCTAGCACCTTGGCTTATTCTTCTACACTAATTGATGCATGAGTGGCATCGCTCCCTTTTTTCTTATACTGGTTTATTATGCCCGTGTCACCTTAGTTTAGTGGAACCGCTTCGAAGGAGCATCCAGCTCTCGCACGATTAAGTTTAGAGTCACGTGGTTAGCATCCTAATGTGGTAGAGGTCACACTTCTGTATGCGTTAACAGATATCAGGACTGTACTATGTGTTAACACTGTGGTTAATCCGAGCACAGTCCCTGAATATCTATACAACAAACCGTCAGCGTTGCTTACTTTTTTCATGCGCAAATCATAAGGAATGTATCCTCTCTCTCCACACTGAACTCACTGAAATCACTTCCTAAAGGCAAAGAGTTGAGAACGTTACCAGTGGACGTCTCTCTGAAGCACTAGGTATTCTTGTGTGGTTGGCTATAAGAATCGTCCACTGACTTTACCTTATAGAACCACACTTGGCAACGACGATAACACAAACGCTCCTGGCAGTTTTAAGCAAAACTTATATTATTATTAAACAAAGAAATAAATATATTATTTTGTTAACAGCTGATATAAATTAATGTTTTTTATGGCTAATTTTTTCGAAAAAATTCGATTAAACAAAAAGCATGCGGATTTGAGAACATCAGTTTAGATGGGATTAAAAAAGATTTTTTCCTTTTCGAGACGAGTCAAAACCTAGAACATACCGGAATACTTCTGTGTTATTAGTATTTTACAAGAACATTAAAATAATACTTTTTTAAAACTTAAATTCGACTTTCCTTATTCCGCTTCTCAAACACACAGCGACGCCATCACAATTTAAAATGTTGCATAAATCAAGTACATTTCTTAACTACGGTTTCTCTTGGTTTGTAAATGAGTTCTGGAGTATCATTACACATAGGCCAAAAGTAATCTGTAAACAAGGCTTTAATCCAAAGCCCACAATATCGTTGTTTAAATCTAGCAATATCTTATCATAGAATCTTATCACTATCAATCTCTTTGATGATATTTTTATAAAAGTGTTGTCATCAACTTTGTACTGCATGACAAAGTTGAATTGTGCACATTCTTCAGTTTTCTAGTGGATATATAAAGGTCATCGTATCCATTATCATAACGCTTTTAAAGGCTTTTAAATATTTTTCTATCGCTTTACAGAAATTGTTAAACTTTAGCATCTTTTGGCGGCCGTAGATTTTTGGTCTAACCAAGATACCTTTCCTAGTTTTGGTCTCACTTAATCTGGGAAATTTGTCCCTTTAATACTTGAAAGACAGCCTCTCTGATCCAATCCTTTCGCATTTTTTTCATCAAGTCCAGCTCTATATGAGAGTGATTTACAAAAGTCACAGCAACGATATTTTTCTAGTGAAAACCAAGATATTGTTACGAAAACAAGGTTGGGCATCAAGCGCTTATTACATCGCTAAAATAAGTAAGCAAAAGCTGCAAGAACAACTTATACGTGCTGTTTACAAATAACCAAATCTACAATAACAACCATTAGCATAAATAAAGTAAATAAAAATAACACGGCAACAACAATAATTAAGCAGCAAAGAAAACAAGTAACTGACAACAAGCAACAACAAATACTAAGAGCTGAAAGAGGTAGATGTTTACACACGCATGGCTACAAAAGAACTAAAAAGAAATTAAAAGAAAGAAATGGAATCTACCGGAAATATTGAGAGGTTCGAGAGCTTTCGATGTGTTGTTTACTCAGCCAAATAAAAAGCACATCGACGCGAACAGCAATCAGTTCATGCTTCGTAAACTCAGCGAGTGCAGTTGAAGTAAAGTAAACTCAGCGAGTGCAGTTTGTGTGAAGAGAGTTCATAAGGACTAAACTCGTGAAGTAAATCGTGAAGTAAAAAACCAGTTTAGTTGGAGCTAACTCAGTAAAGAGAGTTAAGTGTGGATAACCTCTGGTTGAAAAGGTTGTGATCGAACAAAAGTTATAGCTACGATCGGGTTGGAAGATCTTTAGGAAGAAAGATCTGTCGAGTAATTGTTGTTGTTTACAAAGTTGTAAAAAGACAGAGTAATTAAGAATAAAAATTGTTATTGCCTGTAAAAAGATTACAAGCAGTGGTTCACAAAACTGTGTTGAATAATAGATTTTTAATTAAAATCAAACACAAAATTTATTTTATTTTAACTACAATCTACGAACTAATAAAACACGTTTTTAAAAAGGTAAAAACCTAACAATATTATGAAGGCCACAAAAATATAACACCACTTGAGATTGCCATAGATATTCTACAAGTTGCAGATAGTCATGAAAATTTCTAAGCACTCCCATCTTCTGCACATATTCTTTAATTTCTGAAACCGAGTTTGAAGGTGTCGTTTTTTTCTTGGTCTTTCCACCTAAAGTTAGGTAGTCCGTTTCTTCGCGAGCCATCACCAGGATCGTTCTCACACAAATTTTTCGCTAGAGCTTTTTCACCTCAAAATATGACCCTATCAACGTTGTCGTTGTAATTTAATACTATGTCTATGTTACGATATCGTTCACAATATATCGGTATTAACTATCAATGAGGATTCGAACATAAATCTTGCGAAGTATCTTCTTCTCGTACCGTCCAAGTATTGCCTCGACTGTTTTCGCAAGTACCTATGCTTTCGACCCACACAACAGCACGGATAATATCAAAGTTTTAGCGAGTGTAAGCTTCGTTAGGCGAGAGACGATCTTGTTTCTAGGCAACATACTTACTTAGACCAAAAAAGCACCTTTTAGCATAAAACAATGCTTCGCTTTATCTCAAAACGGATTTTATTCTTTCTCGTTATTTAGCAACTTTTGCTGTCTGCTCAAATCTTGTGGATGTTCTGTTCGTCGAAATAATCAACATGGTTTTGTCTCCATTTACTGCCAGACCAACTTTCTTCAACTCTTGCGATTTTCTCAAAGTTTACAGTTTCAGTGAGCAACGTCGACCCAAGATGTCAATGTCGACGGCATAAGCGAGTAGCATGTATTCTGGTTTGTGTAAAGCGTACCAACTTTATTCAAGCAGGATATTGAGAAAGTCGCATAATGGACTGTCGCCTTGTATAAAACCTTGTTTAGTATCAGACGGATAGAAAAGGTTTTCTCCAATTTTAACTGCAGATATTGTACCAGCTAACGTCATTCTGCAAAGTCTAAAAAATTCTAATCCTTCAAGATCTGATCCTCACCAAATCAAAATCAATTTCTCTTTCAAACTCAGAATGTTTAAAAATAAATAAAATTCGTTGATATTAGAAACATCAAGAAAACTGAATCCATTTCCTATTGGTAATTTTATTTTATTTTCTCTTACAATTTGTAATGGTGTTGTTGGAGTAATGTTAAGTTTTAGCTGTAATAGTAAAAATTCTGATGAAATCATTAAAAATTCTTTTCGATTTGTTCGTACTTATAACCATACTATACCTACTATGTATGTTAAGCACTTCACATACTATACAAACGTCAGCTATTTTATCAGTAGTAGCGGTGTTGTTAGTGGCAGTGGCAGTGGTCGCAATAGCAGTTATAACCCATGTATACGCAATTTCATTTATGCCAAAACGACTTTTTAATGCCATTTTTAGTCTTATTTTTTATTTGGCAGCCGTAAAGGGCTTTAGTGTAGCAAAAATGTTTATTTCAAATTTTTATAATACTTTAGCGTTTTCTGTTCTTATTTTTATGATAATGCCAATACGATTGGATGTGCAAATACTTGTTTGTTCTTCAGTAACTTACCCATAATGACAATACCAAAAAGAAAAAAAAGAAAAAAAATCATGAAAAGTAGAATTTCGTATAGTATTAGTGCTTCAGTTCAATACATTGTATGGCAGTAAGTTGAATATCGTAAAGCAAGTGGTATAACGATTTTGCTTTATTAGTTTTAATAGGTTTTATGAGCACAAACGTAACAGAAATTCGTTACAGACAATGTACGTGTATGATTTTTATTTCTATTCTTTAATACCTATGGATACAAAAACTTATATAAAATTACAAGAAATCTATAAGAAATACGTTTGCAATATATATTTAATAAAATTATTATCTTTTAAAGAATTTACAATAATTTCCTTTCACTTTCTGTGTTTGCTTATTTAACGTGAATTTTCCTTTACATTTGCTGTACATGTTGGGGTAGATGCAATGTCAATTATACGTCTTTCACTTTCGTCTTGGCTTATAGGTAAACACTGCCGTCGTTGGAATTCAAAAACAAAAAAGTGTAAGTCGTCATATTAACATGTATGAGAGCGAGTACGAATATATTGCACAATTGCAGTCAGAACAGATTTATAAGTGCTTTTCCTCCAACTACCTTTACCTCATGTTTCTCCTTTTTTTTTTTAAATGCAATGAAAAGAATAAAAAATAAAGAAATTGCACTATCAACCCTTAAGATTGCAGGCAGTCTAACCCTTTTTTACCGGTACGTTTTTACTTTTAAAAACCTTGTAAAAGCAGACATGTCTACAATTTTTTTCATATTTAAAAAATTTTTCTTAATTTTTTTTTCCATACCGCTTTACACACAATTTCAAAATTATAGCCCATCATTGTATACTACACTTGTGTTGATTTTTTGTTTTTTTTTTTTTATTTGAAGTGCATCTTAAGATCTGTGCCCTGTTTGCATGCCTGTTTTTCCTTTCTTTTTATTATTATTATTTTTTTTTATTGTAAGTTTTTGTTGTTGGTGTTCTACCTCCCTTTTAGTTACTTGCTTAAGAGTTATACCGTTGCTTGTGTTGTTGGAGGTTACCCCACTCATGCTTCTAGCAGTTTGCATCTTCAAGTAGCCTCAGTTGCAGTTTTTTTTTTACTTTTTTTACGTTTCATACTTTCGCTTACAATTTTTCTTACAAATTGAAATGGAAAATAAAAATATGGCGCAAGAATTGTAAATTTGTTTGTATGTTTGTGTGTCTTTATAATAATAATGACAACGACTACTTCAACATCAGATTTTTTCCACGATACTTTTTTTCTTTTAAAAAACTGTTTTCTGTGAGGTTTTTTGCGAGTACGATATCTTTTGCACCATCTTAAAGGCCATATATATACGAGGGTGGTTGTAAAATTATATACAAAGAATAAACACAAAATATCATCATCATAATCTTGTAGCTTTACACCTTGGGGTGAGCTTTTGCTTGATCAGCTACGGCCATATGCAAACAAATTTAACAGAGCCTGTTAAGCCTTTGTTAAGCAAAATTCCTTAATGTTGTATGCAAAAACGATTATTAGATTAAAATTCCTTTGTTAAACCCAAGTTAACTTTAAAAATTGGAAGGAAGCTACCTGCTTTAAAAATGCTTAAAAGTGACATATTTAATATAAAAATAAAATCAGCTTTTTTTGGCGCCAAGGAATATTTTTTGGAGGCATAAATTCTTTAAGTGAGATGGTGATTCACGCCAGACCGCTAAAATTGTTAAAGAATAGCTGTTGCAATAGAAATTTTAGGTGAATTAGTGATCACCGTAAAGTACTTATTTCAATCCAATGGAAAAATTTTGGACGATAGTAAAAAATGTCTGTAAAACAATTGGGCTTCGAGAAACATGTTCAAGCTATGGCAATGAATAAAACATGAATGGGACCAGATTTCTATTACGATTTCGGATAATATTGTAGAGAGTACGTCTAAATACTTTGAAAACGCCTCACAAAAAGCAGTGCTAAAAATAGTGTTAAAAATATATATAAGTTCCTCTCTATTTAAGCGAAAAGTGCACAACTAAGCGCTGGCAGATTCTTTTATATCATTGGCTTTCTCCCATCCCAGTGTTTGAATAACATATCTCTTGTTAATGTTTTTTTGTGAGAACTTAGATTTATTTGATTGAGTACATAAGTTTTTATAGAAAATTTTCTGTTCAATTTCAAAACATGCACTTGGTTTGCATCCTACTCTATATATGCATACACATCTATCATCCTGTGACCAATTTTCGAACCTTTTCCTTCTATAACTAATTTTTTTTCATTTAAGCAAAATAAGAACATTTTTCCTTTAGTAATGTACATAAAATCAAAACAACTACACAAAGCGCGTTATTCGTTTTTTTTTCACTCCTCTAGGGAGCAGACTGGCGGCTTTCCACAAAGCATCTATTGCTTTGGTTCAGTTTCTTTAATCAATTTGATATTTCAAGCTTAGTAGATGATTAATCCGTTGTTGCTTCCTCCTTATGATTTTTTCTTGTGTAGTGGTGAAGATCCTAGCTAATTGGTGGTGATCCTTACTTCAGCATTGTAATTTTTTCTCAGTAGGTGGCGTGTTGTTTTTCCTGATCATTCGTCTGATGTTTGTCATCATCGCCAGAGGTATACGAGAAGGGTCGGGGGGGCTTTTTTCTTTATTTTTTTAGATGAAGTTGTCTGGAGGTTGTTGAAGCCATTTTTATTATTAAACGTTCGAAACCACAATTAAATTTTTTCTTCATCATGTCCTCTGCTAAGGCTCGAACCTGGGTCGTTTGTGTTGTTATGCGGGCGCTCTAGCCACTACAACACGCTACCTCCCGGGTATTTATTATTCCACTAACTAATTAAATGTCTTAATTTTTTAAAATTAATAAAATAAAGTATAAAACAATTGGTGAAACTAAACCGTATGTATTAAAACAATATGATTAATAAAAATAAATCTTTTTTGGTGCGACTACCCTTATATGTGACATTCGTATTTTATTTTATTTTTTTGTATCGCTGAATAAACAAGATCATGGTATTGCCAGAATGAAAACTTAAGATTTAGTAAAGCAAACATTAGCTAATGTAGGGTTTTTGCATATGATATTTTAACAAATATTTCTTAAGCTTAAAGTGTGTGGTTACTAACGTGCACTATGGACTACTTTTAGAATTCTTTTTGCTTATGGCCGTTACTCTTCTATTCACATGCGTGGACAATTTCGTGTATTCTGCTATATCCTTTGCTGCTCTTTGAACATTCGTCAATAGTTCTTTTATATATGGATTATTCCTTGCCACAATTGCGATATCATTTAGTAGTGTAGTCGCTTGTTTTATGTAACCCTACTATAAATAGGGAAAATTTCCGTTTTCTTTGCTGTCTACGCAGCCAAACGCCCGCTCAAAGACAATAAATAGTATACGTTTTTCTATACCAAAAATAAAATATAAAGACTCAATAACGATGCTAATTTACTTACATACATATAATACAGAGTTTTAACAAAACATAAGACCTAACAGGTCATTCAATAAGTCTGTAGGATGACACATAGATGGCGTTACTAACCTGCAAACGATACGTGTATAAATCTGACAGCAATCTAAGTATTGATTCGTGAGTTATAGCATTTTGTATGAAACAACTTTTGTTATTAAAAAAAATTGAAAAAAGTTAATTTCTAATTTTGATGAAAAAGAAAATAATACAGTGGCTTACTAAACATTATCCGAACTCTGCTCCATCGAGACAAATGGTAGAGAAATGGTTTGCTGAATTAAAACGTGATCGTACCAGCACAAACGATGCAGAGAGGAGTGGACGCCCAAATAAAGTATCAGAAAAATCTACAAATTGGTTAAGAACGATCACAAATTGAAGTTGCACGAGCTAACTGACATTGTATAGATACCAGGTGGTAGTGTTTTTACCATTTTACACGAACATTTGGGTATGCGAAAACTCTGTACAAAGTGAGTGTGAAACAACAAAGGGTTAATTCTTCAGAGAAGTGTTTGGCGCTGTTAAACCACAATAAAGTGGAATTCTGTCATCGATATTTGACAATAGATGAAACATGGCTTCAGTATTCATGCCATGGGATTTTTAGGCAAATCACAACTAAGCAAAAAGAAAACAATTTAATTTTTTTTTTACTGTTAATTTTTTAACGCAATTCTTTTCAAAACAATTTTAAAATTGCTCTCGCATTTCTTTAAAACTTCAACGATAAGGACGACCCCAACCTTGTGTATTTAGCAATTGTCTTAAAAAGTTATGCAACATCAACATCATATTTGCACCTCTCAAACGTCCTTCAGCCCACAAAAGACCCCAATTTAATATATATTTACTACTTGTAAACAAACAAACATATAGACTTAAATGTGTATGTACATATAAACATACATACATGCATACCTTTAACTTAAGGTCTTGTCTTTTGTACTCACTGACACAAACATAATCGGCACACATACACAGCCACATGAATATAAGAAGAAAAAAAAAACTCATACAAATAGAATCACTTACACTCACGTATAAGACCACTTCTTTCTTTTGTATAGACCTGGGCCTAGTAGTGCAAGTGCATTTTATTTTCTGCTTTTTTTGTAATAGAACCCCTACCAGACGTGACAAAAAATAGAAAAAAATGCGAAAAATTGTGTAAAAAAAAATATTTTTTTTAATAATATGTGACGAATAGAGGACTATATAATAGAGGACTATGAAATGTATGACGACTACGTTGATGATAATGATAATGACGCTGATGATGACGACAATCATTAACATTTCACTTTCTTTGCCGTATGTTATTTGTATACAATAACAGCAACAACTTCAATTGCGTAAATATATGTACACACATATATGTATGTTCTTACATAAAATGTTTAAGGTTTTTTGCACAATTGTTTTTGAATCGCTTCACAATTTTCTCCCTTAATGAGTATGCATCGTATGTTGATTGATGTTCAGATTTTCAAATACCTTCTCCGTTACACGTACATATATGGACAGACGTGGGTGTCTGTCAATAAATTTCCAACAACATACATATGAATGTACGAATAGAAAATAGAAATGGCAACTTAAAAGTGCATCAAATTTGGGATTGGGTTGGGGTAAAAATTTAAATATGTCAGTTTTAAGTAGTTTAGGAGAAATCATAAATCTTTTCTTCCTATAAGGGGCATAGAGAAAAAACGATTCAATTCTATTTTTGCTTATCCGCTGCCACGATCTTCATCTCATTCCACGTTCTGTTAATTCTAACTGATTCAGTATTTCTAGATATCGACGCAATGTGTGATTCGGACGGTTTTTCCTACAAATAAAGGGTTGCCTAACCAGAACATACGATGTTAAATGTAAATAAAACAAAATGGAAAGGATCTATAACAATTATATGTGAAACTATATATCGGACAAATGCTCGACAAGGCTTCAGTGGCATACCTGAGACATAGCTGAGGTTCAATGTCGTTAATGTTGCCAAATATCTCATTCTTTAGCTCTTCAATTGTGCTTGGCTTATTGACGAACACGTTTTCTTTTAAGTATCCGCAAAGAGTCAACGGTGTCAAATCACATGATCGTGGCGGCCACGACATGAGATAACACGGCCATTGAATTTCCCATGCAAAACAGCCATTGTTTCGTTGGCTGTGTGGCAAGTGGAACCTTCATGTTGGAACCATATATCGTTCAAGTCCATATCCACAATTTCTGGCAGCAATAAGTTCGTTTTCATCTCGCGATAGCGAACGCTGTTCACGGTAACTGCTTGGCCATCCACCTTTTCGAAAAAGTACGGCCAGATAACGCCGCCAGCATATAAACCACATCAAACAGTCTCTCTTTGTGGATGCATTGGTTTTTTCATGAATTTTCCGTTACCCGAATGTGGTAATTCTACTTGTTAACGAATCCACTGGGGTGAAATGGTGCCACGTCGCTGAAGATGATTTTCTTTGTAAAGTCACTACTCACTTCTGTCTGTTAAACTAACTATTCGGCGTATTGGCAATGCATAAAATGGTCAGTACGGTAAAGCTCTTGAGACAATTGAACCTTTGAAACGCGTAAATTCAAATCTTTATATAATACAAAGATCTCCGTACTTAACGGCAAATGGCCAAGTGTTTTTCGGGCTGAAAAATACTTAATATCAGTTTGCTTTGAGGAAAACCTACAAAGTGGTATCAAAGTTGTGCACATAACTATGTTTTCGGATAGTCAGACAGCTCTAAGGGCATTGGCTTCATGTTCAACGGAATTGTAGCGAAGAGTAATTTGTCTAGCTGAGCACTGTCAGCAGAGGATTTAAGGGGGTCAAAGGCTTTTTGTGAGATTGAGTGGGCAGCGGTTGGACAGATGAGAACATTCTCTCAAGATTGCACACTAGGAGGGCCGAGGACTGTGTCAGACTAAACGGTTGGTATGGCCTTTTTTCTATGGAGAAGGGCTGTATATATTATGGAGGGCTGACTTTGGTAGAACAGTAGGTTTTCTAATGAGACAATACTACCTGAGATATTATCTTAACAGGTTACGTCTCTATCTGAAAGGGGATGAAACCGCAGACTGGGAAACACGACTGTTTTACGCCACCTGGGTCAACCGGGACTCAACTAAACCCGGGGAAGATCAAATCTGTTTATATTAGGGATTTAATCGACTTCATTAAGTGCGTGGGCGTTATCACATGTGTCATTTTTCATGACTGCAGTAGAAAACAAAAGTTCTTTTGTTTAGGTGTGTCTGCTAATGAATTGGCCGAATGCTTGTTTTGTCTGGTTTATGCAGTTTATAAATTTCCAACATCCGATTTTATTAATTATACTGACCAAATAGCAGAAGGATTAAAGGTTTTCAGTTTTTTGTTGCCGTCTTTGTATGAATTGTCGATAGTTTGTTTTTGCTCTCTGTTTCTCAAAAACTAGTATTTGATAGCGCCTATCAGAAAAATACTTTTTTTTTGTCGCACCGTATTATTCGACTAATGAACAGTGAGATAAGAAAATAATTTTGCTTACAAAATGCTGACCGAAATTACGACTAACGAGAAATTCGTGTAATTTTTACGAAAATAAAAATGCCTAAAAAGAAAATATACCACATCAGGGACTGTATTGTGAGATTTTAGCTATAGACTTTATTAGTTTGTATCAGGGCTCCATCATTGCTATAATTGTCTGTGCTATTAAGAGTGCTTGCATGTTTAACGGTGTTGCCAGTTCGATTACTTTTCGTGTATTATAATTTTATATCTTTTGAGTTCAACGTAGATAAATAGAAATTTATAGAAACTACAAGAATATTCGAAATTAATAATGAATTGCTATAAAAGATGGCGCATAGCGTTTGGTGAGATTTAGTAAGTAAAGTCGTGCTTAGGCGTAAATAAAAGTGTTGTATAAATGAATATTAATACAAGATAAATAAGTCAGAGACTGTATAGTTTAAAAAATTGAGAAAATATAAACTGTAAAACAACAACGAAGTGTTGCATATTTTATTTTGACGCAATAAAAGAAATTAAACGCTGTAAAAAGGTTAAAGTTTAACAATATTTATGCCAGTAAAAGGCCTTCAAAAATTGTCTACGACTTCTTTTCCAACCCAATATGTAAACATCTTTAGTTTTCTAACTCTCCATTTGTATGTCAGTATCGACACAGGATATGTAAATGAAAAGCATATTTGTACGTGTGTATTTGTAGCAGCATATAGGCATATGCAAGTGAATTAGAGAGGAACAGGAGTTTCATATTTCTTAGTTACTCTCTATTTAAAGGAATAGTGGCAGTAGTGATGGTAATGATGGTAGAGATGTTAGACAAAAAAGCCTGAAAGCGGCTTTTATAATAATCGCTCCCTCAATTTCTTATATTATTTGCTTAGTATCCTTTTCTGCAGGTGTATGAGTATAAATGAAGTTTATATTTATTTTCTATGAAACTGCATATGTCTGTAAGATGTATACTCGTATGTATATATTTGCATTCATATTTCTCTTTATCCTTTTTTATAGCTTTACTTCGTATGTTTGTATGTAAATGCTATTGTGCAAATTCAAGTGCATGTCGCCGTCGTGTTAAGTGCTTTGTTGGGGTGTTTTTTCTTTGGTAGCGTTTTATCATATTCTCTGCTCAGTGTATGTATGTTTGTGTTCAATTTAACTTAACACACACATAGTAAACCATGCAATTGCCAAGTAGTAAGGGGAATTCCCTCACAGGACATGTATTATTTTGCATTATTATTTGCTTTTTAATTCCGGCTCGCACATAATGTGTATCTACGTATACAATTGTTGTTTTGCTTGTTTATTTTATTGTTTTCTTTTGAAAGATGTTGCATTTATTGCTTGTTAGTTGGTTGGTTGGTGGTTGATTATTTGATGTGATTGAATAGAAGTTTTATGACACTTATTTCTTATTCTTTTTTTTATGCATTTTGCAAATAACTTTGATTGTTTGTGGCGTGTTTAAGAAACGATAAAATGTGTGTATTTGAGTTAAATAAAAAAAAAAAAACTGAATGTCATGTATATTCTATTTTCTTGTATACATACATAAATTGATTGATATTCATGTTTTTATATTTTTGAATAAGTTTTATAAAAAGGTAATTAAAGATTGATTGCTGTATTAATATATAGTATGTATGTATGTAATTAATATTTATTGTTATGTGAACATTCAGCAACAAATTTTTTTTAATTATAATTACTTGTAGAGAGCCATACTAAGCCAAACCGTAATTTTTATAAAGTTTTTTTTTTAAATATATTTCAATTCTGTAAGAAAAAAACAGTTCATGAGATACAACTTAAAATAAGTGGTGCAATAAATAATAGGGATACTTTCATTCATGCCAAATAAATATAACAATGTGAAGTGGTTTGAAGAAATGAAGATGAATATATTCTGGTCAGATGGAAAATCGCATGTACGAACTTCTTTCTATTACAATGCATTTTTATTTGATTTTTTGTAATGGAAAATAAAAAATTTAAGAACAATTTATTTTAATTTTTTATTTTTGATATACCCCTATTATTTCTTCCACCACTGTATATATGCGTGTATGTATGTCCATACTGCTCAGATACAATTGACAATAATTAAGGGAATATATTTTAAAAACATTTTGAGCTAAAAATTATAGAATATGTATGTATATGAGGTACATGAAGTAAATGGCGTTAGTTTGTTTAGGCCCCATGCTCCACTGGGAGCCAAAAGGTATAAGAAGAAGAAGATACATATGTACATGATGGGTATGCAAATAATAATGTAATGCAGTTTTATTTTCTAGCGGAGTTATGTATGGCTAAGTTCGTCGAGGTTCGTGTTAAAGATCTGCTTCCTTTGAAGTGAAAATTTGTTGATGTTGTTGGTGTAAATTTAGAAAAACAGATTTTTATAAACGAAAATCATAGCATAGAGTTAATCTAATTATACCACTTAAAACTATTTTCCTCAGAGATTCTCTCATGGAACTAGCTTTCTACACTTCTTTCCATAGTTGGGTCTCTGTTGCAATCTTCCTGCTTGATGTAGATAATTTACAAGGTTAGTTTTAAGTATGCCAGTTTACACTCGGATTAAGGCAATTTAATATACTACAGCCACATATAACATAATTCTAAAGTGCCTTATATCCTGCTACTTACTACTACGACTACAATGTTATGAAAACCGATCGTTTGATGATTGTAATACTATTATTTTTCGATACTTATTCAGTATTATATGCAGCTTTCTTAAGTTTTATAGCAAATATGACTTATTCGTTTAGAAATGATTTTCTATTAAGTTAAAGGTACAAAGCATATTGTGGCATATTGTTCACAATAACTCCAAAATACTAAATATAATTAGTTATATAGGGTCCGCCAAATATTTTCTTTTTTTTGAAAATGCTATAAAAAAAAACTACTGAATATTTTTTCAAATTTTTTGTTTATTTGAAAGTACAATCCTTCCGGTTAATAAAGGAAAATAATTTCATTAAAATGGCTGCCTTGGCTGATCATGCAGTAGCCTACACGGTCGGTCCAATTTTTAAGCACATTATCGATTGTGTGCAGCTGTATTTCACCAATGGCTTCACGAATATTGTCTCTGGCTTGTTGGCATAACATTTATCTTTGGCGGCACCTCACAAATAATAGTCCAACGGCCAAACGACATCAGCTCTGCGGCTGATAATGCGATCTTCAAAAACAGGGCGCAAAACATCGAGTGTAGCTTCGGCTGTGTGACACGTAGCGCGTCCTGTTGAAACCAAATGTTGGTAATATCCTCCTCTTTTCCATACATCGTTCAACATGGCCCGATAACGGTCGCCATTGACTGTAACGGCCACTCCTTGCTCATTTTCGAAGAAAAATGGCCCAATTATGCCTCTGGACCAAAATCCGCACCAAACAATAACTCGTCTTGGGTGTATCGGCTTTTCAATGTATGCGTGCGTGTTTTCTGTGCCCCAAATGCGACAATTTTGCTTATTTACTTACCCGTCAAGATCAAAATGAGCTTCATCTGAAAAAATGATTTTTTTTGCAAAATCGGCATCTTCTGTAAGTCAATCGCAGGCCCAAATTCCCAGCGTTATTCAAGCGTATACACAACCATATTCGTTCACCGGAAGGATGAAACTAATTATCTGTCAAATCAGACATGAGCTAAGTGTTACCATTCACGAAATAATCACTAGTTGAAAAAAAAAAACGTTAGATGGCGGGCCTATAGGTATAAACTTTTCCATGTAAGTGGAGAAATTGCTAATGACTGACTTTACTTTGAAAATCTTAGAAAATCGTTGGATTACAAATTGTAATTGCTTTCAAATAATACATCTGCTTACTCATAGCTGCTTGCGACAGATTTTTTTGATTTCAGTGTCTTCAATAGCAGTTCTAATATTTCATAACGACTTTCTTCTTCTCACTTCTAATCCTATTTACTCTTTTGCGGATGACAGCAACATTTGTCACTCATATTCTTTTGATCGTAGACCGAGACTTTTGGGGGTTGGGGCGAGAAAAATTAATATATAAACATCACACTCACAAGTGACCTGGTGAAGGTCTCCGAGTGGGGTCGTGCGAACAGGGTCGATTTTAATGCACGTAAGACTCAATGTTGTTTTTTAACACACAGGCGTGGTGGTGTGCTGTCATCTGTGTCAATGGTTAATGTGGGTATTGAGGCATTAGATGCTCTTGATGTTCTTGGCACGAGAATCCACTGTGACGTTCGTTGGAATGATCACATATTTCAAGTGTCGAAAGAAGCATTCAAGTGTCTTGGTTTTTTGAGACGGTGCAAGAAATACTTCACTCCATCTGATCTCCTTAATATTTACAAGACCTATATCCGACCCAAAATGGAATACAACTCTCATGTATGGGCCGGTGCTTCAAAGTCTATTTTGGAGCTTCTCGACCGCGTACAGGAGAGAGCGAAGATGCTCATCAATGACGGTAGGGTAGCCAACTCTATCGATTCATTGGAGCACCGTCGCAATGTGGCGTGTGTTTCATTGTTCTATCGGTACTATAACGGAATGTGTTCTAACGAAATTAAGGAATTAATTCCTAAGAATCATATATTTATACGTAGTACTCGTATTTCTCGTAAAGTGCATCCCTTTGTAGTTGATTGGCCAGTAAATCGCACAACGCATTATAGGGAGGATTCGTTCTTTGGTTGCACTGTTCGGTTGTGGAATAATCTTCCAGCGAAAGTACTTCCTGCCACTTACGTCATGATTAAATTTATATCTAACGTCCATAAATACTACTCCCTCTGTCCTCCTTCCAATAACCTATTTTCCTAGTACTAGCACAATGCAATGCATCTGTGTGCTCGTTTTATAAAAAAAACAAAACAAAGTGATTCCAATGCTCGTGGTTGGAATGCAATAATATATTGTTACAAAAATAAAAACGCATAAAAAAAACACACCACATCAGAGACTGTATTGAGGAATTTTTCTATTGGTTTGTGTAAACTTTGATAATGTGTTACCCTGGTATTGCCGTACTGATTTGTGTATTTGATGGCATTGCCAATTCGACCATCTTTGGGTAATACAATCTCACATGTTTTAAATTAATGGATATAAAATAGAGGATATGTGAGCATTTCAGACATTTCCGGAACTTTCTAAACTGTAGGCAATTAGGTAAGGGGACTGCTTTGTCTACGTCGAAATATTTATCGTTTGGCTGTCAAATAAGTAAATCCGTTTTTAGGCGTAAATAAGAGTGTTGTATAAATGAATATTGAGTGCAAGGAAAATAAGTTGCTGTATTATGATAAATTGCATAAAGATAAAGTAAGAAAATAAGAACTATAAAACAACAACAACGTGATTTTATTTTATTTTGGCGTAATTAAAAAGAACTCAAACGTTTTAAAAAAGGTTAAAACGTATCAATATCAAACATAAAATGTGCATACTGTGCCACCTAATTTTGACTTCTTATTCTTCTCTTCAAAAAACTGAAGATGAGTATACAAAACATAAACAAAAAATTGTTTAGTGGAAGTATTAGTGAGATTAAGAATAATATTAAAAAATAAAATCTTATTATATCCGAGGAATATAAGTTAAGTTTTTATAAGTCCTTCAATGCTATATATGATGATTTCTAGCCTTTAAAATCAAGCTTATTACTGCGTAAGTGTTTAGATATAATATAAATATGAATTAAGACAGTGTATAATTTGACAAAGATTAGTTCTTAATTAACTCCCGTTGCACCACAAATATCAAGAAAAATTAAAAAAGTTATTAGGAAAGCAAGCGAGCCAGCGTTATTCGAATATATGCCCCTTTGTGCTAATAAAAATTCATCAATACCAACTACTGACTAATCATTTAGACAGTTCGCTCTCTCTATAACTTCTTTTACCATTTCAATGGGTATTTTCTGTTCGTAGTCTAGCCAACGTTGAGCACTCTAAGAAAAAATGTACCGTAATTTTCTTATTCTATTTCATGCAGCTTCAACAGAGATTGGAGTTTCTTTGGTACAATCTAAAGGCATGTTTCCCAACAAGACAACGTCCCGTTAATGTTCCTATTTTATCAGATGAACAACCTTTCGAAAAATTAAGTAATTACTTAGTCTATTTTATAGTCATCTGCGGCCAGAGAGCCATATAATGTTTACAAGTTGGAGTGGACCTCTACATAAGATAGAGATCGGTATACCAACATATCTGCTATGCATTGCCTGATGTCAAATACTCAGCCATCACCCTAAATAATGAGTTCCTTTCCAAGGATTTGTCAAACACAACATAAATAGCTACGATTAATATTTTATACCCCCGTGTGTGCTGCATTGCCATGAAGAGTATTTCAAATCGAGTTTATACTGCTTTAGGTCAGTTAGTTAGGTTATATGGGCCGCTCGTATTTCGCGAGTTCATTCGGAGGCCCCCTGTCCTCACTAATGACAGACCTATTGCAGCGGTCAAAGGCCGGACGTGGGAGACTGCCAGAAAATATTCCCACCTAAAGAGCCAAAATTATCAGTTTCTCATTTGAGCCAACCGGTAGCCTTAACATATCCAATCAACTTCGACAGTGGCATATCCCTAACACAGTTCAGATCATAGAAGTAACATGCAACTAAGTATTTTAGTCAAAACTCCCATAAAGCAGAACAGTCGCAGAGAAGCTTTTGTACCGCTTCCTTCTTCTACTCATTCTGACACCTCCTATAGTAGACATGACCAGGGCATCCCATGTGATCCGAAAGACGGTCTATCATAGAATTCCCGGTACTTATGCCCGAAATAAGCCTGATCGACCGCCTTCCAAAACTAAGAAGAGATTATACGGCTTTAAATAAAAGAACTTGTTTTTAAAATTTATTTTAATCACGAAGCATTAGACAAAATAAATACACACACTTGTGTTTCACACATAGAAAAAAAAATACAAATACAAATACAAATACAAATAACCTTTTTCAATTTCATTTTTGTAGGGCAAAAAAAAAAAACTTGCGCCAAAAACAACAATTACTCTTATTTTAATCACTTCATATGAGAACGGGAAAGGTGAAACAAATTTCATCCTTTTTTTATCGATCCTACTCATTTACCAAAAATTCTATTGTTTTACTCTACCCGCGGCCTAACATTAACATTAAGGTGTATGGGTAAGTCTATAGTGAATTAAGCATACGAGTACTCTAATACAGCCAAACAAATATAGAATAAATGAAAATGTATCTTTGACAACTCACATAAATGTGTAATTGTATGGGTAAATGCGTGATTGCAGCAGCGAAACCTAAGCATTTCACAAAATTCGTTGAATATTTTTTTTTTAAAGCGATGACCATCTAAACATGAAATATATGAAAAAAAGAGACAAATGGTTCATACAGCCTTATAATACATACATACATTATAATGAGCACAACAGCAACAACAAAATTTTTTTCTAATAAGTTTTTTAAAATCGTCAAAAAAAGCGACATTGAAAAATGAGTTTTTTTTTTGGACGGTTTGTTACCATATGAGGAATTTGTGTTGCTAAAAGATGATTTGGATAATTTTTTTTTTCGTAAAAATCCCCAAAAGGTTGTTATGAAACAGCGCGTTTACCCTGCGATACACACGCAGCAACTGACCACACATTAACTAATACCGGCCAGCGGAAATAATATGACGCGTAACTTTCTAATTACAAGTACACGTACGAAAAAAGATACATTACATGAGATACAAATTCTCTATTTAGAATTGTGGTTGTTTTTCGTTATTTTTTTGGAGATACTACAACTACCTAAAGGGACGCGAAACCCAATTTTGTTTGTCCATCTAAATAGTCCCCTTCCACCACATTCATTCATTTCACCAGCCGCTTTATTCGTTTAGTCATTCTAACTCATTCATATGTAAAGTAACGCGTCAAATACACAATAAGGATCAAAATGTACGCGTAATAAGCGAAAATGTTGGGGTTTTGGTGTACGTAAATTGCGAATATAACCCAAAAAGGGTCTTGATATCCTTTTTTTAATTTTTCTTTTTCATGATTATAACAGAAATACTGACCACTATGTATGTATGTGTACCGTATTTAGAGGGTTATTTTATTTAATGCCATTTAGTTTGCCTTCAGTGGTGCATAAGAGCTTGGCTTTAGCATCACCATCCTTTTAAAGTTTTTCATTCTGCTTTTAATAATATATTTTGGGGAACTCTTTTGAATATTGAATTTGTTATTGTTTTAGAGTTTGGGTATTTGTTGCTTTGTTTTTGTCTATTGATTAGACAATTTTGTTATACATTTCACTATGCTTGCCTCGAGGCGAAAAGTTTTTACTATAGAAACTGTACTTTAGTCTTCAAAAGCGAAATCATATTATTGTCATGCATGTGAAAGTGTTTTCTCCCCTTTTTTTAATTTTCAGTGTGCCAATGTTTATTTAACCCTGAAATTTGCGCATAATTATGCAGTAACCCAGCAAAATATTTGAAATGACTAATAACAACTAATAATATGTTCACAGAAAAAAAAAAATTGTTCGTAATTCGCTCTCTCATTCATAATTCTACCCACAATTATGGTCCGATTTACATTATAAATAAAACATTTTTAGAATGAAAATTAGTAAGATTCATAGTTATTACAATGAAATCAATGTGATCGCTAATTTTCGTAGGGTGTTTGTTCACGCTAAATGTGTTTGTTTAATTTCCTTACCTTTTTCAAATTTTTGATATATAGTTTATCACAAATAACGAAACAATAAATTAAAATATAAAGAAAAAGAAGGACCCTTTAAACGAATTAGAAAGGTGTCATGTGAGCAGCGTAATTCGTATAATCAACTCAAACAGCGAACAAAGTAAGGTGCCAAGTAAACATGCTTTAAACACCATATAACAAGAACTTTATAGTAATATATTTAAAACTACCTAAAACCCGACGTGCTTCGTCGACACTGCAGAATCTAACCTATACACATTCATTTTTGTATATAAGATACGTGTATAGATAGCTTTTATCCAGTAAGCTTTATGCAATGCCCACTTTGTGGCTAATGTGGATACATAACGCTGCTTTAATTATTACCATTCTTCACATATACAAAATACAATATTTAAAAATAGTAGAAAGAACCACTCTCACTTATCCAATTCGCCCAGTTACTGGCTGATGATGTGTATTGTTAATGACTTTCTTTGAAATTAATTCAGAAACTTGTCTACTTCTCCTTTTTTTACTGGAAATTTGTATTGGTTATTAAGCTATTTGGACCAAATACTTTAGCTTTTACTGTTCTTTGGATATCAAGAAATCAATATTTAGCTCTTATAGGAGATACCCTCTTTTTCAATTTCGCATAAGTTTTGTCTGATGATTTGTATTGACCTTAAAGTTATTTAGACCAAAAACCTTTTGCTTTAACCATTCTCAAGATATACAGAAATAAATATTAAGTTCGTGTGGCAGATACCACGCCCACTTTTCTAATTCCTCCAACTTTTTGACTGACGTTCTGCTTTGACCGTAAACTCAATCAGACCAAATTATAAAACTATTAGCTTTAACCTTTCTCAGGATATAGTGAAATCAATATTTAGTGTGTATGGAGGCACCACGCCCACTTATCCGATTCCACCTAATTTTTGACTACTAATTTGTATTGACCATGAATTTTTTTTGCCAAATTTGGAGACATTTTCTGTTACCTTTTCGAAGATATACCGTAGAAAAATAAATATTTACTTTGTAGAAGTGTGGCACCGCCTAGTTGGAAATTTTGTAATTTCTATAGCCTAAAGATCCTTTCAGACATACAGAGAGATATTGTAAAAATTTCAAGAAAATTGGTTCAGCCGTTTAGCTGTCTATAGACTTCAGCGAACAAACATACAAACACACATTCATTTTCATATAAAGGGTGGGCAAATTTGAGGTTAGGAAGTACATTTTTTTGACAAAGTTTTATTCATACCAATTTAAAATAAAAATATGGGAATTAATAATAGAATATGATGTCCATCTCTAGCACGTCGGTAGACGTCCGCTCTTTTCACAAAATTTCGAACTACATTTTGCTACAAAGCTTCGCTTATCTCGTCAATGCAGCGCCTAATTTCATTTTTCATAGTGTCAGTTGTTTATAGTTTGTTCACGTAAACCCAGACTTTTAAATGGCCCCAGAGAAAATAATCCAGCGGCGTTAAATCACAAAAACGAGGCGTCAAATTGACATCGCCAAATCGAGAAATTACGCGATCTGGAAATTCCTCATGCAATAACTGAATTATTTGGCTGGCTGTGTGGCTTATGGCGTCGTCCTGCTGAAACCGAAGATCACTAATGTCAACATTAGCCAATAGGGGCCACAAAAAATTGGTTATCATGGTTTGGTAGCGCAGAGAATTCACGGTGACGGTGTTTCTTTGCTCATTTGCGGGCTGATGATGCCGCTTAACCACAAGTCGCACGATATGGTCACTTTCTTTGGATGTAATGGTTTTTCGAGAACTGTTTGTAGATTTTGTAAACCCCATATGCGACAATTTTGGTTATTTACCGCCTAATTGAAAATGGGCCTCATCACTAAAATGATTTTGTTGGAAAATGCGTTGTTTTTGTTCAGTTTTACAAACAGCCTATTCACAAACATTCGACTCACACAAAGGAAGGCTGGTTTTAATTTTCGAACGAGTTGAACTGTATAAGCGTGAAGATGAAGATTTTTATGCAAAATGTTATGCAAAGTGCATCTGGTGATGCCAAATTGTTGCGAGCGTCAACGAGTTGATGTTCCCGGCTCATTCTCAATACTTTGCTGTACAGCGGTTATGTTTGCATCACTACGGCCACTACGAGCGTATTGTTTTGATTTATTGTCGTCAACAGTATCTTGAGCCTCGAACTTAGCGACTATATTATGCACAGGGGTCCCAGAAGGAGCCTGATAGCGAGGAAAATCTGCTAGAATTTTACGAAGTGATACAGTAAAATTTTCACAATTTTTGTAGTAAATTTTCACAATTAAAGTTCTTCGTTGAAGTGTGTAGCGTTTCATTTCCCGATTTTTTACAAAATAAGTGCTAAGGTTGACAGTTCAATTCTTAATATTTCATCATGTGACAGCCAATTTACTTCCCAACCTAAAATTTGTCCGCCCTCTATAAGAAAAACAGAAAAACAGCCAATGTACAAATTTTATTAGCCATTAGCCGCTGTTATTTATTACTTTTAATACATTTTTATTCCAGCATAAAATACTGAAATATAAAATTTAAAGTTTAGAAACTCTGGCGCAGATGATGGTGCTGACATCTAGTATTGCCTTAAAACAACGCTTTCTACATTTTTGGTATACGAGTATTAGTGAGGAGTCTTGCTGCTGCTTATCATTCAATCCAATATGGTTTCTTTGATTTGTCTTTTTCAGATATTGGTTTTCTGTGATATTCTGATGTCCATTTTCCTTACGTATGGAATGGAACATCTGGGCAGGATTAAAAACTCCTACCTATTTCAAACTTGAAATCGAGGGTGTATATTTTTCTTGTCCTTGCTGAGATAGCTTTGTTTGGTGTTGTATGCAAACATTTTAACCAGAAGTATGTGGTAATCGGAAAAATTATAAATATTTTGAATAAATTTAGAAGATATGCACAGCAATGTCATGAACTGTGTATTAAAAATTTCATGAAAGAAAACAATTGCTTGGTTATGCTTTATATCAGTATATTAATATCCACAATCCCAGTACTCCTTTTAGTAGTGACTAAGAAACTTTCGCTAAAGAAATGTCGAGAAGTAAAGTGAACTGCACTTTGCACAAATTGCGACATCATTAGACAAAATAATTACCCTTACCTGTCAATATGAGGGTTTCAATTGTGGCCATGAGCAATATACAAAAGATTGCATATCTCTATTTATGTATACCCCAGTTATATATGCACTTGCATACTTCACACTCTTGCCTACCACCCTCGCTACTATAATGTAACCGTACAAGTATTTCTATAAATCTGTTTCATAATTATTATTTTTTTTCTTCTTTTCTATAACATGTAACTCATCTAACTCTTCTAAATAATAATAATGAATATGAAGTTTATGAAAGCCCCAAGAGTTTTTATTTAAGGCTCTTTGCAGCAGAGCAAAAACTAAAGAAGGGGAGGTTGACAGTTATTCCGTAAAGTGCAATGAGTCTGAGGGGTGTCGCACTTGGTTGGATTGACATTGTAGGTATAAGTGTTTAGACGTTTGCGTCTAGTCTATTACACCTATACGTGTACATTTTAATGTTTACTTGGATTTTTTTTTTTGATGAAGTATGTATGTATGGATTTAAAACAATTTTTTTTTTGTATAAAAAAAAATAAATTTTTTTATAATTTTTTTCGCAAAATATTTTTAAAAATAAGGTCTTTTTTCTAAATCTCTATTCTGGTCCTTTTTTTCATAGACTGGCAATGACTAGGTGTTTGGAAAAAAACTGAGTGTTTGTATATGTGTGTTATTGCGTTGACGACAATTTTAGTGGTATTGGATATCATCTGCCCAATTGTAATTAAAATTATATTTTTTTGAAACATGCTAGTAGAGATGATGTTAGAAAAACACGAAAAATGAAGAAAAATTGTTTGCAATTATTTGTGTTTTCATACCAAAAATAAAAAGCAAAACAAAAAATGTTTCTAAAAAAAATATAAAAGTTTTGGATCCCTTTTCATTGTTCGTGTGAGTATATAAATTTTTAGAGATATAACAGTGGGCTAGGGAAAGAATGAACTTTTAAAAAATTAATTATTACAAGAATACCTTGCAGTAGGTATTAAAAATCAAAAATTAATTTTAAAAAACTATACAACAAAATATCGGTTGGGACATCTATCGGTTTAAACTTGAACCAGCGGTTATTTCGAATCTGTCAATACTTATGTCATCTTATTATGTCACAAAATTCTGTATATTGTCTTCACTGAACGAAATGAATCGATTTACGCTTGAACAACGTTGGTATTTATTGGAAATTTATTTCCAAAACAGAGAAAATTGCTCAGAAATTGAAAAAAAAAATCAAAGAAAGGTTATTTTCATCTCGGCGGGTACGTTAATAAGCCAAATAGGCGTATTTGGGGCTCAGAAAACACAATCGTGGTCTTACAGAAGCCAATGCACTCATTTAAAGTGACTGTTTGTTGCGGTCCATATTTCTTTGAAAACCATTACGGTCAATGGAGAAACCTATCTCAACATGATAACCGATTTTTTTGTGCCCGCTCTTCATGATATTGATGTGAACGATGTTTGGTTTCAACAGAATGGTACAACTTGCCACACGTCTCATGTCACAATCGATTTATTGCGTCAAAAGTTTGATGGCCGTTTAATTAGCAGAAATGGTGATGTCAGTTGGACGCCAAGAAGCTGCGATTTGACACCGTTGGACTATTTCCTGTGGGTCGCCGGTTAAGACAAACTAGAGACAATTGAGTATTTGGAGGCCAACACTCTTGATACTATAGCCGAGATAGGGTGGTGCGATCGAATGGAGTACTGTGAAACCATCCGCGGAACAATTGTACTTAACAACAAAAAAGTAAATTTGACAAAATTTGAAAATGTTTTTGTTTTATTACATTATTAAATATAAACTTGTAAATGGCCCACCCTATATAATAGGGATGTCCTTCAGTATACAGTTGCTTTCTCTTTTGCCTCCGATCTCAAGAAAAGCTTCTGACTCTATTACTCCACATACGGGTTTCAATAAATTGTTCAGGTTTAGGGTTTTCTCCAGGAACGAGTGGTAACCAGTAGAACAAAAGGAAATATACGCACGTTGTTGGAAGGTATCCTGATTAAAATTCCTAAAAAGGATAATCTTTCGCAGTTCAAGAACTATAAGAGCATTACTCTGCTCTCTATTCCCTTTAAGATTCAATAACCATTCTTCTCAATCGCATTAATACAACTCTTGACCGCACTATTCGTAAGCAGCAGGCGGGCTTAAGAATTAATAGTTAATGTATTGATCATATAAGTACCCTTTGTATTTTAAGGAAATAGATATATGAATACCGGTCTTATGTCCATTCGTCTTTCATTGGTTTTCGAACGGCCTCTGATAGCGTCAATCGTACATCAATACTGAACGTACTCCACAGTTCTAGGATACCGAACAAAATGATAACTCTGATAAAAGCCCATTATGACGTCTTTAAATGTAGAGTTCTTTACAGTGGTCGTCTATGTGGTACAATTAGAACAAACAGTGAAGTTCATCAGGGCTGCGTCCTTTCACCAATATTATTTTGAATAGTCTTAGATGACATCCTCAAGAAATCTGTGGATGGACTAAACAGAGGCTTACCATTAACATTTATTGAGCAGCTTAAATATCTCGGTAATGCCGACGACATTTGTTTTCAGTCGTTTTGACATAGTGACATGCAGTAGAAACTCAATGACCTAGCAGAAGAGGCGAAGAAACATGGCCTGAGACTTAATGTTGATAAGACAAAGACCATCAGTATCGGGTTAAACAATTCCATTAATTTTTATATAAAAAACAGCCTCGTTCTATCTGTGGACTCTTTTTCGTACCTTGGCAGTATTATTACATCGGACGGTGGCGCGAGAGCTGATGTGGATGCCACAATAACTAAGGGTACAATTTCTTTTACACAACTTTGGAAAATCTGGCGGTTAAGCGTTCCCTCAACGGATAGGAAATTATGAACAAACGTGATCTCTGTGTTGCTTTATGGTTGTGAGACATGGTTGACTATGGATGCTATTTTGCAGAAACTTCAAACGTTTGTAAATCGAAGCCTTCGTCCTATGTGATAGCAAATCGCAAATGGGATTGGCCATACCATCAGACAACCGCAAGATGAGGTCTGCAGGATCATGCTAGACTGGAATCCAATCAATATTTTAATTAATTATACTTGATTTGTCCCACTGTTCTAATACAACTTGTGTTCCTCACATGTAATACTACTTTTAACCAATAACCCTTTTACATTAACCATAAGGGTTGCAGGAAGTATTACATTCTCTTCTGTACGTCAGTGTATATGTGTATGTCTTTTTTTACTTACATTTGTTGTTGTTGTTGTTTTTGTAGTTAACCATTGGCATTATAATGAATTTCAAATTTATAATAATGCAAAAAACAACGACAACGACAACGGCAACGGCAACGAAAAAAAAAAAACAGAAAAGAGTAAGATTTTAAATTTTTATTTCTAAAGCATCCCTATTTTATATGGTATCTGATGTATTCTGTTTTATTAAATTCTATTCTTTAACTCCCACCAACGCTAATAAGAACATACAGAGCCGTGATGTGACTACAACTTCAATTTATTTATTATAACTTTTCATCTAAGAGATACGCTGTACTAGTAGACGTAAGTATTTCGTTGTAACCAATAAACAAAAGATCCTGAAAATGTTTTATACGAAATTATTCATATGAGTCCTGCATGAGTATTATGGTGACACATGCACAAGTACTTTTGTTAATTTGTGTTCATGTTTTCTTTTTTTTTTTCTAGATATTGTTTTAGATATATTTCTTAACAAAAGGCATGTTTTTTATTCACATTTTTTTCATAACATTCAAGATAGTATTGTCTTGGCTGTGTCTGCTAAAATTTCTTTTTATTTCTTTACAATTTTTTCTATTCTTTTTTTTCCTTGAATGTCCTTTGCAAATAGTCTGACTCATACTTTTACTTTTTTATGAATGATTTCAATGGGCAATTTAGATGCAACTCTTTTAGCAATTCATAGAAAGTGACATGTTTTGTTTGTTGCAAATAGTTTGAGGTGGCATTATGTCTGCCACAAAAAGTAATGGGAATTATTTATTTTAAAGATATGAAAGACATTTCTTTTTCTTATATCTTCGTTAGATTCTGCGATTTAAGAACATTTCTTAAGATTAATTGATACGGCTGAGAATTATCGAAATTTAACTGAAATCACTATAAAATCATTATATTTAGACTATAGTGGTTTTAATTTAATGCGAAAAATGGAAAAATAAGTTATTAATTAGAGTTTGACTAGAAATGCTTTTGGATCGCACAGCGTATGAGTATGGTATAGTGACTATGAGTATAGAATAGTGAGTATATTTTATTAGGTTTACAAGTAAATAATGTATTTTTGGCCAACTTATGGCATAACTATCATATATGATTTGTGTCAATAATAACAAATATATACCATGTTTGTCATTATAATTCAATAGTCGATAGATGCCAAAGTGTAAACATACATTTTTTAATCGCTATAATAATATCGAATTTTGTGCCCAAAAAATATATTTTGCGGGGAAGTACGTTAACCTACTTCTTCTTTGCGCGAATCAAAAGTGATGACTTCGACACAGACGACAAGGTATGGTCGGCCAAAAAATTTTGAAGATGAGGAACCATTACTCGTGGCGTGGGTGGCGTGGTGTAGTGGTTAGATGCACGCATAACAACACTAACGAACCTGGTTCGAGCCCCGAAGAAAAATTTAATTGTGGTTTCGAATGTTTAAGAAAAAGATGCTTAAACTTTCCTCCAGACAACTCCATATAAAAAACAAAAAAATAAATAAAGTAGAAGCCACTGAACTTCCACCTACCGGGAAAAAATTACAATGCTCAAGTAAAGATCAGCACCAATGAGCAAAGATTTTAAACACTACACAAAATCATATGGAGGAAGCTACGGATTAATCATCTACTTAGTTTGAAAGATCAAATTGATTAAAGAAATAGAAACAAAGCAATGGATGCTTTTGAACAGCCAATATAAACCATAGGGGAGTGACGGGGAAAAAAAAAACTCGACGAAGATTGTTGCAAAGACAAGAAGAACTTGTATAATCATTGGAAGTTGCACAACAAGACATTTCCATACGTTTAAAATCATTGGGATTCATGCAAGAGTAAGGAAATTGGGCGCCATATGAATTGAAGTTGAGAGACATTGAAAGTCGATTTTGCATGTCGGAAATGATAATTGAACGCTATAAAAAGAAGTCATTTCTGCATCGTATTGTTAATGATGATGAAAACTGGATACATTACAATAGCCCCAAGCGCAAATAGTCGTATATAAAGCTCGGCCAACCAGCCAAATCAACGCCGAACCGAATACACATGACGCCAAGGTAATGCTGAATGGTGTTTTGTATTATGAGGTGTTGATATCGGGTCAGTCGATCATAGTGGACCTGTACTGAACACAATTGATTCATTTGAAGAGAGCAATTAACGAAAAACGAACAGAATATTCGACCAGATACGAAGCCATAATCTGCCATCATGACAACGCCCTGCCACATGTTGCAAGACCGGTCAAAAACTATTTGGAAAACAGTGGATGAGAAGTTTTAGCTTACCCGCCTCATTGCCAAGATCTTGCCCCTGCTGACTACCATTTTTTTCAATCCGTGCAGAACGCCCTTACTGGAATACACTTCACTTCAGAACAAGGTTTCAGAAATTAGTTTGATTAATTCTTTACCTTAAAACTGGAGCAGTTTCTTCGGCACGGAATTCATATGCTATCAGAAAGATGGGAGAA
Source organism: Wohlfahrtia magnifica (assembly GCA_023159175.1). Lineage (NCBI taxonomy): Eukaryota > Metazoa > Arthropoda > Insecta > Diptera > Sarcophagidae > Wohlfahrtia > Wohlfahrtia magnifica. Next base: position 1,182,017 of record JAKWBJ010000053.1, on the reverse strand, counting down.
AGTAGTGGCTAACGATGTTCAATACTTTAAATAATGTATCAATTTATTTTGTTATTTTTATAAATGCATTTTTCAAGCAAAAAAAATTGACTTTATTAACTTTTCTACCCAATATGAAAAATTTTTAGTTTTCCAAATTTTTAGTTTTTCAAATTTTCTGTTTCCTTATTTTGAGCTTGTTCAACAAATAAAGCGACTAAGTTTTTAGTTTCTATGTAAATAAATTCACAGGCATAAAGGATAAAAAGTTTAAAAATTAGAGAATTTTTTTAAGCATTTGTACTATTAATGATTTTGCTAAAAAAAATATTAATTTCATCATTACAATGCTCCAATTTTTTTTCTTCGTTATTGGCTTTTCACAAAGCATCCATTGATTTATTTGAGTTTTATTACTCAAGTTGAATTTTCAAGCTAAGTAGATGATTAATCCACTGTAGCCCCTCCATATGATTGTGTGTGTAATGGTGAATATTCTTGCTAATTGATGGTGGTGATCTTTACTTTAGCATCATAATTTGTTGCAGTAGATGGCGCTTTTTCTTTATCGTTTGTCTGATGTTTGTCATCATGGCCAGAGGTAAGCTGGAAGGTCAGAGGGCTTCTTTGCTATTTTTTAGATGGAATTGCTTGAAAAGAATATGAAGTCTCTTCATTAAACACTGGAAACCACAATGAGTCGTTGCTTAACTTGAACACCTGTCGTAGAACATTACGTCACCAACGACCCCAACTATAATAAAAATTACAAGTGTGTTCCAATTACAAGCCACGTTGTTTGGGCATGACCTCCACCTTGGTGGAGTGTCAGAGACTGTCTAAACTCCTACCGATCTATTGGTCACGCCACCCGGTTAAGAGTATAACACCACCTCGAGCCAACATAGCTCTTCCCGCGATTTGGTTTTAAACCACAACCACCACGTTTCTCCCACAAGGGGCAAGGACCAAGGTCCCTGGTGCTCCCGACACCCGTGGTACCAGAATTAAGCCTCCGGTGAGGCTTCGTAGCATAAATGCTACTACCAGTGTAAGTTACAAACGTCTCCGGACTGGTGGCCAAGATGAAGGGTGAAAAACACCAAAAAGGAATCACTTGAAACTCCAACAATAAACAAACAGCAAGCTGGACACATCAACACGGGAAACAGTAACACATCAAACAATAAACAGCAACACGACAGCCAGAAGCCGAAGCCGTATTAGAGTTCGAAATAGTCTGCAAACCAACCAAACAACCAATACATACTAGATAGCTGCATGAACGTGTTCATCAATGAACATAAAAAAAAAAAATCCTAGTTCGAATAAAAATCAGTACACCAAACAAGCTATTGCTTTATTCTTACCATAAATGAGAGAGATTATTAATTAAAACGATTTTTATTTCGTAGTTCTTGCTCTCATCTCACATTTTCTTTCTAAATACACAATATTGCCTATTTGGTAATATCACGTAATCATTGTATATGTTTTGAGTATTTCTTAAATGATTTTCCTTTTTCCTACATCTGGCAACGCTGATCTTTAAAAGCATATTGTTTTTGCATGAACTTTGTCGATATTTGCTCAAGACATATTCTGATTCATATTTGTAAGTATTAGTATGCTCTTACGTAACACACAAACTGCATTATATAGGGTGTCCATTTAATTTTAATAAAAAAAAGACTTTTTCTGATATTAAAAATATTTATATTTCAGTTTATAACAAATAGGTTCGGGTTGAAAATGAAAAATTATATGGGTCAAGTGACCCCCTCTACTGGTTCGGCTGGTTCCCAAACTTTTACCATAATTATCAATCAGATGGAGGCTAGTAATTCTTGCACAGTCTTAAAAAACCACGGCACTTGAATGCTTCTTGCGACACTCGGAATATATAATAGTTCCAATGAACGTCATATTAAATTTTCATACCCAGAACATCAAGACTATCTGATTTCTTAATATTTATATTACCCATACACAGAAGGAAACACACCACCACGTATATGTGTCAGAAAATAACATTGTGTCATGCTCGCATTAAAGTTGAGAAAAATAAAGTCGTTAAGAAATATTAGAAATAGAGTTGGCGAATTTATCCTGAACTCGTCGGATGAGATCCCTTCTATAACCTTTTCAAACGGGTTAGTGAATGCTTGGTAATTTTTTATAAGAGCTGGAACCGAACTAGAATCCGTAAGTAATTCAAAATTTTATAGGTATTACGAAATTTTCAAAAGCAGATTCTTTTTGTACTACAAAAATATGTTATCATTGTTCAGATAAACATTTCTACTTCACTTCTTTTTGTACACTTTATTTTGACGAGCTAAATTACAGTAGCTTACATTTTTCTTTTAAGAATTTTGTTGTTGCATTAAATAGAGTTTAAAAAAAGTATAAAATGTTTAAATACATCGTGTTTTAAAAGACTGAAATAAAGACTAAATTCTAGAGAATAAGGTTGTACACTTTATTTTGACGAACACAGTATGTATAAAAGAAGAAAAAGAAAAACTACAATTTTTATTTATTAACATTATTAATTAATTGCGTTGATGGTGTGTTAAAGCATATATAAGAGTGTTAAACAATATATAATGGGATGAACATTTTTTTATAATTTTTCTGACGCTTGAATGACATTAGTAAGTTTGGCAATTAAAGATATCAGACTCCATATTTACAAAACAATTTCTGCTAACTTATAGCCCAGTAGTAATTCAATTAGTAAGATTTTAATCGAATCCTTACACTATGCAAAATATTTTAAAAGCCTAAGTTATATGAAATACTATCCAGGCATCTCATCACCATATATAAACAAATAAATTATTTTATTTTATATTCTTTTTTCATTGAAATTGGGATCACAGACAAACAGGAACTAAAATATTAATGACAAGAACCTACTTACGTGCGACGTTCATTAATTAAAAGCACTAAACTCTTTTACAAAATGGGACGAGCACTGGTAACAAGCAAACAAACGTTTGCCTCACACTCACACTGTCACCATTTAAATAATTGCATTGCAAAATGTCATCGTTTTATTTTATTTTATTTTATTTTATTTTATTTTTTTTTTTTTGTATTTTAAGCGCAAATAATAATTTACATATTAAAATAAGAATTGTCTGTTTTTTTTTTTCGTCAAAGAAAATAAGGCCTTTGATGTTTTATTTTTGTCATGTTTTTGAATCTTTAAAATAATAATTTCTGGTGTGATTTTTGTTAGACCACGACAGAAACAATAATAACAAGAACAACATTTTAGTTAAACATACTTTTTTTTGCAATAAATAAAAATGCATCACCATTTTGATGGTTTTGATATGATAAAGTTCTTTAAATTGCATTTAGCCAAAGGGGGTTTCTAAAATAATCAGAAAAAAACTAGAGAAAAATTTGTATCTTTTGATACAAAAAACCACACCAACAAATGATACAAAATGCACTTGTTATTGTTGTTGTTTTATATTTTGTATTTGACTACAAGTGTTATTAAAGAAACAAAACAAAAAACGAAAAACATTTGTAATAATATCCTAAAAACAAACAACTGAAACAGAAAGAAATTAAAATGGAAAAAATGGAAATAGAGAGAGAGAGACACACACATATTCACACATACAAGTAACACAAAAAATAGGATATTAAGTACAAAAAAAAAAAAAACGAAAGACTACACACAGACGAAATCCTTTGAGGTTGTCAACTGCAATTGCAGTTGAACGAGTAGTTAAGCAAAGAGTGTGTGTAGCGGTAGAAATAGTCGCCTTTTTTTTGGTTGTGCAATACAACACAAAACACAACAAAGCATTCTAACATGATTTTAATTACAACAACCAAGAGCAAAAAATACACATATTTTCTTATAAATTTTGAAAAAACAAGTGTTACCAAAATGATGACAGCAAAGGCTACAACATCAGCAGCAGCAACAACAACAATTTCGTAATGCATCAACAAAACAATGATCATATAAGCAAATGTAAGGTATAACATTCATACTCAAACACAATACACTTTTAGGCGCTTAAAAGTATGCACTTCACAAAGACTTGTGTTGTTTTTTAGAAGATAAATTCAGAGCATAAAGGAGCAAAACAGCTAGAAAAGCTACAATAGAGACAGAGAGAAAAGAAATATGACAATATAACAGACAATTGAGCAGTAAAGTGTTGCCACTGCGTTGATAGAAATAAAGCGTTCCACTTAAATTTTTTATAAAAAATAACTCTGAAAAAGTATAACAACTGAAGGCTGCTACATACACGTCAAGTTAGCCATCAGCGCTTACATCAGATCTTACTAACAAAAATTTTGATAACATCTAGTCTTCATAAATTTAGCCGATGCATTCGACACTTTACATAGTAAAGCGAACTGCAACACAACTCACAGCAAGCAAGTTTCAAGTTGTTTAAAATTTAACAAAGGGCCTTCCGAAGCTTGATAGTTCATAACGACCATCGTACACATATTGTCGTACTAGCAGTAAAGTTCTTAGCCTTGCTTTTCGAAATCACAGTGGAGAGATACAGAGTTCAACAATACGTTCATGAGATAAAATTGTTTTATCAAAATGGGTATTTTTTCGGCCAACATCGCCATTTTTACAGACAGATCCAGTAACTGAAAATAAACGATCATAGACAATGACGTGTGTTGACTAAACCTAACTTTCATAAAAAATTACCTTCATCGATTAGGCCAATTTCTGGAAAAATGGGTATACATATCCACAAACAATTGAAATTGTCGAATTTGCGACACATGTTACTAATCCATTATCGGAATTTGGAAATTTTGGAAATTATCACTGTCAATGGCGATACTACCAAAATTGATTGGCATATAGACCAATGATAAATGGTTTCAACAGGAGGCCTGTATATCCCAGTTAATGCCATGAGCAATTTAAGAGCAAGGTCATCCCATGTGCAGGTGATGTGAACTACATCGGAATCGTGAGGTTATACCGTTAAACCTTTTCTTGTGGAATTGTATGAAGTCATAGGTCCATGCAAAGGCCACAGCGGCCATCAAAGGCAACATAACCAATCAATCACATTTAGCCTAGTTTATACACCAGATTTATGAAAAATTCGATATTTCAGATGCGCACATCCCAGCAGCCATTCAGAATGACATCGATAGCCTTTCAAACTAATTAATATATTTCTATGATATTATTATATCACCCGCTATTAGGTTGCCTAACGGCAAACACTTTGACCCCAAAGAGTTTTTATATAATACTATAGCTACATCAGACGAACCATTTGATTATCCATACAACCGTAAATGATGGCCAGTTAACTACAATCATCCGCTGGTACTATCGTACTAAATTGTTCCCCAATTAGGAAGGGACAGGCCGAAAGCCACATGACCTGCTCCTCTCTCCGAATGTAGAATCCCCTATAAGAACAGATCTAATTTCACTCGAATCCAATGTATCCTGGTGCAATATAGACCTAGTCAGCATAAAATGTGTCCTATGATCTTATCCTTCTCCAGAAAGAGAAGATAGTTTGCTTAACAAATGAGAAGACGCCAGACGCTACAGAAGTAAGTTAATATCGCTGTTATTCAACATCATACCGGACTTAATAAAACAACATTTATTAAAAGGAGTGTTACATGAGTTATAAGAGTCGAGTGGAAAACTTAGACTTTGCCCATGGTGTTTGTGGCTCGCCAAAGCTCTGTTTTTGGATCAGTCGCTAATGTTAACTTCAATTTTAAAACAAGCAATATTGCCAGCTACTTGGTTAACTGCGTAGAAGTCAGAAATGTTTAATATTTTTGCTATCAAGGACGCATCGCACAGTGTGTTTTGCCATAGACAAAAATCAAAAAATTACTTATCTCGGATATTGATTAAATATATAGATATATACTTCACAGTTTTTTTTTCTGTTACTTCTCTATATTGTGGCAAGGTGGCGCTAAAAATTGAATTTCAGGTACTTCAAAAAAATGGTTGTAAACTCTATTTTTTAAAGAAATTTTTAAAAATTTGGTTTTTTAATTACCTCACAATATTATAAATAAAATACAAGATTAAAAATTTTAAAATTTTGTTTATAGTTTTTATTTGTACTGCTTAAAAAACGTAATTATTTCAACAAAAATTTAAAATTACCAAATTTTGAAGAGGTATTAAAAAATGTGTATAATCAAATACATATTTTTTTTATTTCTATTTTTGAAACTATGTAATATGTTCTATCAAATAAAAAAAAAATAGAATCAACTTTGTTCCACAACTTTTGAAAATTTGATGTTTCAAAAATGTATAATTTAGAGAATTTTTCATAAATTGTACTGATTTTGGGTAGCTTAAGGCAAATAAAAAATTAAAAATAATTTGAATTATCAATCTGTAGACAATATATCAATAACATCGAATATGCGCCGGATTACAATACATTTTTATAATTATTGTTTTTTTGTTGTTGCAAAATCTACAAAATTAAAAACTTGTTATTATTTAGAATTTCTTTATTTATATCAGTAATTAACATTCCTCTATGGCAAAGAGAACATTTTTTATTACAAAAAATTATATATGAAAAACTAGCTTAAGATGGGCTATTTTTGATTTAAATAAAAGTTTGTGGTGGGCGTGTACGTTGCCTTTATTTTGCCTTTATGATTGTCTGTAAGAAATTTAATTTATCTACGACAACTCCTTCTTTTTTTGTCAATTCGCTCTATGGAATCAACTCACTGTGCATCATTTCCTATACTGACATCTTCTTTATTTGTCTTAAACTTAATTTCGTCTTAAAACGAAGCTTTACCTTTTCTCATCGAACGTAAAGTCTACTCTTAGTTCTACTTGTAATGATACTCAGGTATTACACGCTTTAAATTAAAAATTAAAATTTATGAAATCTCTGGCAACATGAAAAGAATAGGAAAAGAGTAAAAAAGCTACAGCAAAGGCAGCGACAATGACAACGGCAACAACAATAATAAATGCATTTTAAGTTAGCTGCAAGCATTTGATGTCTTCCAGCTATTGACTACAAGAGGAAATACAATTTGTTTTCCATGTCTCCTTCAAATTGTTGTGTTTGTTGCATTTATCTTTTTTGTCCCTTCTCAGAATCGCTGTATTTCGTTTTATATGTGACAAAAGTGTTGGTTGCTGCTTTTGGTCTTTTTAAAGAAGGAAAAAACATAAAGCGCAAATGATTTGGGATTTTAGATTCCAGTCTTCTTTTTTAAGGAATTTTTTAAATATTTAATTTTGATTTATTTTAGAGTTTTAGTGGAAAATAATACAGCGGCTAAAGTTTATAGAATGGCCTGACCAAATAGTAGGTAGTAAGTCCCCTTAGAATGCGACAAAACCAAAGCAACTATTGTTGGTTTAACAACAACAATAGCCGAAACTGAAAAATGTATAAAAAATTGAAACCAGTAGTAGAACCTACTCATTTGTGCGAAAATGGTCGAAAAAATGTCAAAAGGACTAAATAAATAATATTTTAAAAGAAGAAGAAGAAAAGAATTATATTACAAAAAGGACAGGTCAAGAGAAATGAGCATTTTTAACTTATTACAACCTCAAGCTACTCAAATATACACACACATACATATATTGGTTTTTGAATAAATGGGGGAAAAAATAAAACCTGAATTAAAAAATGTTTCTTATTTTTTTTTTGTTTTGGTAAAAATAAGCGCATAGATGCTTAACTAAATTGTAAGTATATTCGTATGGAATGCACCGTAAACTCATAGAATTTTCACTCCTGTTTTAGAACTCTACACCAAATTTAGAGAATAGTCTACTTATAGCCCAGAAATCCTTATTGTTTTTGGTTAAAGTTGAATTATGAATGAGAGAACGAATTTTGTAAAAACTTTTTGGAAAGTGATGTAAAAATGTCCTATAGACTTCCGGACGAGTGTAGTGTCTGCCAAGGTGAGGTCTTTGCTGTCCTTAGAGTCTCTGGTGGCGATAGTGTGATCTTTTATATAGACTATCAGGCCGTTTCAGGGCGCTCACTGGGCGCTATGTCAGCTCAAAGCTAGTTTCACAGCTGAGCAGAACCCTCACGTCACTCTCGGATGTGTGCAGCGTCAAGCTGTGCTGGGTTCCTAGGCATACTGGCTTGCGGTGGAGCAAGACTGCTGACAATGGCGGATGCTTCTATAAGACCTCCACTTGTGTTCTTTGTGAGCTCAGTAGATAGCTGGGCCTGTCGCAGGTTATCCAGGCAGCTTTTGCCTAAACTTAGCTGCTCTAGGACGGAATGGGTCCTAAATATGTGGAAGGAATCCCTCGGGACTCTGATACGTGCTCTAAGAAGGCACCCATAATTTCTGCCCAGCTTGCGGCAACGTGTGGTAGCCAGAGGCTGTGAAAATATTCTCTGTCATTGCCCGGCTCTCAATGGGCTCAACCTCAGATTGCTATGCCATGGCTTTTTCAATGGTCTAGGTGAGGTTGCGTCAGCCAGTATCTGTGTCCTGGAGGGTTATATGCCAGGTATAGGCAGGCTGACGCCCGTTTTACTATTTGAGTGTTCTGCCTTATCTTTTCTCTTTACTTATTTTTTCCTTTGTGTTTCTTTATTTCTTAACATATTTAACTCTATTTTCACTATTATTTCTTATAAAGGTTTCCACAATGGACCACTATGGTCGCTGGGTGGCGTGCTTCTGCACAACCTTTTTCAACCGAACCTAAACTTGACGTGTGAGCAAGTTTTGTAATATTTTTCTAAAAGTCGAAATATTCAGCGTTTTCGTTCTTAATTTTTAAGCAGAGAGGAAATCTTTCCGCCCTGACGGGTTTAAGTTAAAAGCCACCAATTCGTGAAGGTTGCGTTCTATGATATTAAGATTGATCGGTCGTAATTTTGATAATGACTTTAGAATATCTGAACCCTACATTGATCTGGGTTTCACGATGGATATACCGGTTAAAATACAGGGTGGTTATACACTGGTGAGTTGAAGAGATATGGGAATAATGGTTGTAGAATATTCTCAGACAAGCTGTCAATATCAAAATTGCTAGAAGACTACCAAACTAGTGCAGTATTTTATAGGCCAAATTATGGCCATATATATGTCCATGCAGTATATCCAGCTTCGTAGTATATTAAATATTTACTTATAGGAAAGTGACCATATATCACTGCAATCGTAAATGGTTTCTTGATGCCGGGTACCTCTGCATATGAAAGGAAGATATTCGACGGTAATACTTTAATGGTTTGCTAGAAATAGATATATTTAAAGTGACTGCATGGAAGATGAAATTTCACTGGCAGAAACGATTGAGGACTACTATGAAGCACCTCTTGAGAGAAATAAAGAACTGGTGTCACAAAAACTTCTAGTACTGCTAATTTAGGGTGGTAAGTGCACCCATCTCTTACGAGACCAGAAAAGTCTTGTAACATACATTTCGTTAGACGAAGCGTTGAAACTAACCAGACCACATGTTAGTAACCAGATAGAAGCTTTAACCGGTTATTGATTTCTGATGAACACGTTCATAGGCTGTGAAGTTTATATTTTTTTCTATATTTTTGTTTTAGCTGAATTATGAAAAGAAGTCTACCGAATATCTTTTTGATATTGCTCGACATTTAAGGCAAAACAGACTTATAACGGGTCAAGATCCATGCCTTCATTAAAGCGACTGGATGACTGTCTGGAGCTAAGCAGGAGCTGTGACGCCTTTAGCATAATAGAGATAAACACATGGTAGCACAACAGAACCTACTCTTTAGCTCCAAAATTACTATGCCGATGACAGCTGCCTATCGAACCTAACCTAATTAAAAATTTCACAAATTTCTATCATTGATCTCAGTTTAGTGAAAACCTAAATTCTCATGCACATTTTTCCAAAGAATACCAATAATTCTCCCAAAAACTTTTATATAAAAAAATCGATAATAATTTCAATCAATTCTTGATGAAAAAAATTATTAAAAACGATAACTCGGTTTTTAAGCTATGCGTCTCACTTAATTACACTGGTCTACAAAAACAAACAATTTTCTCGCCTTTAAATAAAACTGTATAGAATGTAATCATTTTGATCTGCTGAATTCAAATCCGTTTTCAGTTTTATTCCATCGGGCTGACTTTTTTTATGGACGTTTTCATCATAACTTAAAAACGACTTGACAACTTTTGTATTAAAATCGGGCAAGTCGTTTTCAAGTTTTAATGAAAATTTTGAGATAACTACCATATTTTGGACGAAAAATTTACGACGAAAAAAAAAAATTTTAGCTGGATGGGAAAAAGCTGAAAACGGATTTGTATTCAACGCATCAAAATCATTATACTCCATATAATTTTATTTAAAGATTATTTTTGGTGTAGACCAGTGTTATTTAACTGAATTAGTTAATTGCTTTCAGCTGTTGCACAAAATTCACTATGCTTTTTAGAATGTTAGCGAACCACAGTTTTCGATGGTGTGCATTAAACGTGCAAACCGTTCGGTACACTATGCTACTCTACCCAGTTCACCAATGGATTGTATTCCAGTCCACTACCTAAAGTTGAACTGATGTCAACATCAGGATATCTGTATCCGGCTACTCTTTACCTGACTTTAGCTTTAGCTAATAGTTTAAGAACTAATATACAAGTAAGGTATCTTAAAGTCTTGCTTGACCAACTATAATATTCTTATATGTTTTTATATTTCTTTTCTTTAATTTAATATGTAGTTTGGTCAGTGAAAAAAGTGAAAAACTATTGTGCAGGAATAAAGTTGCTTTTTTAATAAGCAAAACAGTCGACTTCATATCTGTATTCTCTAAGGAGCAAATATTAAAAAAACGCTAATGAAATTATACAAACTACAGAATAATTTCTATTTTGCTATGCAAAAGGTGTTTATTAGCTTGTCTGATTTTTTTCTGTAATAAATATAGCTGCTATATGTTAAACTCAAATTTGTAACTTGTTTTTAAGTTTCGACTTCTCAATAAGTGGAAATTCAACGTGTATAACTTTAATTTATCGCTATTTATCACAAGTAGCGACATTGTTGGGAAGCTGTTGGACTTGTATTTCTTGGTATAGATTCTAGAGTTTATAAAACTATCAACAGATAGTATTTCTACCAAAATTATCGCCATTTTTTTTTTTTTAATTGGAAAATTTTAGTTTTTTTCGATAAACTAAAGAATGTTTTAATAATGATCGAATGGAAACGATATATGAAAAAAATAAACTTTTATCATAATCGCTTCATGTTTAGTTCTCCAGACGATAATATCATGCATACCATAAGTCAGGTAATCGGTCTATATATCTTTAAAAGCAAGTGCAGTTAGTCTATAAATTATACATACCATACATAAAATCAGTGCCCGCATTCCTTGCAATTCAGTTTATATCTCAGTTTTCTAAATACGATGAATTTAAACAGTTTATATTTTTTATGACTGTATTTTCGGTTTTACAAACTCCACAAACGTAACATGAAAATTCTTACAACAAAAGCGAAAAATACATTATTTTTTACGCGTCAAAAATAAATATACAAGGCAAAAAACTTATGCGATAAGAAAGAATAAGGTACGAATATCTAGAAAGTGATACCATTTTTCGGATAGGCGCTATCGAGTACAATAAGATTCTAATTTAGAAATTGCCGCAACACCTTCAAAACAATAAGTTACGGGTAAAAATTCGGGTTTTCATACCATCAAGCAGTTGTAAGTTAATAACTAAGATAAACATTACCCGATCTTAAGATTCTTGGCGGATTTCGAAAGACGAAGAGCAGACCTATTAAATGGAGTACACTTAAGTTTACTTAAGTAAACTTAAGAAATCTGTATACATTTCTCAAGCAAACACATTTTTTAACCAATTTATTTCAATTCAATTCATTTAAACCAAACTATGGGATGTTTTTTATTGACTGTTTTGTATAGGAACCGTACAATTATTGGACTTATTAAAGCAGTACGTTAAGTTGTGAATAATATGATACTTCAGTTTTAAAAATCAGATAGAAACTGATAGAGTTATAGCACCTACTGGCAAAAGAAAAATTGGTTTTTGATTAGAAGTATGCTAATAAACCGATAAATAAAATGTTAATTGCTTTTTCGACGAGTTTATAAGTTGTGACCATGACAGACTACATTTCGTGCAGCATACTGTATATCATGGCTTATAGAACATTAGGGTTTAGGCCTGCCATTCTAAAAGAAGCGTCTGTAGCTTTGCAAAATTCGATGGCAATATCGCAGTTAATGTGTATACTAAAATGCTAAAGAAAAATGTTAAGAAATCTGTCAAATCCTAATGAAATTAGAATCGAATCTGTTGTAACAGGACAACAATTCTGAACACACTTTACGCATTGTAAGGTAATTTTTAGAAAATAATAAAACCCAAATATAGTGCTGTTAGTCTTATAGATCACATTTGAACTCTGTTGATAAAATATCATAAGTTCGGGACATTAAAAGGATACCTTGATAACCATTATGCAAGTAGGTCAATAGTACCCCAAAACGATTTCTAGGTGTCATTAAATAACAATTGGGAACACGAAACAAATAATAAATATTTATAATTTAATGTAGGAATTGATTTTATTTAATATGTTTGATTTTTAAACTCTCAATTGTCGCGTGCAAAATATTCTTTAATTTATAAAAATGATAATTTTATATTTTATATTTTAAATGAATTTTGAACATATCTCAAGTGTTTTTTAATTCTTAGAAAAATTATCATATTAATTACGAATTTATACTTTCAATTGTAGCCTAATGAAAAGTCTCTTTTTTCCTTCTAAGTCCGCGGAAAAGTTTTATATACAATAGCAGTTTGTTCGGCACTTTCCAAAGTTATGGAAAGTATGATTAACCTTCCGCTTTTGAAATATTTAGAGTCCAACAATTTGCTCAGCGATCGCCAATATTGTTTCCGTGAAGGTCGCTCTACTGGTGATCTGCTGGCGTTAATATCTCTTAAGGGTGGAAGAGGTCCATTCATGGATTTGGTGAGAGCAAGGTTCTAAGGAGTTTGACAGAGTCTGGCACGAGGCTCTCATATTTAAACTTATTGCTTTTGGTGTCGGTAGTCACTTCTCTTGATTCATATGGAGCTTTCTCAGAAATCGCACTATAAGAGTGGTTATAGACGGGATTTCATCCGACGAGTTCATGATAAATTCAGGGGTACCGCAAGGCTCAGTTCTTTCTCCAACTCTTTTTCTAATATTTCTTAATGACTTTGCTTTTTCTCACTTCTAATCCTATCAACTCTTTTGCAGATGACAGCAAAATTTGTCATTCATATTATTTTGATCGTAGGCTTACAAACGACCTGTCGAAAATCTCTGAAAAACAGGGTAGCCTTTAATGCGCGCAAGACCCAATGTTGCTTTCTGACACACAGACGTGATGGTGTGTTGTCATTTGTATCTATGGGTAATGTAGATATTCAGGAATCAGACGCTATCGATGTTCTGGGCATGAGAATTCATTGTGACGTTCGTTGGAATGAGCACATATTTCGAGTGTAAGAATTACTTCACTTCATCTGATCTCCTTAATATTTACAAAACCTCTATTCGACCCAAATTGGAATACAACTCTCATGTATGGGCCGGTGCTTCAAAGTCTATTTTGGAGCTTCTCGACTGCCGACAGGAGAGAGCGAAGGTTCTTATTAATGACGGTAGGGTAGCCAATTCTATCGATTTATTAGAGCATCGTTGCAATGTGGCATGTGTTTCATTGTTCTATCGGTACTATATCGGAATGTGTTCTGACGAAATTAAGCAACTAATTCCTAGTAATCATATATTTTTACGTAGTACTCGAATTTCTCGTAGAGCTCATGCCTTTGTAGTTGATTGTCCAGTAAATCGCACAACGCATTATAGGGAGAATTCGTTTGTTGTTCGCACTATTCGTTTGTGGAACAATCTTCATGCGAATGTTTTTCCTGCCACTTACGACATGAGCAAAATCTAAATCGAACGTCCACCGACACTACTCTATCTATCCTCTTACCCACAACCTATTTTCCTAGTACCAACACAATGCACTGGGGTAGGGGTTATCGAAAAAAAATAAAAATCATTAATGTTCAGCTAAGTATTAGCTTATAAGTGCTTGAAATTCTGAAAAACCGTAACCCGAGAGTGTGCAGGTGTTTAGAAAATTTTAAAAATAGATCCTTGTTCTACTCGATAGCGCCTTTTTTGTGTCACACCGTTTTATCTGTCTAAATATTTTCGAATTTAATCCAATATTTTTCATATTGTTTAGAATTTAAAATTGGTCTTTAGTTATTAACTAAATTCAAAATTTCCTTAGCAATAGATAAAATTAACAAATTCTAAAGCCTTAAGTTAGTTTTATAGTAATATTTAATTTGATCTACACTGTAAATGAAAAAAATAAGTTGTATTAAAATAAATTATGTAGAATAAAAATAAAAATTAAAAATTATCCAACAAAAAGTTACCAAAACATGCCTTTTTAAGACCCAAACGAAACAGTAGAAAATTAAAAACAAGAAAAGTAAGTATGTATGTATGTATGTATAAAGAACCTAAATTAATGGTTAGGTCATAATATTAACAACAAGCAGTAATACCAACTTGGAATTAAAAAAAACAATAACAACAGTACCACCTTAAACCCTTTTCTCACACTTATACCTTCATGGCATCAGCAGTCAGAAAGAAAAAAAATTCAAAAACAAGAAAAACAAGCACCCATCTATAGAGACCAGCAAGAGCAACGTGAAATTTTTATTTTATTTAAATGTAATTATCTGCTTGAATACAAAAACAAAAAATCATACATAACAGTGTGTATGTGTGGGGAAAGTTTGTAGATGAGTCCAGTTGAGAATGCTTACATACACATACATATGCACTCGCTCGTCTATCTTCTCTCACACACGCATATATAGAAACTTACATGTATAGAAAATAAATAAGTGGAAATAACCAAAAAAGAACGATGACGATGTATAATCATCATACATACTTATGCATTAAACTCATACATTTACACACACACAAACATGTACGCATAAATATATTGATGAAAAAAAAACAACAGGAAAATGTGTTACAAAAAAAAAAAAAAAAGAAAAAAAATTGCCAAAAAATAAAAAAGAAGTTGTCCGACGACAAAAAAAGTAAAAATCAAGCAATAGGCAGGCGTGGCTTTTTTTACTCACATTGCATTTTATGCGACGCACTTTTTCCCAACTACACTTTGCCGAAAAAACGAAAAAGTAAAACAAAATTCAATATGCAATGTCGTTGCAGTTAGTGCATGTTTTTGCAACAAAAACGCATTTTAAGGCAGCAGACAGAGTGATGTACGACAGTGGTTGAGACGTTACTCATAAAAAGTAGACTTTTGATTTTTATAAAATACTTATTTATTTTTGTTAATAATACTCGTACAATACAATTAACTTCGAAAATGATTTGGGATAAAACAGATAAATTTTAAATAAATGGGGTCATTGAATAATCTCTTTTGAGCATTAACTTATCAAACTAAACATACAGAAAAAATAATTTGAAGAAAAGTTCCAAAATCTATTTACAAAGTCGGCGTATGTTGCTACACTGGGAACCACTCTACATAACAGTAGCACAGCCAAAGCCTGTCATTCTTGGACCTAGCATGGGAATAATTAACCAAGAGAAAAGAAACAAAGTGTTTGAAGTTTCAGGCATGGTGTTAAAGCTTGGAATGAAAAGGCCACAATACGTATCCAGTATAATAAAAAAGATGCGTAAGTGCAAAGAATGGGCGCAACGACAAATTTAGGTCGTACAACAACCTGCCAAAAAAGGTAGAAATCTCTGAAGCGTAGATCAACATCAAAAACTTATTAATGATGGTCCAAGCAAAACATATGATGTTAATCTCTATATATAAAAATCAATGTGTGTTTGTTTGTACGTATGTACATATATGTGTGTTTGAAATCTATAGACGGCTCAACGGCCGAAACGGTTGTCTTGAAATTTTCATTATATCATCCTGTATGCCTGGAAGAAGACATGGGCTACGTTTTTGCTCGATAGGGTCAGGGGGAGAGGTACTCCATACAAACCAAATAATAATATCGAAAAAACTATATCAGACAGAGTCACAAAACTTTGCCCCAAATATTTTCGTATGAAACTGATTTATTATGTCCAAAAAACTATTATAGCGATATTCTTACAATTTTGTTCCAATCACTTTTCTATGCAACTAATTGACTGAAATTAATGTAGGGCAGATATAATCAGGGAAGAGGTACCTCTCATATAAGGCAAATATTAATATTCGAATACTATTGATAATGGCTGCGATAAAATTTTATCCCAACCCCTTCCAAAAAACAATCAATAGAACAAATCTGGGATTAGGATAGGATTAGGGGAAAAATTAATCCCATAGCGAGAATATCCTCAGAATTGTTAAAGCGAGGGCCCTAAATTTTTGTCCCAATCACTTTCCCATAAAACTGATTTAGTGAAAAAAAAACTGGAACGAATAGGATTAGAGGGAGTGGTGCTCTCCATACCAAGCATATATTAATTATGGAATGTCAAAGGAACTATTATATGCAATTCATTTCCTGAGAGTTTTCCATTCAAGACAAACTTTGACATGAACAAAAATTTGTTACCTAATATTTAAAAAAATTATAAATTTTACGTACATTCAGGTCAAAAATGATAACTAAGATAATAGTTAAGATAATAATTAATATAGGGGTAGCGAAGCAAGCCGGGTTTCGAATAAAACAAAGAGTTTTCAGAAAACTATTTTAATATTCTTTCATTTTAATATTCTTTTTGACTCTGAGACATAATTGAGGTTAAATGTCGTTAATATGCAGAATTATCTCATCCTTTAGCTCCTGAATTATTCTTAGCTTACTTTCATTTAAATATCCGCAAAGAAAGACATGAGATAACACGGCCATTGAAATTCTCGCACAAAGAGCCATTGTTTTGTTGGCACCATTCTGTTGAAGCCACTATCGTTCAGTTCCATATCTTCTATTTCTGGCCACAAGAGGTCCGTTATCATCTCGTGTTAGCAAACACCATTCACGGTAAGTGCTTTGCTGACTTGCACAGGCCACGATTTGCTAAAATTTACGCACAATTCTCCCGATTGTGTTGGACGCATTTGTTCGATTATGCTGAACAAAAAAATCACGAAGAGCACGAATTACATCTTGATTTTAGTAAAAGGCTTTAAAAGAATTACTAAAGGCATCACCAGAAGTTACTGCCAAGCTATTGATTAACGCAACGAGCTGTGCGATGAACTTAAAGAAGGTATAATCATCAACATATCTAAAAGGGGTGACCTATCACGATGTAAAAATTGGCGTGGCATTATTTTGCTGAACATTACACAGAAATAATTAATATTCTACCTTACTCTTCGCAAAGAACAGGCGGGAATCCATTCACAAAAATTATGCTCTGATAACATGAATATTATAAGGATTATTGTAGAACAATCTGTGGAATGGCGTTCGTCATTCTAAATGGTATTTATAAACTTCGTAAAGGCGTGCAATACCATGGCACAACAATACAAAACGCTAAGTTCCACATTATGGGTATGTTAGTGATCCAATTGACGTTAATGCGGGCGTTAGACAAGAATGACAAGAAGCGACAAGATCGACCGGCTTATACATATAGTACTTGGCAAAGAGAAGTTAAAAAGGAAGCTGCCACTCAGGGCAATACCCGGCATCAACTCAAAGTGCTATGGCAAAACAATTTTTATGGCTCTATAATCCTTATACGATTCAAAATTTCAGTCCAACAATGTATTTTTATATTAAATTGAAATTCTTTTTTGCATTAGAATTCTTCTTTTTCATTAAAGCCTTTTCAGGCCACAGTGCACTTCCATTCAAAAATCTGCTGTTTGTGAAAAATTTTTGCTGCTTTTAACCGTTAGGCCCAGTGATTATGCCACCAATGATGTTGATTTTTATTTTGGTGAAATTTTTTGGTCTATTTTTAAAATTTATTTTTGTTTTTTACTGTTTTGTTGCAACACACACAAGCAAAAATGTATGCATATTGCAAATATTTTTTTTTTTTTTTATTTGACTGCAAGCTTTAATCCTTGTTTTGTATGCGTATCTGCATGCAACTCTTTTTTTAATTTCTTTTTACGTTTTTTTTGGCAGCGCCAGAGCAAAAAAGATATACACTGCGTTGGTATTTGGTTTGGTTTTATTGGTGTGTCTGTGAACGAAAGAAAAAAATATAAAAAATAAAACCTCCAAAAAAATGAAACGGCTAGGCACTGAACAACAACAAAAAAAAGGAAACCCATGTACCGGACAGTTGTTTTATTGGAAAAACTCCACCTATAATAAAACCAACCAAACACAAGTGCGTTAGTTTGCATCTATAAACTAAGTGTGTACGCCATGCCACTTGGTAGAATATACTACTTTTGAGCTCCCCTTTCAATATAAATGCAGTATAGCAATGATGCAACCATTAGACCACCTTATCAAGCTAGGCAGCAAATTCTGTGCATGGTTGCTGTTTTAATTTTTTTACTTTTTGGCAATACTTTCCCACATTTCTGTCCTTTTTGCAATCGGCCCCACGCATTAAAAAAAGAAAAGCTGTTTTAACTTTTTTTTTGGCATTTATGGTTTTTGTTTTACTCCGGTATCTTATTAAACACCCTCTTCATTATCTCACCACACTTATACTTCGACGTACATGAGGATTTTTGTTTTAATCGATATTTTAATGATTTGTGTTTCCTTAAAAAACAATGCTCCACAGCATTACTCCATTTGTTAAATACCAATACCCTCGAGTCTATACATAAGTATTACCATAATATCCTTAGTATTAACTTGTGTTATCTATAAAGTACAGTTTTTACTATTTTTCTGCTAATTGGTTTATTTTTAACTAAAAAAAAAGAATAAGTTTTCGATAACAAAAAAAGAAAATATTTTACATGGCAACCAAATGTCTCATCTCAAAAATTCGTAATTCTTATACATTAAACATACAAATGATTTCAGTATATTTTCAACAGTTAAACCAAGAACCGACGGCAAATGTTCATTATTTCATAGTTTCTAAAGACTAAAGTTTAACGCTATCGGGTGGGCCATTTAAAAGTTTAAAAAGAAAAATTAAATAAAACAAAAACGGTTTGAAATTTTGCCAAATCTATTTTTCTGTTGTGAAGTCAATTGTTCCGGTTTGAAATTAAATATTATTTCATTCATATAACTGCCGCAACTGGCGTCACAGTGCTCCAATTTTTGAGAACTTTTCCGAGTGTATGGGGTATGGCAGAACGAATGTTGGCCTTCAAATGCTCAATTGTCTTTGGTTTGTCTTTAACGGCAACCCACAGGAAATAGTCCAACAGTGTCAAATCGCAGCTTCTTGGCTGCCAACTGAAATCACAATTTCGACTAATTATACGGCCATCAAACGTTTGACGCAATAAATCGATTGTGGCATGAGACATGTGGCAGGTTGCACCTCCCTGTTGAAGCGAAATATCGTTCACATCAATACCACCTTTGTAAGGCGTCATAAAGAGATCTATCCGCAAAATTCGACGTAAACCGATGCGTGAAATGTTCAATTCTTGAGAACGTTATTGAGTTGATGTTGATGAATTCTCACGCACACTCTCAGCCACAGGTTCGATATTTTCGGGTGTGCGAACTGTACGAGCACACTTACGTCTTCGCGCATCCAGAATGTAACCAGTTTCGCGAACTTTACCAGTAAACTTGCGTATACCGGGCTCTGTTGGTCCTTCTCTGCCACCAAATTTTCGGAAATAAATTAAAATAAATTCCAACGTAAATCGATTCATTTTGTTCAATGAAGACAATATACTGAATTTTGTGTCCGAATAGAATGACATGAGTATTGCCAGATTCGAAATAACCGCTGGTTCAAATTTAGCCGATAGATGGCCACCCGATAAAAAAGAGAGCAAAAAAATAGGCGTCCTGTCACTTGCTTTATTATATAGAGAATAAGGTCTTTAAAAAAGTGGCCGAATATATTCGTACTCTTTTATATCACTTAGCACTACTTTTTATTTTGCAAAGAAAAGTCACAATAATGCTTTAGCTACCATACTTATCATATTTGAAAGCCTGAGTCACTCTCCTGTTTCTAAATTTGATCCAGCCTAGGAATTGGCGGACACTGAGAGCTTTATTACTAAGGATTTGGAAAATTTTTGGTATAAGTTTATTGGACATAAATGAAAGATAGGTACTCTGAAGTATGTACTCTAAAATTTAAAAATAATCTCAAACTTTCTAAATTTTAGCAATGATTAGTTAATATATAACGATTTTTATATACAGAAGAAATGGATCCTCAAGGTCTGATCGAAGATATTTATCTAGCAGTACTGTCATTGGCAGTCAAGATTCCTGTTTTTTTGTTGGGTGCATCTATTTAGTTTTCAGATCTTCACAACGGAAGTATCAGCCAACCATTCCACACCAATGCTGGAATCAAACAAGGATGTCCCCTGTCACCTCAGCTATTCACCATCGTGCTGGATGAGGTAACGAGCAAAGTCTGTTCAGAGAGAAGAGGTTTACATGGAGTCTCTCACGCCAACTCAAAGGTTTGGGCTTTGCGAATGACATTTGCCTACTCTCGCATAAGATTTCAAATATGCAGTCGGCTCGCAATGTCGGACTTAAGTTAAATATCAAGAAAAGCAAGGGCATGAGAATAAACAAGACTAGCACGAAAAACATCATGCTACAAGGCAGACCAGTAGGGTAGTAAATAACTTCTGCTATCTAGGAAGTACAAGGACTACAAACGGCGGAGAAGAAACAGACGCAGATAACAGGCTCAATAAAGTGAGGGAGAGGTCTGCAATCAGCAGAATATGCAACTCATGTGTTAACCAGTTCTGCTGTATGGCGGTGAAACCTGGTTTGTTTCGAATAACATAAAGCGAAAATCTCGGGTATTCACTAACAAGTACCTCAGAATCATACGTAGAACATTCTGGCCTAACACCATAGGATAGAATGGAGTGGCAACCTCGCCCCTGTATACTTTAACACGCATAGCTTGTGATACTGCATAACACGTTGACCCTGTTTTGTTCACCAGAGTCCTGTCGGTCAAGCAAAGATACCGCGCAGAAGCACTTCCCAAGACTAGATCGGAAACAAGCCCGACAGTCTAATGAATCTGGCTATTGGCCCAATGTCAAGGATAGTTCCGATAAGCCATGGTGAGCCCAGTGCAAGAGATGGACACTGGCAGATAAAGTGGACCACGGTCTACTTCTCAGGCAACCGACATTCATGACAAAAGTCATTTGCAGGTAATCTCAGCCTCTGTGCGTACCTACTCATTACGCAATGAACGGTGAGGATGGACACAACGAAGGTATTGTTTGAACAGTTGGTATCATATCCAACCAGTGTCTGGCAATAAAGCAAGACTCACATTCCTCTCAAGCTCTTTCAGCGTCCAACATATACCTTGAACGCAAGATTAACGAAGGTAAGGGGCACGCTCACCCTTACGTGAGCTTGTCAGCAGAACAGTTACAGATGTTCCTGTGACCAGCAACCCAGGGTACACAAAACTGTCAAAATAATTCCACAAAGAATTCACGACAGTCCTGACCAGCTTAGAGTTGAATATCAGACCAGAAAAAAATCTGATTCCCGCCTGCGTTTCGTTGGTACGAGCGCCGTACTCCAGATCCACTCTGCAGCGGGAAAAATGGCCATCACTTCGGTGTGAAATACAATGCAGTAGTCCGGAATGATAAGGGAAACACGCAGGTTAAGCCGCTCGGAAAAAGTTACATTACCCACCCTGTTGTCCAGTCTGGAACCGTCAGTGTAGATATCTACTTAATCGCTGGAGATGAGAGGCTCAATGTTTTCTACTAGTAATCATGCCATGGAATCCCCTGTACAGTTATGGTCCAGATGAAGCATAGTCGATAACACCCAGTATCAAATGTTCCTCAGATAGATGGATAATATGCCGTTCAATCTCACCGCTTAAATTTGGGCCCCTTGCCTCATAAGCATCCCCGTAGAGAGAAACCCAAGCATTACAAAATTTAATTTTAATTTAATTACACCCTAGTCGGGGTGTTATGTTATGCACCTATAAGCTGAATTGCAGTAAATCTCCTGACCTTATGAACGAGTCCTACATTGCAATCCTTATCGAGGGCAGTCTTCCAGAAGATCACCCCATACAAAAGATTAGTTTCAATAACCGCTGAATAAATCCAACGAACAACGCTAGAATTGAGATCTCATTTCGCACAGACAGAACAATCTAAAATTGGAAGAACACGTTAGATGGAGATGCTTTGTGGAAGTCATTGCTCCTAAGAGGAGTAACGGAAAAAAACCTATTTAAGCAATACTATTAACTTAGTGTAAGGTTGCCTTAAAACCAGACAGCAAAAGCTTAGCAAAGTTTAGCTAATCCATTATTGAATTAATTAATGAATTAAGCTGCAAAATCAACATAGAAATCGGTATACTACAGAGATGCTAGATGTCACCTCTTCCATTTAACATATTTATTTTAATGGTGATGGCAACTGGCAAGTAAAATACCAATGAAATTGGAAGTGAGGATTCCAGGCCGAGATTATGGCCATTGCCATAGGTGTGGAGATCAACCTTGACTTGGCTCTGACAGCCAAGCTGTCTTAAGAGCATTCGGCTTGAATCGTATGACATCTAGATTGGTGGTATATTTCTGATACGTTGCTTTGGGTACCATCTGGACACTGTAGAATAGATGGTAATGAAACAGGGGATGCATTGGCTAGAAAAGTTTCCGTGACATCATATGTTGGTCCGGACACTTACTGCACCTCTTACTATCATCCTCAATGTAGTCAAGGATTGGAAAATTGCTAAATGCTTGGATCACTGAAATGCTCAATGGGGACTTTTACACTCTAGAGCGGCGATCAGTCCGCAATTTTGGTTCCGATTTGAGATTCTCAAGGCTGAACTTGAAACTGCTAACGGAATTTCTTACGGACTTTTATGGAATGAGAATATATCTGAAGAGGATAACGATCACAGATGTGAATGTTTGTAGACTGTGCTCACAGACGTCTGAAACAGCCTAAAACATATTGTTTGAACTTAGAAAAATGTTTGGGGGGACATAGGCTTTCATAGGGTTATATATCCACCATACTGGTGTTCATTAGAAAGGCAGCATATCTGCTGAGCAAACGATAGACCGAAAGTAAAACAATAGACCACATGGGTCGCAGAGTTCAGCAAGTATGCCTGGTCAGAATGATAATTAGATGCGGCGAAGACTACATCGATAATGTCTACCAACTGTTGCATATGTTCAGCGATATGTGCGAAAAGCTGCAAGCTCTAGAGGCAGCAACAACAAGAAAAGAACAAGTTTATGCGTGCGAACATCGACAATGTTGACAAATTTTATTACCTCAGCAGTATCATTAACATAGGGCGTTTTCAGGTTTTCTTTAACCGAAGTTTTGGAAGGCTATTGTGAATATTTTGGCCGAATATTATTTCTAACTCATACCTATGGGCGGCTAATAATCAAGTCCCTATGCAAACGAAAATATTGAAAAGTAAGTGGAATTGGTTGGGCCAGACTCTTCGCAGCCCATCAGGTGACCTTACTGGCACAACCATTAAATGTAACCAACAAGGGTACTTTAGAAGGAGGGCGTGTCTTCGCCTACACACGGAGGAGACAGTTGAATAGCGAGGCGGCAAGACGTTTGTAATGGTCCTTTGCTTCACATTAAAACAGTGGAAATATATGCAATATCTTTACTAATATGGAAGATCGCTTGTTACTATATTATCAAACATAGAGATTTTATTTGAGTACCATGGAAACCGAGAGTATTGTGGTTCATGCCCGTTTATATAGTAGCTGTTGTTTACTATTCATTTAATACCTCCATTTAAAGATACACATTTACTAGAAGAATTTTATATCTGATGTACGTTTTGTTGAATAGTCTTCTTTCTACTCAAATAATTGAATTTAATTTTATTAGCTACTAGCTAAAGCCCAGTGTGCTTCGCTGCCCCCAATACTTTAAAAAAACTACTTATTATTCAAAACTGGAAATTGAAAAACAGAATCTTAATGCTTAAATTTTATAGAAAAAACAAAATAATTATTTATTATTTAAATTAAGTATTAAAAAAGAATTCTTTTTGTAAATAAGTTCAATTTGTATTTGTTTTTTTTTTTTATAATGCTTTTACAAATTGTGTCTAGCCGTTTTGAGGCTATTCAGGTGTTAATTTGTGTAAAACTTTTGTTAGAAAACAACTGACCTGTTATTGTTTTAGTTTAAGTATTTTGATATCAATATGAGTAATAACACGTCAATCATAAGTATTGTGAAACACTAAACCGAAGTCTAAGGAAAACAATAATACAGTGTTCACATATATGCCACCCCAAAGAAGAACCCAATAGACAAAATTGTTATGCTTTTAATATACATCGCTTTGTATACATAGTACAGACAGGTTTAGCAAATAAATTCATACAAAGATCACAATTATGTTCGAATTTCAATTCTCTTAATTTAAATTTGTGGTTTCGAGTCGACCATTCGATAAAGAGTAATGGGTGGGCCATTTTAAAGTTTAAGTTTAAAAATTCAATAAAACAAAAACGGCTTGAAATTCTGACAAATTTACTTTTCTGTTATAAAGTACAATTGTCACGATTAAAAATAAAATATTATTTCATTGATATTGTTACCGCGGCTGGCCTCACAGTACCCCATTCGTCGGACCAATTTTCGAGAACTTTTTCGAGTGTATGGTGTCGTATTTCGAATGTTGTCGCTGGTTTGTCAGCATAATATTTGTCTTTAACGGCGCCCCACAGAAAATGGTTCAACGGTGTCAAATCGCAGCCTCTTGGCGGCAAATTGACATCACCATTTCGGCTAATTAAACGGCCATCAAACGTTAGACGCAATAAATCGATTGTGGCATGAGATGTGTGGCAAGTTGCACCATCCTGTTGAAACTAAATATCGTTCACGTTAATACCATGAAGAGCGGGCACAAAAAAATCGGTTATCATGGTGCGATAGGTGTCTCCATTGACCTTAATGGATGCGCCGTCAACATTTTTAAAGAAATATGGGTCAACTATGCCTCCGCTCCACAATCGGCACCAAACAGTCACTCGTAAGGGGTGCATTGGCTTCTGTAAGATCACTTTTGGGTTTTCTGAGTCCCAAATGCGGCAATTTTGCTTATTAACGTACCCTACAAAATGAAAATGAGCTTGATCCGAAAAGATGACTTTCTAAATTTCTTTATTTTTTATTTTTTAATAGTTTTTTTGCAATTTCCGACCAATGGTCTTTTTTTGAAAATGAATTTCCAATAAATAGCAACGTTCCTCAAACGTAAATCGATTTATTTCGTTCAGTGGAGATAATACATATAATTGTGAATAGAATAGAATGACATAAGAATTTCCAGATTCGAAATAACTGCTGGTTTAAATTTAAGCCGATAGTTGGCGCATCCGTTATAAAGTATAGTGTAGTATTTGTACTTATTGGGTGTTCTTAATAGACTAATGATTAGATTAATGTCTTTATAAAAATATTCCTTTTTTGGTATAAAAAAAATTATTTTTTTTTTGTTCTTCATAATATGGCTAAAGCTGTTGTTGTTTTTATTACATTCTATAAGAATGTTGTTTCATCTTCATTAAATGCCTTCACAATTTTCGCATTATTGTGATGCAAATATTATGAATTCATCTCTATTTTCATCGCTAGTATTGATTTCACTTTTTTTGAAGCCTTTATTTAGCAAACGCCTGAAAAACCTTGGACTTGACTTTAACCTTGAATTGGTTTTGAGTTTATTAATTTGTCTTAGTATCCTCTGACTATGAAGGTCATCAATATTGCCAAGAGCTGCTTAGGAGAAATGGCAACTACTATATATATATAATCAAATTCATCATATAATTTTTTTAGTTGAACGTTAATTAAGTAAAAATATTGAATTATTAATGGAATTGATTTGAATTTGGCAATAAAATAAAGCACAATATTTTTTAAGTGGAAAATATTTTTAAATATTTTTTGATATTTTTTAACTATTAAATATACAGCTTTTTTGAACCCAGTTATTTGAAAGTTTTATATATATATATATATATATATATATATATATATATATATCCTAAATATATTTATATACATGTTACTATATAAATATAATATATAAGAATAAAATAAATATTATTTAAATACATAAATATTATATAAATATTTATATTATATAAATATAATATTATAAATGCAATAAAACTCGGTGTGTTGGGCCTTTTAAAAAACCCGGATTTTTGTCAAACCTGCTTAGAAGTAATCTTGAGGAATCCTTGTACATTTCTCAAGTCAAGAAATTTTTTATCCCTTTTTTTTTAAATTTTTTAAATTTGGAAATGTTTTTGCATACAAATTTATATAGGAACCGTGCAATTTTTTAATTAATTAGGAAATTTTGTTTTGTAATGAATAAAATAAGTCTTTGGCTGTAAAAATCCATAGGATGTTGGCGGAATTTAAAAACTTTTTAAATTTTGTTTTCAAAACCCCCATTTCATTATTGAAACAATTACCTGAAATACTCGGCAATTGTACTATATAATAAAGTATATGTAATCTAAATATCCAAATAACCAACGCATTACAAATCTACATTGAAGCTTAATTCTATAAATGCATTCAAGCCTAACGAACGTCGACTGCAAACTGTCAAAAGCTACCGACCGCACGACTACTATTGTAGCCTGTAGCCAACTTAGGCTAATTTCAATTTTTCTTGGCGACAACAAACAGTTTAGGCTGTCTAAGCGTTTTAAAAACGCAATACATGAAATATATACATTAAAAACGCGGAAAAAATGTATGTGGTACCATTGAAACAGACCTATCATATGAACGTTGCCGCTTTAGTCCGATTGGACCAAACTTGGTAGTTTTTTTACATTTTTGGTACTTTTTCCTGCTGTAGAAATTTTTTAGTCATGAAAAATTTTTCCTCTTAAAAACATAGTACATAACATAATTACAAAAAAAATAAATGTGAATTGAAATAACAACAATTTTCAATAATGTTAGAACCGTTACTGAACGATGCGTGCAACTGCTTACTACTGTTTCACGATGAGTTATAGCAAAGAATATAAATTATGTTATGACAGTGAATATAGAAAGTCGGATCAGATTACAACGAATGGAGAGTAAAAAAGGTTTAAAAAACTGATTTAACTTCCTTTCACTAAGAGCACTTCAAAATACATAATTTTATTATCGTTTTGTAGTTTTTGAATGATGTAGTAGTGTCTTTTAACACAGCTATACAGTTCATAGAATAATGGAAACAATGGAAAAAAATCTTAAGTCGATTTGCGCAGAATAGGAGATGTGTTTAGACCTGTTAAGTTTCACAGAATTTCGCGTAGATTTTATTTTTGCTATACGCCTTTTCAGTTTTTTTTTTTCGTCCATAAAACTTAATTAATGTTCATCCTTCTGTCATCTTAAATGAAATTCTGCTTTTATGTTTGTTGTTACTTTATGTACATTTTTATGTTTATTATTAAAAACTGGAGTTTGTTATTATTATTAATATGTAGGTATATATCAAGGCACATTTAAGAAGTGGTGTTGCGTGATAGGCTGACAATTTTTTTTTTATATAATGTAGTGATTCTTCATTGTCAATAGTTTTATTTAGTCTACACCAAAGCCTGATTTTGCATGATTATTTTGCACGGTATTGTTCGGATCGTAGGTGAAATGTTTAAATAGCCTAAAGTGTATTTTATTATAAATGCCAAGCGTTATTTTATTTTACACCTAATACTGTATTTAGGCCATTTTTACACGATATCGTTTGGAATATATCTAGAGTGTAAGAATAGGATTAGGTGTATTTTATTAACATATAAGTTATAGTCATTTTTTTGACATTCAAAAATCACAAAAAAATGCAACAAATATATGTTGTTTTTGTTAAAAAGTTAGTTGTTGTACAGGCAACATTACCTTGTTCAATGTGCCTTGGGTATGTATAACTAAGCAGAAATAGCGATTTTATTTATAAATGTTTTTTCTATTAACTTTTAGTAGGCTATGAACGGTTTTGGTAGAATTTTTGAACATTTTTTGTAGGAAGTCAATTTCTTGTGTGGCAACACCGTATCATATGTATATTTATTTACATTCTTTTGTAGCTGTAGTCGTTAGGATACTGATAATCTAATGATTATTGTTTAAGCTGTTTAATATCCAGAATTAACTGATTTTATTTTCTTACTTGTTTTTAAGAAATTTTAATATTGTAATTGCATACTTAGTCCTTATATTTTATTTGTTGTAATTATTTTTAATTGTTGCTGTTGCTTTAATTATTGCATTTATTTAATAGAATCACAATTTAGTACTTAAATACTGCAATTACGTAATATGTTGCATCAATAAAAAGTGGTGCTTTGTGTCGTTTATATTTGAAGCTTTTGTTCTCTTATTTTCATCTTTTTTTATAGAAGCTGAAGTACCATTTCATTTAATGGTTTCCTGATTTAATAAATACAACTTAATATACAAGTAAGAGGTATACCCAACACAATTTGTGTTAAAAATTATTTCATTTCAGTAACTGCAAATTAACGCTAATGATTAGACGAGAGAAAAATATCTTTAAGAAATATAATAACGATTTGGGGCACAAAATTATAATTATTTTAAAGCAAGTGTTGCTTTCATTAACTACAGCTACGCTTCAAGCTGATTCCTTAAAAATTTCGAGAGTTATGTTAGTACATATAGCAAAACATTTTAAATATCGGAGATAGTGATTTACCACATTTTAGGCTAAAAATCTTAGGACATATGTGTGCTAACGATATTGCCATCCAAACAAAGTTTAAACCAAAAAAAACCTAAAATTATTTAAAACAAACGTAATACTTAAAACAAACATACATATCTATAGCACGTTTCTAAGTATGTATTATGGAGATCGGACGGTTATTATTCGACCGGTTTAACCCGATTTTTTTGGTTTGGTCGAATAAGATTTTTTCAAAATCTTCATTTTTCGAATACCGAATAAACCGATTAAATTAACACTAATAACCGGTTAATTTAAATAAGTATGATTTTTAAACGTTTGTATATTATTTATTGCAGATATGTTCATCGTTTGACTATTTGTATAAATTTAGTTAATGTAACAACAATAACTTTCTTCCATATTCTGTAAATAAATATTGATTTTTATATGTGGTGAATAGTCAACTAGACTTATTGAAAGCGACAAACACTACCTCCGAAAGACAGATACATTAGTTAGTGAAGTTTTTCACTGGTTATGTAGTCGCTAACGTTGTGAGGTGATATCGCTGTTGAAAATTTTCAGATGGTGAGTATTAAACCGACGACTTCTTGGTTGGAAGGTATGTGTCTTACCTAACATACCATAGTGACATACACACTATTAAATACGTAGTGCATGAATTCACATACAATGCTGTTCGAAAAATAAATTTGTTCAAAGTAAAACATTTAATTTTTGCACCTAAATTATAACTTTAATAATAAACTTTAATTTCCATTCTCTACCAAGTGATACAACAACAAAAACCAAATTAGCTCCTTCGGTAGCTGCAACTTTCAGTACTTAGTATAATAAATTTTGGCATAGATTTGTTTAAACTCTCCGTCAGCTTCCGCTTATTTTAAAACGACGTGGTCCAGCTCTGTGCTTCAAGGATTAAAAACAATTTTATTTAAATTAAAGAACCGGTTAACCGTTTATTTGAATAATTATTAACGAAATCCGATTTTTTTTAAAATGGCTACTTTTCGAATTATTCGAAAACAGGTTTTTGAAAAAAGTCTGCTAAGTTTGTGAATGAAAAGAAACATCTCAAAATTGAATACTGTGCACAATTATTTGCTGGGTAACATAAATGCATAATAGCTTTTTTTATATGTAAGTAGGTAGGCATATATATTAGGGCGAGTCGATTTAAAAATCGCCCAAGTGACAAGGAAAATCGTATTCTAGAGATCAAAATAAGAAACATGCCTAAAGAACCATATCTCTAAAATGAATTTTGATGTTCCTTATTTTGAGCCAAAGGTCAAATTTTGAAAATTGAGTCTAAATATATGAGGGACCCACACCAACTTTGGAGGGCCGACCCACCCATGCTAGTGGCACACCCTTTTAAAACTTCCTAGGGGAGGGGTCCCCATACAAAAATTTCAAAAAAATCACCATTTTTGACACTTTACAAGAAACAATCAGCGAAATGGCTATGTTTATTTTGTTTTAAAGTTTTTTTTTTGAAATCTTTTTTGCTCTCAAGTCTGGGCAATTTCGTACGTCTCTCTGATAACTGATCCGTAACTCGTTTGGAAACGCTAGCTAGCAATTGAACATGTCGTTGCGTTCCTTGTATATGCGACGGAATGTTTAGATCATTAAACGGTGAAACACCTTGATTTAAATATTCTTTAAATGTATCGTACGGAATGCTTCGCGTAAATGGTGGTTCAAATATGTTATTTACATCATATGTGCAATGAAAGTTTACATCTGATTTTTTTATAAATTCTAAGTTCCGTTGGACCTTTAACATCGGTTCGATAGCGTAGAATTTTCTTTATAGCAGAGTCTCACTTTTCTTTGATATCATCAAACAACATTGATAGCAAGATATTTTCCGAATGCACATAATATGAATTATCTTTAATTACAATACTGCGTAAAAGAGGTTGTAGAAACCGTGACCAGCTAATGAACTTGAAAAATACTACACAACCGTACACGACAGAGCTGTAATACTTGATATTGAAGTACATTGGCGCATAACAATTAATTATAAATTCAACCAGAATCCGTAAATTTTCGGATGGATTTTCCGTTTTCACATATAATCGTAATAATCTAGCACCCTTGGGGAACCAGCGAGAATATACAATTGTCCCTAGTTTGATATTACCCAGATCCACCGGAACCACGCCGCTAGAAATTGCATGGGCAATGTCGTATAAGTACATAGAATCGGTGGAAAATTTAATTTTTTCTGGAGCAGGGGGCATATTTTTCAACGCAATTTTCTCAAAGCCGTCTACCACCTGAAAATAGTAAAATAAAGTAGTAAAATAATTAAAAACGGTTAAAAAATATAAAAATTAGTGGTAGCAATTACTTACTGGAAGAACTTCACAAATTTCGATGCGATTGTTTTCCGATTGCCAATCTTGGTCCAGTGCTGGTTGATTTATGCAAAGCTTGAAACAAATGCCGAAACCTTCCGTTTGTTGAATTGTTCATTAAATTGTAGAAAGCAAACGAACCAATACAATGGTCTTTTAAACAGCAATTCAAATCATCGTATAATTCCACCATCAGTCACCATCAGTGCATATACCAATTAATGCTTTGAATTAAGTCGTTTCATGTTCCAGTCTTACGTAACCAATCAATTGAGAACTTGGTTCTCTCAAAATAACAAGATGCGCTTCTTTTACCATCCTAGTATGATACTTCCTTCCCATCAAATTTATCTCTTTTTACAGTATCATCTTTTCTACCATCGAATGAAAACGCTTACAAATTGATATCGTCTAATCGTTTGCGAAGCACTTCTCGTCTGCATTTGTCTTTTTCTCTGCGAGCTTTTATTTTATTTATCCATGATGAGAGGTTCTTTCTGTGTATTGTGAACCATTGCTTCGATCCATATCTTCTTCAACCGATGGCGGTACGTATGTTGAATCATCGAGACGCATTATTGGCATTGATAACATGTTGCTCCTTGCTCTTCTTTTTCCATCACAAATGCATCGACTGTTAGTCTTCTCTGATTATGTTGATCGTGCATAAATTCTTTAAGGCGTTCTGAAACCAATACGCATGTACATTTCGCATTTACATTTTCCAATGTACAAAATATTTTTCTGAGATTTTACAAACTCTGGAAATGGGTTATAGTATCTTTGCTCGCCTTAGGCTTGATATTTGTTGAGCAATTTATTCTAAAGATATCGAGTTTGGTTGGTATATAAAGACCAGTCAAATCAGAACACGCACCAAAAAGAGTAACATTATGCTTGGGTATATGACTCATTGGGTTTTCGATAGTTGTTGATGTTATTGTTGCTTCATCTTGTGGTGTAGAAGATGGTGGATTCATTTCGCTGAAGAAATAAAAAAACAATACTTATAATATATAGCTTACACCAAAGACCATAATCAAGTGTTTTAAGAATTTTTTATTTGGCACTCACCTTGGACAAATATTTAACAAACACAAACACAACAAAATGTGTCACAAAATATATTAAATATGTATCTTAAATGTGTTGGAATTTTTTAAAAAAATTTTTTAATGTTTTTTGACCTTTTTTTAAACTTTCTTTTTTTTAAATTCTTTCTTCTTCTTTATTAATTGTTTTTTATGCACTTCACTTCTTTACATTTATGTTGAGTCTTTTTTTTTGCATGGCAGGGTCGGCCCTCTAAAGTTAGTGGGGGTCGGACATACATTTAGACTCTATTGGGGCACTTAAAATGGGTCACAGTGGGATTTTTCAAAATTTGACCTTTGGGTCAAAATAAGTAACATATGAATTCATTATAGGGGTTTTGTTCCTTTGGCAATGTGTCTTATTTTGATCCATAGAATACGATTTTCCGATTTTTTGCATCCCTACATATCGACTCGCCCTAATGTATATGTATTGTTATCTTTGTAGTTATATTATACTGAATTTTACTGTATACTTCACAGAATTTATTTTGTAATTTAGCAGAAAATAATTATAATTTTTGAACTACGATAAAATTGTAAAAACTTATCTATAAAACTATTTAGAAATACATATCTGCCGAATAATATTAAAACAATAAGCACAGACAATACCTTGAATGTTGCCTTACATTATAATCTAATCAAAAATACTGTAAAATTTGTATGGTAGCAGAAAGCGAAGATAGTTCGATTTTTATCAAATATTAATTTCCAAGAAATATTTAATACAAGGTGCCCAAAATTGAATCATTTTAATTTTAATATAAAAAAATACTTTTTTTCAAATAAGTTTCGACTGTAAATGAAAAGTAAAAACACCCAACATAGTCTTAACGAAGTCATATCTAAAACAAAATGAAAACATATTTTATTGTTTACCAAAACATGAAAATCTAAGTTAAAATAGTAAAGGAGGGTACTTAGCTATAACTCAGTAACAAAAACTGTTGCCTTATTTGGAAATTGCGCGTCAAATTGATACAGAATCAAAAAGAAAATCCCAGGAAACAGGCAATATTTTGTTTGTTTTATTGAGCAGTGTTATCAATCACGGTTTTCAATTAACTGTTGTCAATGGCTGATGTCTGCTCGATAATGTTGGTTTTAAGCTCTCGATCTATTGTGGGATTATTGCTGTACACTTTCGATATCAAAAAACTTGGTGGCCAATTCACTCCTCCTTAACGAGAAATAATGCGATTTTCGAACTTTTCTTTGAAAAGATCCATTGTTTATCTTGCTGTGTGATAAGTGGCACCATTCAAATCATCGATTTTCCGGCACAAAAAGGCCTTGGATCATCTCCCTGTAGCGATTTCGTTTGACCGTAATTGCATTTCCATTTTCGTTTTCAAAAAAATATGGTCCGGTAATTCTCCGGACCACAAACCACACCAAACTGTGACTTTTTGTGCATGTAATGGTTGCTCTAAGATAACTCATAGATTCTCTTCACTCCAAACGCGGCAATTCTGCTTGTTGACGTAGCCATTGAACTGGTAATGGGCTTCGTCGGTGAAGATTATTTTGATAACAACAAATTTTCATATTGTTTTTGTTTTTCGATGGCCCAAGAAACGAATTGCCGACGGAGATCACGATACAAAATATGGAATAATGTGGATCGTTTGATGTCTAATTGCTGCGAACGATGACTGAATGAATGTTTTTGGATCTTCTTCCACACTTCTGCTCACAGCTGCTATATTCTCGGCTGAACGATCACTATGTTGATAAATTCTGTTTCTTTTATCAAGAACGGATCCAATTTCTTCAAATTTCTCAAACATCAGCTTTATGGTACGATCTGCTAGAACATTTTCCTACCAAATTTTGTTCTAGATTTCCTAATAACATTTTGAAAACTTTTGCCATGAACTTTTGTCAAAAATGGTTTAATAATAAAAACACGTTGTGTCTCCGAGTAACATTCCATATTAACTAACCGGAATGTATTTAGAATCTAAAAAAATGTAGGCGAGAAATATACAGTCTCATACCTCCGAAAAATACATTTTAAACAGAACTTCTAATGCATTTGCGTTTCGGAACCGGCGTTAAAATAAGAAAGTAGAATCGCGTGCTGCTCATTGGCTGAGAGAAGTCCCCGTGCTACTTCATGAAATCTTTACTCATCTAAAGAGCTTTTCATTGAAAATGCTAATTTTTGTTGTAGTTTCACTGGAATTATGGTGTCATTCTTTAGCTATAGCATTTTTAAGGCCTGCTTAACTTTAGTTGTACTTATTTATAATCGAAGAACAAATTTATCAAATAAATTTTGTATGAGGTTCATGTCAGATAACAAAGAAAAAGAATGAAACTGTGTGGGAACTGTTGAAACAGTGTTTGCTGTACACTTTGGATTATTTTCTTCTTGGATTAACCATTTTCAAAAACGACCCATTTTGTTAACAGATTGCCTCGAATTACGTTTGTTTAATAAAAACTTCCAGTCACCGAAATGTAACGCAAAACCATAACAAAACTTTTTATTTAAATAAATACATGCATTTTGTTTCGAAAAGTCCGCTTTTTGTGCAACTTTTGAAAAATCCCTACACAATAAATAAGCACCTTGTTGGTAATTCACACTATTTCATAAAACCGCTGACACACCATTAAATTACGTGTGAATGCATACAAACAATTTGATGGTGTATCAGCGCTTTTAAAATAACGCTAAACAACACGTTAAATGAGTGAATGTAAAGAAATCTACGCACTGCTTCTTATTTTTTCTTTCTTATTTCTTGTTTTCTAAGTCGTCTACCCACTCATACAAGCAACAAATACAAAACGAGTGGTGTGAGTGGTTGATATACCTTTTTAATAAACAGCAAAATTGTTTAAAAAAAAAAACACGCCGTTGGATAATAACATCACCTTCAAATGTTTGGCACACATTTCTCAGATAAAACATTATAAAGCGACTATTGTAAGCGAAACGAAAATGAACTCATTGAGTTCACCCGTCACTCAGTTTGTGGCATCAAATTTTCCGATCTCGAAGGTTAGCCTGTGATATCAACAGCGAAACTTTTGCAATATCTAAAGCGAATAACTTTAACGAAATCACTAAATATTCACTAATAATATTTTTAATTATTTTATTTTAAAAATATTCATTCTAAATAATTGGTAATAGTTCGAGAACGAAATCGTTTTTAGTGTTACTTTTACTTCTTAATTTTTGCCTCTTCATACTAAAAATAAGAGAAATTTTTGCTTGTGTCTATGCTCTGTTAGGCAATTTTATTCTACAAAATCAAGAGTTTAATGTCATTTATAAATATTTGACGATAAATTAACGATGAAAATTTTTCATGTTGAGCAATCCAAAATTAATTTCGAGACTTCCACGTACATTTGTTTTTTTAATTGACGACAGTTTAGCAAATATTTTTGTTTAGAAAATTCTTCGCTAATAGCGAAACTTCACTTATTGCAAATGTGATGCTGAGTATGCTATATATTGCTGTAAATTATATTATATTTATGTATGTATGTGTATATGTGTATATTGCTGTGTTTTCAGAACACGAAACTGCCGATTGGTTTCTTTTTATTGTAGAATAATTTCTTTGCTTTACGTGATAGACGGACCAAGATTTTGTTTGTGTACGTAGGCTGTGTGTGACAATTTTATATCCTTCATAGTTACTATTTAGTTCCCGTCTTTAGACAGAAAATGCTTACTTTGTCATATGGCGTGATGTCCAAACATCACGTCTTGAAACAAAATTTTAAAAATTACTTTTGATTATTCATTACGTAGGCTTATGCTATGTTCGCATGAACCATCGGATTACTTCGTTGTATTACTTAACTGGATTCTACCGTTCGCACGGTACCTTTTAACAGCTTTCATATGAAGTCAATGCAGCGAGCGGCCATTGTTTTGTTTGTTGTCTTTATTTCGTTTAATTATTTTTTGTACTTGACAGCATACTTTAGGGAGGTCTATTTAATAAATTTGCAATGTTAAATCTATAATAAAAACATTTTGATTAAGAACTAATAAGTATGCCATACTCTTTCGATCTAAGTTTAATAAAAATTTGTGATAGCACTGAGCTTGAAGCAATACAAACGTTAATAGAATTAGAATAACAAATTGAGTGATGCTCTCTCAAAATTTTGCATGGAGGAGGAGGTATTATGAATTAGAGAGCGAATGATGAAAAAGCTGTGTCGTGCGAACATAGCATTAAATAGTTACAGAGTGAAATCAAAATATGTTCTTAAAGTCAAAAACAAAAAGAAGTTCCGAAGGGGTTAACAATGATGGTGTAGAAATAACAAATTCAATATTTTGTTATCAATTTGCAATCTTAAGTATGAATTGTGTTTTCTTTCACTTGAAATAATTTTAAAATAAATAAATAAACTTTATTTTATGGTTAGTACTCAGAGTATATTTTTACATACATACTCGTTTTTCTTAGCAAACATTTAACCAATTTCTTATAGTTTCACAAAAATATTTCTGATATGTTTCCAACTTCATATTTCCTCAAGTAATTATAGACGAAAGAAAACTTTTCATAATTTTAACTTGAAATTTTGATTTGGGAATTTTCGCTGTAATGCAACATTTGAACTTTTTGGTCTTTTTCTTTACTTTGCTTGCGTGGTGGTGCCCTTAACAACTCAAGCAAAAAGTTTTTTTTTCTTTTTTTAGTTTTTCTTGACGAAAAGAAAAACTTAATTGATTTTATTTTTTGCTCTGTTGTTGCTACTCAGTTCTTAATTTCAAGTCTTATATTTTGTTTCTGTTGTTGCTTCGTTTCTGTTTTTTTCGGTTGCTTTTCATCATAATTATAATTCATTAGTAAAGCAGCAACTCTTCTACTGTTTTTTCAACTTTTTGAGAAAAACCAAAAAATTCTACGTAATGGAATATGATGTATGTACATACATACACATATGTATCATTGTACATTATTATAAGAATAAGTAGGTTTATACATAAGGATATAAATATGAATGTAGTATATGCATGAATACGAGTACATATGCTCTTTGAATGGGTGTTAAATTAGCATCTTTGTCTTTCTTTACATTTTGTTTTGTGTTCTTTTCATATTATTTTTTAAAATATTTTTCGTTTTCAGCTTTTTGAATTTTGCATTTTCTTGTTTCTTCTTAATTTCTTATTAGTACAGCGGTTGTCGTGGTTAATTTTTATTTATTTTTACACAGAGTAGTATAGTCTTGTTTTTAAACCGTCTATCTCACTGATTGTGTTACAGCTTGTGCTTCATAAAGCCTGTTACTTGCATGCTATAGATGGGTAAAGGTACGATAGGAGCTTGTCTGTATATGAGCAACTTTCACTTCTTTTTCTTACAAAAGAAATTTATATTGAAAAGAAAAAAACTTCTCAAAAGCACCACATACTTGAAGCCAGGGTTACAAGTAAATTTAGTAGTAAACGGAAAATAAAAATTTATTGGTGAAGAGAAAAGCTCAAAAAAGTTTTATGTATTTTGTATAGTTTTTTAAGCACAAATATTGTTTAACAAATGAAATTAGAAATATTATTTATTTAAGAAAAACATACCATAGCAAAAATAACGTTTCAGAACCTGCCAATGAAAAATCAAACTATAACAGCTTAACTAAGTATAACACTTGGAGTATTCTTTTACTGAAAACATCGTATAATCATTTCTATAAATATTGTAGTATTGCCATCAAATGCCACTATATGTGTTATCGCTCACAGATCAAAAATTTTTAGACAAATTTTACCTTCAGTTATTTTATGGAACAGTATTGGGTTTTTATTCTGATAAACTTGACCTCAGGTTTTCTTTCAGGTTGCTCGATGATATCACTGTATTCCAGGTAGAGGTTTTCGCAACAAACAGGGCCTTAAGGCATACCCAGACCAGACAATTATAACTCGGGGCCTTTGTACCTTTTGAAATCTACGTAGTCCGTCTTACCGCAATCAATGCACTTGATTTCAGCTCAGTAAGATAAAATGTTTACTTAGCTGCATTCGCTCACTGACTAGGACGAGTCATACGGCATTTATTATTATTATTATTACCCTCGACCAGGCACTATTGCGGACACTGCAATCGTTGCTATTATTGTGCAGCTATTGTGCTCATTCCGGTCTATAGACTGTCAAACATATCTGATGCATTCCTAATGAACAGCAACAGATCTGAGACCATAATTGTAGATATATCACCCAGTGAGACCCTATACCCACCTAAAACTATCAAGAACCCGACATACACATAAAATGTGTTCCGCCATCTTTGATGCCTGTAAGCACAATCACATCAGATCTATATCCGTGACCGCTATTCTTTTCAAATGCGCTCATAATCTATAGTGGCCTGTAAGAAACTCTGTAAGGAGTTTCTAGTCCGGCCTGTCATACGTGAGAACCTCAGAGCGACGCCCAAATCGAGAAACGATTGCCGCCTTAGAGCGACGAAGTCACTTTTATGCGTTCTAGTGTTCCAAGCATCTAACTAGATTGAAGATGGTAATAGCGGTGCCGCACAGCAAGATTCCGGAACGATAAAGGGTGTCATGGAACTTTTTTTTCAGGCACCCAAAACAACTGAACCTTATTCCCAAGCAAAAGCTTTTGCAAGGTATCGTAGCAATATTTGACCAATCTAGATATCATTCTATTCGAGCCAAGTGCTTTTAAGGCACCTTGGATATCAGACAATATATTAAGGGTCTTACTCTTGATCCCACTGTCTAGGTTGATCTCCACACATATAGCAATTGCCAGATCTCAGCCTGGAAGATACTTAGCGAACTTCCCAGTGGAATCCAAAAGTCGTGGTTCTGTCTATGAACACCAGCACCAGCACTGACATTCATTATTCATACATGCGGCATATAAGGAAATTATGTTACTGTTTATACGCTACTAGGGACTCATCTCTGGGAGATGGCACTGAGCATGACGGAACACAAATGTCTATAGAGAGGTTCTTTTCTCTCAATAGATTAGATTTAAAAGGAGATCGGTGTGTTTTTACGGCCATAATTTCCAATCACTATATAATAGGGCACATGTTGGAGCACATGTGGCTCCTCGGTCATGGCTATCGGTACTATACTTTCTCTGTAATTTCTCTGTTCTATGGGAGCTGAGACTAAAGCAACTGGGTGCATATCACTTGTATTAGCTGGATAGTCTCAGGTATGTGTAAATGTCTAATTTAGACAAATTTATCATGGATACCGGTTAGCTCATGTGAGAGGCTGATCAGATTGCTTTTGTGTTTAAGTAAATATCTTCGGACTATCTTATATCCAGATTTTCGTCTTCTTTCATGGGTTTATCTTCTGAAGAGTAGCACAATAATACCCATAGATGACCCACGCTACCTTACCTACTGTAAGGTGAAACAATGTGTCTGTTTAACATCCTATCTGAGATCCAGGTTGTTTATGTCTATCCGCCTTGGTCTTAAATGTCGATTGTTGTACAATATTTCGTAAATAACTAAAACTTAAAGTATATTTTAAAGTCCGCCTAAAAATGGATAAGAATTGTTTAGTCCAGTGATAATGAAATACATATTAGTGATCCCAAGTTTTCATTTTCTGGACATTTATTTTCACTAATTGATCGTGATTTTGGCGTGGCAAACATAGTGTTCCGGTAAACCATTCTCTTATAAATTCCATAGAATTACTGTAAAACAATACAAAATTTATATATAAAAATTGTAGAATGACGGAAAACGGATAGCTCTTTACTGATCTGTTCAATAATAACAACGCTATGATTACAGATATTATATTCCTCCACAAAACGTGCCACAAAATAACGTGGGTATCACCGGAGAGTTTGACTTAGAATCAGATTTATAATAATGTAGTCATAAGCAGACCATGGCTCAAAAGGCTTGCCGACATTCGATACAAGCGCGGATCTACCTTCTTTATGTACCATAGTTTCGCAGTTGAGAGTCTTCGATTTAAATTTCAGTTAACCGCAAGTACGTTTTTACCAATCGGAAATATGATATGCAGAAACTAAGAGACCATCAAACTTTGCAAAAATATGTATGTCGAGAAGTTAAGCGCAGCTCTAGCGAGACAGCGTACGCACCTCATGACGACACCTGGAAGTGAATTCTAGAAAGAGAGGATACTAAGAAGGAATACTTAAGAATTCGTGGGGCGGAGACAAGCTTAAGAGAGACTTACCTATGTTTCGTCATAAAAGTCAAGCAGAGCGGCAGAGATGATGAGAGAAAATAGATCCAGCAGCTTGCTAGTGATGCGCAAAAGCCTTCTGAGAAGCATAGATCTAAAAATAACTAGGGATATAAAGACAACGTCTAAGAACGAGCAACTGGATATATATAAGCAGGACCAGCGATGGAATTCCTCGCTGTAAAGACTTGATATCACTGAGGTCATAAAAGCTTTAAAGGCGAATAAGGCTTCCGCTATAGATTATATTGGTCTTGGGATGCTCAATCCTCATTTTCAAACAATTGCAAACCTCATGCTTTTCCACATCGAAAACTTTTAACTCACTATCCAGCGCGACTCGTAGCTTAAAGAAGGTTTTGTTGTGAATATATCCTGGAAGGGAGTGGCGTGGTATAGTGGTTAGAGCGCACGCATAACAACACAAACGACCAAGGCCTCAGCAGAAGAAATGACGACGAAAAATGTAATTGTGGTTTCGCAGGTATAATAAAGAGGCTTCAACTTCTCTCAAAATAGCACCATCTAAAAAATAAAGTAGAAGCCCAATGACCTTCCCGCATACCTCTCGAGATGATGATAAACATTAGAGGAATGAACAGGAAAACATGCCACCTACTGGGAAAAAATTACAATGCTGAAGTAAAGATCACCACCAATTAGCAAGTACCTTCACCACTACGCAAAAATCATATGGAGGAAGCAACAGTGGATTAAACATCTAAAAATATCAAACTGATTATAGAAGCTGATACAAAGCAATGGGTGCTTTATGGAAAGCCAATATGCTCCTTAGAAGAGTGGCGGAGAAAAAAAATCCAGGAAGGAAGACCTTACCGGTTGCAGTCATTGGAGGGATATCACGGTCTTAGTGCAGTGAAAAGTAAATTGTGTATATTATTAGCCGAATAATATCAGACGATATATAGAAAGAACGTAGGAGTAGGCTGGTATCCATCCTCAAAATTATTGCGTCGACCATATCAATACTCTCCGTCTAATGGTAGAGCAGTCCGCAAAAGGCAATCTCTCATCCGTCTGGTCTTTATAGACTTCTAAAACGCTTTTGTTAGCAAGGGTGTTGCATCGCAAACAATTGTAATTATTCGAATTTTTTACACTGAAGTTAAGTGTCTGGTTATGGACGATAACGCTCTGAGCAACAAATTTGACGCTGCAAATGGGGCTCATAAAGTATGCAATTCTTTTTTTCTCATTAAACTCATATTTATTTTTATAGTACGTAATACTTCTCGATCAAACAGAGATATTAGGGCTATTAACAACTCGAGAGCCTGAAATATTCAGCTTAACTTAGATCCCTTAAAACCGAGGCTGCAAGATCTGGCACACGAACGAATATACGCAAAAGCAAGGTAATGGGCTGCAATACTCTGAACAATGGCATATTTAAAATACAGGGTGTTAAACTAGAAGAGACGAAATTATTTTGCTATCATGTTAAGCATGAGGGTGGTTGCATTGATGAGGTAGCTTAGCGAATTTCGAAGGCTTTCGGGATTCTATCCCATGAATGGAAATCTTCTGCTATCCCGAAACGCACTATGATTAGCATATTTTATTATTTCGCCAAATATATTCTGTAGTTGCACACTCGGCGACGTAAACTTGATGATGTCAATCGAAGTACTCTGAGTTGGAGTGAGATAAAGCATATTTCATTATCATTTCCTTATGTGGCAGAACATCGACATCGAAAACCTACAAAAGCATTGATAAAGTAAAAGAAATGTTGGTCGATAAGAGCAAATTAACCATTACAGAGATAGCGGAGGACATAAACATTACCTATAGATCCGTCCAACACATTTTGGTTAATGATTTGGGTTTCCGTCGTGTAGCAGCAAAGTTGGTGCCAAAAGACCGTTTTGAGGTTGCAAAAGATATAATTTGCGAGGCTGAAATCCTACATTTATCAAAAGGATCATTACTGTGGATGAGATGTGGGTTTTTGAGTACGACACGTAATCAGACATCAAGCAAGTGAATGGCGTTAATCAAATGTGCCGAAGCCAAACAAACCACGTCGTTTTCAGTCAAAAAAGAAGGCAATGCTCACGGTTTTCATGGTTTACAACGCTGTAGTGCATTATGCATTTTTGTCAGAAGGCCAGACAATAAACAAAGAGTATTATTTGGGCATTATGAAACGTTTGCCTGAAGCATTCGCCGAAAGAGACCAGAGTTGTGGCAGAAAACTCGTGGATTTTACACTATGATAACTTGCAGTCGCACATGACCTCATTATGCGAAATTTTTTGACGAAAAATGCATCAGAAAGCCACCAAATTTTGCTTCCTGTGATTTCATTCTGTTCAATCGAGTTAAAAAACCATTACGTAGAACGAGTTTCAGCAGCCGGGAGGAAATAATGGAAAAATCGCAGAAAGCACTGATGGGTATACCGAAAACCGATTATAAAAAATGCTTCGAGGATTGGAACAAGCGCTGCCTTAAGTGTGTTGCAGTCGATGGGGATTACTTGTATTTTTAATTTTCTGAATAAATTCCTGGAAATTCTTGATCAAGGTGGTGATACAGAATTGTGAAAAAAACCTTAAAGAATTTGTACGTGAAATAAAACTAGAAAATATTTTAAATATATGATCAGATTTGCAATGAATGCACTATACAAAATGTTCTACAAAGCTTCGATAGAAGGCGATGCTGAATAATTTAAAAACGCCAAGTCTTTGGTAATACCAACTATTTTGCTTATTTTTGTCAAATCATTCGCAGTGCTCAACATGTTGTACAAATATTTAAAAGATTTTTAATTAATTGGATTTCGTTTTTTTTGTGAATTTGAGAAAAAACACGAAATAAATTTTTCCTATAACAAAGACTAATACATTTGCAGCAATTATTTTCTTATACATTATGTGCGTATTTAGTGCGTGTGTTGGTTCCACAAAGAAAATTTACAAAAATTTTAAAATATTCTTAAGTGAGTAGAAAAGAACAGAAAAAAAAATTAAAAATTCTTTTTGTTACCAAGAGATTTGATGTATGATGCTTAAGTTTTTGCTGCGTGCAGAATCCTCATTCGCATATGCGTCTATTTCTTTCAACACAACCACAACGCGAGTGTGTTTGCTAAAAAGAAATAAGTTAGAAGGCTATA
Source organism: Wohlfahrtia magnifica (assembly GCA_023159175.1). Taxonomy (NCBI): domain Eukaryota; kingdom Metazoa; phylum Arthropoda; class Insecta; order Diptera; family Sarcophagidae; genus Wohlfahrtia; species Wohlfahrtia magnifica. The sequence goes on along the minus strand of JAKWBJ010000053.1, from coordinate 1,138,233 downwards.
TTATATGCGTGTATACATGTTTCTTTGTATGCGTGCATTTATGGTGGCTGTTCTACTAATTTTTCATTATGGCGGGCAACATTTGTGGTTTTAATTTCTTTTTGTCAAAGTTGTATTAAATGGTTACGGGGAGCTTACTTTTTCTTGCCTACACATATACTGCTTCCATCTCCTTTAAATGATTATATATGTTTGAGATATTCTGCATATATATGTGCAAGTGTGTGTTTACCTTGTAAGTATGTAAAATAATTTTATTAAAAAAAAACAAGGAAAATACTTAAAAGACAAACACACGCAATAAGTATTCGCTTAAGCATACATAGTAAGCACATGGAAAGTTTTTCGTTTTTTTTTTTTTAATTTTTCAAAAAAGAAAGAAAAACATTTCTTAAATGAAAAGTAAAATATAAAGTAACAGCAGTGAAAAATAAAATGAATATTTATTACAAATAAAGACTTCTAACGTTTAACTATTATTCAAATTCAAATTCTATTACAAAATGTTAAATGTCAAAGAAGGAAAGGCATACATTACGGGTCCGCCATCTAAGGTTTTTTTAAACGAGTACTTATTTCGTGAATGGTAACACTTAGCTTATGTCTGATTTGACAGATAATTAGTCTTATCCTTCCGCTGAACGAATATGGTTGTGTATACGCTTTTTTCGCTTCGCTAAGTGGGCCTGCGATCGACTTACAGAAGATGCCGATTTTGCAAAGAAATCATCTTTTCAGATGAAGCTCATTTTGATATTGACGGCTATGCAAACAAGCAAAATCGTCGAATTTGGGGCACAGAAAACCCGCACGCGTACATTGAAAAGTCAATACACCCAAGACGAGTCACTGTTTGGTGTGGATTTTGGTCCAGAGGCATAATTGGCCATTTTTCTTCGAAAATGAGTCAATGGCGATCGTAATCGGGCCATGTTGAACGAATTTTTTGTTCACAAAAATTGAAGAGGAGGATATTAGTAATTATTAGCAACATTAGGTTTGAACAGGACGGCGCTACGTGCCACACAGCCGAAGCTACACTCGACGTTTTGCGGCCTGCTTTCAGAAAAAAATTATTTGGCGGACCCTTTACAAGTATATCTTAAAGTATTTATAAACACGATTTTAAATATTTGAAATAAAAAAAAAATAAATAATTCGTAAAATGAGGCAAATTCATATTTATAATAATTCATACTTATTTATAAGTATGATTTACGAGAAATGTATAATATTAGCCATACGCCCAGTAGTCGATTAGATAGACATACAAATGGAATTTAGATGAAAGAAAAATAATAGAGATAATTTGATGATTGATTTATTAGATGTTTTATACATATTTTATGGTAAATATTTTTGATAATTGTTAAACTTATATTGTACTGGCTCCTCTAAAGCGAGTCGACTCAAAATTTAAAAGTTTGCAGGAGATAAGGATAAAACTTAATTTATTGTACTTTTTTGTTTTTTTTTTTTTGTTTTGCAAAATGGTAGAGCAAATGAAGTAACATTTATATAATGTGTAGCCACTGATATCGTTTTAATTAAAAATTTTGATTTAACTCACTTTAGAGGAACCAGTGTTATATGTTAAGAAAAGTACATAAATTATTATATTATTTAAAATTATTACTTTTAGATGCAATATTCATATCATTTAAGAAATTTTAACTTGTTTCTTAAAAATATTATAATAAAAGCACGGTATGCTTCGCTATCCTTTTCTTAGTTATAACGTTTAACTCGTTTTCTACATTTCAGCTTCTTTCGGCCCGAAGGCTAAATGGTTCAGTCAGTGCTGTTCAAAAACAGAAATGTAGTTGTGCTAGTAAGAACATAAAAATTGGTCTTTGAGAATTGATTTGAATGGATAATTAGCTTTATTAGTATCTTAATGAATTTGTTTTTATATAATAGTCTTAATATTTTGTGAAAATTGTAAGAATAATCGTAAATAATTTATAAAAAATACAGTTTAGAAAAAATGTTTAAAATCGGCATAAGCCCGCAGCGAATTTTCACTCGCCGCTGCTTCAGAAACGAAGAAAAATAAGAGCATATGAATGCATGCGAATTGAGCATCGACAATTGTTGCATGAAAAGTACACCGCTGATATAGACCTAAAAAACTATTTATACGCAAACGCATTTAAAAACATACTATATTTTACATACATATATATATCTGTATAAAGGATGGTCCAACCGGGTAACGCAATTAAACCCGCCAGGGTTTTATTGGGTATTATATTTAAAAAACCCGGGTATTTTTTTATTTAAAGGATTTCGTAGCTTATTTACAATATTATTTTCATATAGGGAATAAAAACTAATTCACCCACTTATCTTAGTCCAAAAAGGTAATGAATTAACAGATTTATCAAAATAAAACGTATGAAATCACTGCTTGCATCTTTTCTCTACCTCTGAGCCAATTTCTTAGCCCCGTTTCAGAAAAATTTTTCGTCATTTGAGGCGATCTAACTTTGAAACCGATTATATATAAAAGAAGTGATTCGGTGACATGCTAAAAAATGTTGTATCCGTCGAAACAGTCAATAGTAAAAGGGACCAATGTTCGGAGAATATTGCGTATGTGGCATTTTTTCGTTTCTGACAAAAGTTTGACAACTTTTGCGAAGTGAGGGCGAGCGTTGTCAAGCAAAAAAATAACTTAATCATGTTCTTCTATGTACTCCAGACGTTTTTGTCATAACGTATGGTTCAAATGATGTTATTGCAGTCTGCTTTAACAATTTTAATTAATTAATTGTTTAATTTTATAAACAAATAAAAAATATTGTCTAATTGAACGAAATTAGGAAGCAGTTATAACACCCACTAAAACCCAAAAAACCCATCAAAAAAAGCCGGTGGGTTGGTTGAGTTTTTGAAGTCTTTTAGGAAAATGGGGGTTCAAATCTGAATGCATTTTATGTACTTCGTAATTTTTGGTCATCATAATCGACCAGGAGGATTGTGCACATGTTTTAGTAAACCCGGCCTGTAGGAAATGTGAAAACACCTGTGCATGCTCGTTCTGCGGAAAACATTGCTGTTGTTCGCGATAGTGTCGCAGAAGAGCCATGAACCGCGACTCGTCTTCGTGCCAAACAATTGAAAATCTCACGAATATCACTGGTGCAAATTTTAAATAAAGATTTGAATTTGCACGCTTAAAAGGTTCAGTTGATTGAAGAGCTGAAGCCTATTTGAAGCGTCGTCAATACGCCGAATAGTTAATTGAACAGACAGAAGTGAATGGTGACTTTACAAAGAAAATCATCTTCGGCGACGCAGCACACTTTCACGGCAGTGAATTCGTTAACGAGCAGAATTTCCGTTTTAGGGCAAAAACATGTAAAGATCTGCCGAAATGTAGGGACATAACGAACAAAACAATGCAGAACATATGTATTCATAAGCGAAGAAAGCTCCGAAAGGCTCTTGTCAATCAATTTTGTGAAATGTTATCACAGTGAATGTCAGAAACTAATTTTTGTAACCGGCAGAGTTTGCCACTATTTTGCCTTTCTTACTATTGTAAGGGCAAAAGAGATTGGATCAATGAAACTACGAGTGTAAGGCAGTTGTTGCCGATTTGATAGTTCAAGTTCTAATCTGTTTTATTCAGGGTTTGTTCTTGCTTATATACTATATTTACAAATTTGACTTAGTCTTTCTATCATATGTATAATTGTATGTTTGTCTCATTTAGTTTAATGAAAGTGGTAAAGGATCATCTCACTATTTGTTTTCACTCACTTCAATTGTTCAATGTAAGTCACTCAATATTATGACAACAATATGATTCTTATTGATGAGCCAATGGATGAGTGTCGCTTAGCGATGTTGTAAATGTTATTCAATACACTTATTTGGGAGTTACTTATGAGTATGCAGTGTACACTTATAAACTACACTACAATTGTTCGGTATCCTAATTTTTCAATTAACTTTGAAAATTATTTAGTAAAATAACAAATTCTCCATGGTTTAAACGACATTCGAATATCCATAACGACCTGAAAATGAGGTAATTGCGCGATATGATCAAACGCATATGAAGAAGCTTAGATGCTGCTGGCCACATCCGATGATAAACAAGCGACACCGCAGACCCGATACAAATAACAGCAGTAACAATGTAAAATTAATCCCATGAAGCAATAATATTTTGTCCCGCCATATCTGGTATAAATTATTATAATAGTGGCATTAGTACAGTTCTTAAGATTTGAATATAAGTTGTTGCTTATATTACAATGAAGATCCAATTCAAATAAAATTGGAAAAAAAATATAATCTTTAACAAAAAAAAAATGTCCTACTATAGGAGAATAACATGCTCTCACATGCACAAAGACCCATTTACTATACACAAATATTGTTTATTATCAACTGTCAGTACGGATATAGGCCCTAGTCTCTTGAAATGACACTGAATAAATTACAGCCAATTCGACAGAAGTCGTTTTAAAATTATGGCTGCCAAAGTTCGAAAAACCATTTTGAAATACACGATATTTGTAAGTTTTAAATGTGTTTTAATATGTGAGCTTCTCCATACTGATTGCAGTTGTCCCAATGCCGCTCTCGATTTATTGAGCCTGCTATCTATGTCTGTTTCTGCGCTAAGTCTTCAAGTTGGCGTGAGAGACTCCATGTGATCCCTCTGCTTTTCGAACAGACTTTGCTCACTATGTCATCCAGCACGATGGTAAATAGCTGAGGTGATAGTGGACATTCTTGTTTAACTCCAGCATTGTTGTGGAATGGTTGGCTGATGTTTAGTGCTTTCCATACAGCCGTTCGCCTGATGGTATTAAACTCTTCTTGAAATCCACGAATAGTAGATACAGGGGGGTACGCCATTCTATGGACTGTTCAATGATTATTCGTAAAGTGTTGGCCTGATCTACGCAGCTTTAATTCGGTCTGAAGGCAACTGAGTCGTCTCGCAGTATGTTGTCTATTCTGCTCTGAAGCCTCCCCTGTATTAGACTGCAAGTATCTTATATATGGTGTTAAGTACAGTAATTCCTCTCCAATTATTACAGTCTTTCAATTCGCCACTTTTTGGTAACTTTAAATGATGCCCTTCTTCCACGTAGGAGGCAGTCTCTCCTCCTCCCATACTGATGTGATGTGAGGCAGTAGAAGTTCAGCTGTGGTAGAATTTGCACTGATAGTCCATCCTCGCCTGCCACCTTATTATTTTTCAAATTGCCAAATCCTCTTTTAACCAGAGTTGGCAAAAACCCGGGCTTTTTTAAAAAAAAGGCCTGCCCACTGGGTTTTATTGGATGTCTTGACGGGTTTTTTTGGGTGTTTTGACGGGAATTTGGGTTTTATTAGGCTTCCAAGTTTCGTTTAATTCGACAATATTTTTTGTTTGTTAATATAATTACGTTGTTTTAATATTTATAATGCAATTTTGCATTCTTAGTGAGAACAAGGCGACATTGTGTACTGTGAGCTAAAACCAGGAATTCGGAGCAGATTACAATTACTTCGGTTGAACCGTTTATTATGAGAAAAAGACCCAGATATAAAGACAGACAGACAGACAGACGGATAGACATATAAATTTTTTTTTTTTGCATGACAACGCTCGGTCTCTCATGGCTAAGTTGCTAAACAATTTTCAGAAACGATCAAATTCTCCAAACATAGCTCCTTCTGTCTATTGGCTTTCGATGGATGCAATATCTATTATAACAGTATGACACCGAATCACTTCTTATGAAGAAATATAAGGCTTGGTTCCTATTACACTTTTGATTAGTGAGATATTTAATCGTCTGGTGTAGTTTTCTCATATTATTCTGACTAGCTGCTTCTCCGGCCGCTGTTGACAGTCGTTCCAGGAACTTTCTTCTGTCTCTTCTTGCAACTTTCTTTACCTGTTTTGCCAGCTGATGGTACTATTGCTATACAGCTGCAGTTTTAGTTCCCTTCTTTGAGAAAGCAGGTTCCAAGTGCAATCTGTATTCCAAACTCTTCTACACCAAGCGTATTCTCCGCCAACTGATTATATATTGCTTTGTTGGTAGCCGTGCACGGAAGGTTTACATACATAGTCTGTATAAAAATTTGATTTATAGGCCCTTTATAATTTGAAAATAATTTACTTGTGAATATAGGAGTAAAATAATGATAACCTACTTAAGAATAACACAATTTAATAGAATTAATCATTTAATTTAAATTTCATTAATGAATCAAAGCCCTCAAGGAAAAATTACCATTTTTATAAAACTTACAAAATTTTATGTGGCATAATATTTCTTCTATGAGATTACTGTCGTATCTATTATGCCATAAACAAAACTGTTGTCCCAAAACAAACAAACAAATCCAATTATTTTACGTAAAAACACTATCTAGTTTGTAAGCAAAAGTCAGTTCTGTGCTAATTCTAAACATTTTTTACATAATTCGTCATTATGTAAATAGAAATATATATCATACACACACATATAAGTATGTATGTATATAAGTATATGTAAAAACCCTATCACATTAACTAAATAACAAAATTCTGATTGGTTAACACAAACTATGTCAGGCATTAAATGTCTGTATTTGTGTGTACTTGGTTGGTATGTGACTAGAATAAAAGCCAATCAAACTATCGCATAGAGTTATTTGTTTTTGTTTTTTTAATAAAATCTAGGACATAACAATACTATGCAGTGGTATGTATTGGTGGTATACAGAAGGATTGGTATGTGCGCAACCCACTATCAACTAAATTATCTACAAATGCTTATACAACAAGACATACAAGACATGCAAACAAATGAAAAACAAATACAAAAAACCCTAAAACATTTGCTTTAATTCTACTCTACTCTTGTACACACTATACTCGTATGCATGTAGTAAGTATATGTACTCGTATAAGTATGTAGCATTGAATATATCAAAGCTTTTATTAGTAAAAAGGCGTTCACTAACTTAAACCTCCCGAACCGAGCACCGAAAATAAACGACCATCAGAACGACCTTAGCTAATGCATACTTATACACACACATATACATACACTTTACTATTCTCTCAAAACACAAGCACACACACACACACACACACACACACACACGCAAAAACTCATATAAACGAAAAGCACACACCCATTATAACATAAAATAGAAACAAAACACAAACAACAAAACCAAAAGCCAGAAAAGAAAGGATTCTCTATGTATGTATGTATAACATTCCGTCGGCAAATATTTTTCGTTTTGGTAACAACAACAACTATATGGTTTTGTAGATGACTGTTGCTGGTTTTTTCCTATACTACCACACAGATAGAAAAACGAGTAAACGAATGCTGGAATAATAGCAACACACGCCTAAACCTCTTAAGTATGAATGAAATGTAATGACACGAAGTTTACCAACGAACAAATGTACGAAGTTTTTGCTATTATTCTTGTTGTATTTGTTTTATATACTATTGTACTAATACATAGTGTTTGTGATAATACGACTAGAACGAGCACAACTACATTTCACAAACAAATATAACGAAGATTAGATGGTTATAGAACAACACCAAGAATACAGGCCACAACCAACAACAACTACTAACTATTGCTGTTGTACATGTGCAATACAACTACAACTTATAAACGTATACACACTCGCATACAAACTCACAAGAAGAATACAATGCACGTACATACCATCGGAAATGAAATGTATGTAAAGGCGAAGCGAAAAAAACTAAAGCGCATCGTTAAAGTTGTGCAAGTTGAGCTTTTCTAAGCATGTCATTGGTAGTGTAGAATTCTTGTACAAACTAGTTATTATCAACAGAGTTGCCATATAGATTATATTAAAAAGTAAATGTACATATGAAGGTGAAGATAAGGAAAAATTTTAATAAAAATACACATTTTTATTATCTTATTAAAAAAAAAATTATATATAAATTAAGGCTGATTATAATTAGGATCTCATGTCGCCTAGCACTTTATTCATGTTTTCTTAAGAAATTTATAATAATATTATTCATATACTAAAGGGTGCGCCATCTAACGTCTTTTTTTCAACTAGTGCTTATATCGTGAATGGTAACACTTAGCTCATGTCTGATTTGACAGATAATTAGTTTTATTCTTCCGCTGAACGAATATTACCTTGAAAATCATGGTAATGTTGCAGAATCAAAAATCATCCTTTCATATGAAGCTCATTTTGATCTTGGCGGGTATGTAAAAAAACAAAATTTCGCATTTGGGACACAGAAAACCCGCACGCATACATTGAAAAGCCGATACACCCAAGACGAGTCACTGTTTGGTGCGGATTTTGGTCCAGAGGCATATTTGGGCCATTTTTCTTCAAAATGAGCAAGGGCCATGTTGAACGAATTTTTGTTCACAAAAATTGAAGAGGAGGATATTAGCAACATTTGGTTTGAACAGGACGGCGCTACGTACCACACAGCCGAAACTACACTCGATGTTTTGCGCCCTATTTTTGAAGATGGCATTATCAGCCGCAGAGCCGATGTCGTTTGGCCACCTCGGAGCAACGATTTCACACCGTTGGCTTATTATTTGTGGGGTGCCGTCAAAGATAAGTATTACGCCAACAAGCCAGAGACAGTTGACGCTTTAAAGGACAATATTCGTGAAGCCATTGGTGAAATACAGCTGAACGCAATCGATAATATGCTTAAAAATTGAACCGATCGTGTAGGCTATTGCATGGCCAGCCGAGGTAACAATTTGAATGAAATTATTTTCCATTATTAACCGAAAGGATTGTACTTTCAAATTCAGTAGTTTTTTTATAGCATTTTCAAAAAAAAATTTATTTGGCGGGCACTTTATTTGTGAAAAGCATAGGATTTTCAACTATTAACTCTTTGATGGCGAAGAATTTCCTAGCGGGAGTTTTTAAAATTGTATTTATTTTAAATTTTATTTTTATTGTCATAGATAAATGAAATTTCGTACAGACAAGTATAGGTAGTATATACAAAATGTTAACAATATATATTTGACATATTGAAATCAAACAAAGCTTATTTTTAGATAGTTTTTTGTATTTACTTTTTTTATAAAAAAAGTAGTTTACTTTTATCATAGAGGTGTGTTAAATCAAATTAAAAACAATTTTTAGTTTTAATTGTATTGTAATCTGGTGAAAAATCGATTTTTTCTTCAAATTTGGAATTTGAATAGTAATAATTTGAATTTCTGAGTTAATACATCATATGTAAATTGATCATCCAAATTTTTTTATTACATAGAAATATCCATCTGACACTATCAGACCTGCTATTAGGCTTGGAACATTTAAGTCAATTTTCGTTTTCTTTCTGCTTTTAATACAGATCAGATCAACATATCAACTTAAAGCGTTAGCTAAGGTGGTATTCTTATATTTCTTTTATTCTATGGTATATGTAAAGGAAGATAACGAAATAAAAGGTTACTAGTCTTCGGTTTAGGAACATTTTAGTCCGTAAATGTTTATCGATTTTTTTATAAATTTGGTTTCTAGTACAAGCGTAAACATCAAGTTTTCTCAGTATATGAAAAGCAAATTATTTTTCGTAGTAGTTTGTATACAAATTTGCTGCATATGCTTCTGACCATTTATGATGCAATTACGAATGCTCTGGGACACTGCTTGATGATGCAAAATAAAACCAATGTAGCAGTTTCATTGGAAGCAAATACTGTGGTGTGTAGATCAGCGTCAGTGAAACTAACATAAGTGCATTTTACAATTGAGGTGGTAATTTGAGAGTCTCACTCTTAGATCGCACTGCGAGAAAAAATTGTCTTTTGTTTCTTACACAAACGACTGAGAGCTTTCACACTTTTTAATGTAAATTCGCACACTAAATCATAAACAGTCACAACTCAATTTATCAAAATCGCTTGTGTTTCCATAAATCAATTCAAAAATCAAACCTCTAACGACCACAAAATTATCGTTTGCATCACTATCTTCGTTATGTGAGAAAATGATCTTATGCCTGTTTTTATGAATATTTCTTGTGTCGCTTGTACGTTATCAATTAAGGAGTATTATTCTCTGTTGTGAATGTGAAATTATGAATAATTCAGTGTGTTTTCTTTCACATAAATATTATATGTATTTCGAGTTGTGACACTATTAATGAAATAAGTTAATCAATACATATTTCCAGTTAAAGAGGCACAATCCAATGAAAAAAATTCAACTAAATTTTCAATTAAACAGTGACAACTCCAAGACTGTGTACGTCAATGTGGAACTCAAACTGATTATATAATTACAACCATATTATTAAAACAGTTTTTTGTCTCTCTTGAACATTTACAAATTTTGAGTTTTGACTGTTCATGATTTAGTATGCGATATGTTATTTAATAGAAATTTATAAAACAGACATTTTTAAAGGAAATTTTTAAAGGATAAACACGGTGACAAAAAAATTGAGAAAAGCAAATTCAAGCAAACACAATGAAAGAAAACAACAAAATTAAATTTTTAATAATAATAAAGAACAACCACAAAAAAAAAATACAATTAAGAAAAACATTGGCTTAAGAGAAATTTAAAATAAATAAAACATGATAAACAAAATGTTCAATAACATTACCAATTAAACATTTTTTTTTGGCAATGTATTTTATCGTTTATTTTCTCTTTATTTCTCTCTATTTATTTTTTGACTAAGCGTGTGAATACGTGCGTGTTAAAAGCAAAAGAGAAAATTCGCTCGGAGCAACTCTTTGCTTCTCGATGGTATAGAACAGGGCCTGTCAATCTCATACATTGTCATTTTGTTTGTGTGTGAGTTCTGTTTTACTAAATGCACTCAGAGAAAATTACAATAATAAAGAAGTATAAACAGGAAGCATTTATTATTAATATATTATTATTGACAAAAAAAAATGATATACATTTTTATATTCCTTACAAATGAGTTAAAATATCTTGCTACGCCATACGTAGTGCAGCATGACAATCGAAAAACATTTAATTAAACATTTTGTTGAGTGTCTTTTTTAGAGAAAGTGATAGTTTCATATTATTTCTATTCAATGTGTGAGCACATGTCGATGTAAAAGAAAGAGAATCAATTTACGTCGCGTAGAGCTTTTGACAAGCCATGTTGAAGAAACAAATGTCTATATTTTTGAACTGTACCGATGTATGTCGGCTTAAATTCTTCATTTTAACCTTTCAAGTCTTCACCAAAACAACCCGCTCCACCTAATTTTGTTCAAACAGTTAATTATCTGATTTTTCAAGGTATAGTTTGAATTTCCACATATATTCTAATTTGGTATTGAGCACTAGCCAACATTTTTGGTCATACTTCGCATGTTTCGATGATATAAATATATTCTTAAAAACAACGAATTCGAGAACCCATCAACCGTTCGTCAATAGTTATAAATATATTCGTAGCAGATTAACTTACCAGCTTGTAATTGTCTTTGTCTTCGGGCCACAGAATCGTGGAAGCGAGGAACACTTGAAATCATGTCAAAATTATACTGGCTTATTAATTCTCGGAAAATAGGGTGACCAAGCCGAGCATCGAACAAATAATTTGGCACGATAAGCCCATGTAAAAATTAGTATAGAAATGGATGAGCGTAAAGTGGAAATCTCTGCATCTTTCCAATTTTTTCGAATTTTTCTCTCCCACACTTGTTTGCATTCTACATTATTATTTGTCTAATGCTAGGGCAAAAAAGAGTGGGGCAAAAATATGTGAATATGATGTTATCACCTGAAGTTCTTATGACACAGTGTTAAAGAGATAAACTCTATTCCATTCCATTTCCTGCTTCATACATTAGCGATTAATGTATCATCCTCTTCACTTCTTTTATATTCACTTTTTTATCCAAAACTCGAAAAATTTAATATCGTGATATGATTAACTAGGTTAGGGAAATTACAAAAATTGTACTCAATATTCACCTTGTTAACTGGGTTAATTACAAATAAATTTAATTGTACAAAGTTAAAAACCAGATTTTAGTTCATTTATTGTTAAAAAAAACAATTAACAGGTTTCAATTAGTATTGCTCTCTATATGCCGGTGTGGTATGATAGGTAAGACACCAGCCTACCAACCAAAAGGTTCTGTGTTCAATAAATACCAAGCCAGACCATCTGAAAAAAGAAAAAGTTTTTTTAACAGCGGTATCACCTCATAACATTAGCTAAGTAACTGGTTATGAGTATTACTAATACTGAACACTGCTCTAATGAAATTGCCGTTCGGAGCCGGCGTTAAAACTTTCAGTGAGTCTACAAATAGAATCGGATGTAGGTCATTGACAGAGAAAAGTCCTCGCGTTTCTTCAAGGAATGTTATGCGAATTAACATGACGTGAACACTATCTAATAAAAAATATATATTTTTCTTTGACAAGTTTTAGTCCAAAAAAAAAAAAAAATACTTTGAAATATAAAAGAACTCATTTTACAGCCTCTCCTGTCTCTTAACAAAACTTGATTTATTTTATTTAAGAAAATATTTATATATCAATAAAATATTAAAGAATTTTTATATTTTGTAATTCTGCATTGATCATAATAAATGGCCGAACAAAAACCAAACGGGAAAATGTAAACCAAATGTATACATAAATGAAAATAACAATAAATTCAATAACAAAATTAACTTAATGTTGATAAAACAAAATATAAATTTGCGATAATGCAATGAAAATAAATTTTTCTTTATATATATGAGAAAATGTATACGAATTGATGAACAAAATTGTGTCATAAAAAAATAAATACAAAATATCAAAATGCCAAACGTAAGATGTTACCAAATTTTTTTTTATCAAAATTCAATTTCTTCCACATGTGTTTTTTTGAAAGGATATAAATATTGCCTTTATTCCATTTTGTATCCTGTACAAGTATCGTACATTCCATTAACATTTTAATGGCAAATTTTGTAATTTACAATTTGCATTATTTTTCTTTTTTGTTTTGGTTATTCTTTACAGCCGTTATTTATACATTTTTCTGATGATATATTAAAAAGAAAAAACGGCAATAGAACGTAATTTTATAATCATAAAAATGCAACATTTTTCCAAAATGACGATGATAATAATAACATTCTACATATACTCATCGTCGTATATACTCGTATGCACAAATACCAGAAATATAATATAAACTTGACAAGAAATAAGGACATCAAACTTATGTTTTCCTTCTTTTTATTTTTCATTTCTAATTTACAAAAAACAGACGACCATATATTCGTAACAAAACAATATTATTGTTTAATATGATCTAACGCTGTGATGCGATGCGATATGATGTGATATTATGATGTATTACGAGTAAGCATAACATTTTCTTTATGTTTGTTTAAAAGTTTGTTTGTTACACATACATAAATAACGATGACATAAGATGTTAAACATTAAACAGCAACAAACCAGGATATTGTAGTGACTGTCATATTTATGTTTTATACAGAAATATTGTATATTGAATATCAATCTACATTGAATTTGAATTAGGTGGTAGCAGAAGTTGTTTCTTGTTAGAGTCTAGTGATTCAAAGAGTATACGAAGTAAATGGTAAAAGCAATCTATGTGTGAGTCATAAAATTTTAAGATGTTTTCAGAAGTCATTTCTCTATTGCTGAAAATCATTAGAAAATATTTGACCATATTTTATGCCCTTTGAAAAAATAACTCTAATCTGGAGACTAATTAAAATTTAATAATTCATTGTAAAAATTAATAGGAACATTGATTTCGAACACACGAACTTAAAAAAAAAAAAATAATTCTTCTTTCTCATAGAAGTACCGGCTGTCCGCCGGGAAGGTATACTACCTTCCTTTGTCAGCATTTTGGTAAACATTAGCCTTGACAGTCCATATTTGGCAGTCGTGAAGTAGAGACGTGGCAAATTTATTATGGAAAAATATTCAGTAAACCAACGTTTAAGCATTTTATCAAAATCAATCATCGATGATGATCAATCATTGCTGTGACGATGACAAAGATACGTGAAATTTTTGGTAGAAACAACGTGCCAATAAGACACACTATTTATCATATAGTGAATGATTTCGAAGAAAGAGGGACTATAGCTGATAGGCCAAAGCAGGGACCACAACGTACTGAAAACATTACTGCTGCTTAAGAAGGTGTTCGAAACAATCCACCAACCTCAATTCGGCGCCGTGCTCAGGAGCTTGGTCTTCAAAGAACAACTTTGGTCACAATTTTGTACAAAGATTTGCATGCATTTCCATTTAAGAATCAAGTGACACAAGAGCATCTTCCAGAAGACCATTTACGCCGCCGTACATATGCCAAAGGAATGTTACAGCTCGCCCATGACAGCCCCGATTTCCATGAAAAAATCATAATGAGCGACGAGGCACATTTTTATTTGAATAGTTATGTGAATAAACAGAATAGTCGGTTCTGGGCAAAGAAAAACCCTCAAATCATTCATCAGTCACCTTTACATCCATTAAAAGCGACAGTCTGGTGTGCAATTTGGTGAAGAGCAATCATTAGACCGTAGTTCTTTGAAACTGAAAACGGCATAATGGTATCTGTCAATGGGGAGCGATACGTGATATAATTGAAAACTTTTTAACACCACAACTGCATGCTTTTTTTTTCAAGGAATGGTGATATTGATTGGCCTCCACGGTTGCCTTATTTGACTGCTTCGGACTTCTTTTTGTGGAGATATCTGAAAAGCAAGGCTTATGCAAACAAACTAGTAACGCTGGAGCAATTCAAACAATATATTCGTGATGAAGTTAATGAGATACAGCGTGAAATGTGTGAGAATTTAATGAAAAATGTGGTCAAAAGGGCTCGCATTTGTGAGGCTAACAGAGGCGGGCATTTATTTGATATTGTATTGCATACACTTAACTCTGTGCTGCTGAAACCATAAATCATCTATGTAAATATCGTACCATTTGCTTCGAAAGTCATAGATTTTTATCATTCTGTTGAGGATTCTAGACTCCGCCAGCTTGTGTAATCTGATGCTTGAATAATAAGGAAATTGTTTTCAAAGTTTGTCTCTCTTACTCTGAATAAGCTAAAAAGAATTAACGAATTTAACAAGAGTTTTTTCTGTTGAAGGAAGAATGCCTTGGCAATTTTAAATTATATCTGATAATTGACCAACACGTTAAGCCATTGGATAGCATCAAAGTTTACTATGGAAGGCAAGAAACAAGTTAACGTCATCAAACAATGTTTGTATAACTCAATGGTTTCATGATGGATAGCCCATATGTAGCAAGATCTCATTGAATTTTTGAAATGAACATTCGTTAAGCTTTTTGAAAGTAATATGAGTTTATGATGTTGCAAACTGATGATCCAAATAAGATTGTCAGTTGTTATGGTTGCATTAGAGCAATATTCTCTCAGATTCTCATATTTGGCTGTTTTGCTTCTAAACGTATTCAGTTAATCAAAAGTTGGCCTCGCCTCGTCACTAAAAACCAAACAGAGTTCGTTGAAAGGAGTATTGATTTTTAAAATAAATTTCTTCATTTTGAAGTCATTTCTGAAGCCTAATATATAAGATTTTGGACAGACGTAACGGAAAAAACCACAAGCTAAGCAAACAATTCTATGCAAAATTTTGCTGATCTTGTTAGTTTACTGGAGTTTGCTTTTCAGAGTTTGTCCCAAACATGTAATGTAAAAAGGTTGTGCCAGACCCAATTTGGCCCTTTAAAAAGGAACCGCCGTTAATCTATTGCACCCTTGCTTGTCATTCCCGAATTCAATACACCAAGGAACGGGTGCAGCTCCTTTAAAGGGATCGCCAACAAGGCCTATTTATGTACAGTAACCTGTAGTGTTCTCTTTATTTATATTGAGATCATTTATTGAACAAATAAGTAAAAAGAAATACAAAAAAAGAAGTGTATGGGTCAGAGATTGGTTCACAAGGAGAGCCATTGATGGTGCATATGAGAAAACATTTCAATAAATTAAAAAGGAACAATTCACCAAAATATTTATTTATTTAAATTGGAATGTAATTACAAATTATATTTAATTCTCTAAAGTAAAGATGATTTGTTCTATAAAAAATGAAAATTTTAATCGGCTTTTATTTTAAGCTGTTTGCTTGATAACAAAGAGGAAAAATAATGAAAAAAAGAAATGGTGAAAGTTTGCGATGCAATTTACGTATAAATAATTAAAAGAATGCATATTTTAAGGGATGACAATTATAAATACCGTATAAACACGGGTTTTTTCTGAAAGAAATCAGTTAAAAAAGCGGTAATTATTGTCTTCCCCGGTTGCCACACAAAAATACAATAAATATTGGTGTATTTTCGTAATTTACATTGGTGCATGATTGCCAATAAAGCTTTCATACGATGTCACACCAGGGTTGCATTTGATTGGGATAAATAACCACAATAATATTATGAGTTGCCGTATAAGCCAATAAATTGTATTATCACA
Organism: Wohlfahrtia magnifica; assembly: GCA_023159175.1. Taxonomy (NCBI): domain Eukaryota; kingdom Metazoa; phylum Arthropoda; class Insecta; order Diptera; family Sarcophagidae; genus Wohlfahrtia; species Wohlfahrtia magnifica. The sequence goes on along the minus strand of JAKWBJ010000053.1, from coordinate 1,121,746 downwards.
CGATTGGCATATAAAAACCACTAATTATTGGTGCTTTACGACAACCGTGTGATCCTACCTTAACACTACTCTCAGAAAATAGCACATTCGGACTTTGATTTCGGTAGCATCGCCAAATTCTTATTTCTCACTTAAGAAAAGAAGATCAGTTTAACTTTTGACGTCATTTAGCATTGCGACAGCACCTTTGATCAAACAGATTTCCTATGTAATATTTGAAAATATTACAGAATCAATCAATATGATTACAATTAACTTTTGTAACGACTTACATCTGATATATAACTTCTAAAAAAAACCTTTTAAAATTCAAAATAAATTTTGCAACTTTTTTTCACGTTCTCTCTAAAAAGATATAATAATAATCCAGAAACTTAATATCTATATTCGAATATTTTGTGAAATTTCTAACTTTTACTCCTTGAAAATATTTTAGATTTTAAATATATTGGTTGACAGAAATAATTTTCCTCTAAAAAAACTGGGCCATAAAGGCAGTTTTTAATAACATGCAATAAACTTTCTTTTTCCATTTATTCGCTGATTCAGTATGTTTTGTGTGGTAGAGATGAAAATAGAATGGAATAGAATATGCCTATAAAAATATGGTTGCACGAGAGTATATTTTACAATGACATCCGGCGTTTAACATACAAGTACAACAGACTTGCAACAAAGAAACTGACTTGATTCTCCTATTTATGTGTGTGTGTTTTCAATGATCTAACAATATGTCCTCTGTCATTGTCATAGCCAATATTCAAGCCATAAAAAAATAAAAAATCATAAAAAAAACAACAACATTATTATTAACGGTAGTAGCATCCAAGCACTGGTTACTTCTTTGCAATTTAATGTTAGACTATCACTTTTATATCATCTCACAAGAAATTGAACGGAAAATAAAAAATAAAAAATCGAAAAGGAGAAAAAAAATCGTAATAATTTTCCTTGTCCCTGGAGATGTTGAAAAAAAAATATAAAAATTTTCATTCATTCATTCATAATTTTATTTTTTTATTACGCCCATGATTTCTTTTCCCGTCATTCAGTTCCGAGGAATCACTAGAGTCCACTGGTTGTGTTGATGAATTCAATATTGTATTATCCTTTGTCCCCCTTAGAGTTTATATGTTTCGGCATTATTTTCGAGTTTTTATTTCCTAAAAAGTATAAATAAAAATCAAAATTATTAAAATGTCTATACCGACCAGCTTTATGTTTTACTTGCTGCTGATCTTTGTTGATGGCAGGTTGTTGGTGTTTTTTTTTTTTTTTTTGCTTCCATTTTGGCTTAAAGATAACTATCTTTTGTTTTATTGACTTCTGGTTATAAACATATTTGTGCGGCTTTAAATTACAAAATGAGCTTAAAAAATACGCTGCTGATAATAAATGAAAGGATAACAAAGGAAACTATTCTGAGGCTGTAAACTTAAATTAACTCTAAATATAATGGATGTTAAAAATAATGTTATGGCGGTATTGTAAAACTTGAAAGACTTTATTTTAAATTAAAAACAATTACAGGAGATTTATTTAAAAATTACATTTAAAATACTTTGTAAAAAATTAGATAAAAAAGAAAATATTATCTTCTGGGTGTAAAACGTATTTTGCTCCTAACTTACCTTGGGAGCATATGGCTTCAAAAAAAAAGCATTTTGGGTTTACCATATAATCCAATCTTTTTTCGTCTTTTAGAATCCAGCTGACCAATCTACTGTTGAAGATCTTTCGGATAGATATCTAAAAACAACGTGCTCTGTATATTCGACGTATATGTGAATCAGAAACTTGCTGCTGCAGCCTTTCATAGACTTCTGTCTCTTTCTTTTTAGTTCCTGTAGCAGTTGTCTGATCCTTCCCGTGATGTTTTATATTTATGTTCCTTTTCTTTTCCCTCAAAACGGAAGAGGACGAGGGTTAAGGGGCCTCTTAGATGAATCATTTCATATGAAGTAGAACTGAAGTCTCCTAAATAATTAGAAACCGAAGTCGCATTGTCAATTCTTCTTCTCCTCACTGAGATTTGAACCTGGGCTTGATTGTATTGTATGCGAGTACCTTAACCGCCACTTCCAGGTGTAAAACGTTAATGTATAGTTAAAGCTAATTACACTATGCAGCAAATGGAAAAAATTTCTGACCATGAATAAACACTATATTTGTTTGATGCGCTACGGTCGCCTAACTTCAGAAATCATGACCATTTCAGATTCTTTGGATAAGTTTTTTTTAATTTTTTTCTCAAATATGAGATTTTGAAGAGGCTGCTTCATACTAGAGCTGCAAAACAATCGATAGTACTATCGATAGTATCGATAGTTTTGTTTTTGACTGACCATAAAGAGCTTTTTTGCAATATCGATACTATTGTCAAATTCTAAGAGTAAATACGGAGGCCATTAATGCAGTCAAAATCACATTTGCAAAACTTTTGTATTAACATATAGGGACATAGTTTAACAGTTTTTAATATTTTTATATATTAAAGTCAAATAAAGTATGAATTGTAAACCAAATACGTTCGTACATTCGATTTTGCATTTGACCCAAACAAATTAATCTTCATTTCGTCAGACCATAGCATGTTGTTCTAACTATTACGATGCAGGTGTTGCTTCCGTTTGCTGAGAGGTGGACTCTTACCTATTTGTTTCATTTTTGACTGTTTTTGATGACTTGAAGGGATTAATCCTAGAAGTACGAATTTAAAGTTTATCAAAACTGACAGTTGTTGGTTTAATTACTTTAGTTTTGAGGCACGTCATGATCTGAACAATTTTTGCTATATATAGCGGGTTTTTTATAGAGATATAGAACTTTAAGTTGGCATTACTTTTCAAGATGACGACCGATTTAACAGTTTGGCTTGACAATTTATAATGAATAGACTCACGCCTGAACAATGCTTGCAAATAATGCCATTTTCATTTTTCATAAGTGAATTTCTTTTTTCAAATTTAAATATTTTCAATTTTCATAAGAGAATTTTGTTTAGCGATGAAGCGCACTTCTAGTTGAATGGCTATGTCAACAAACAAAACTGCCGCATTTGGAGTGAAGGTAATCCTCAAGTGTATGTTGTAACACCGTTACATCCAGAAAAACTGACTGTTTGGTGCGCCTTATGGGCTGGTGGAATCATTGGTCCGTAATTTTTCAAAAACGATGGTGGCCAGAACGTTACAGTCAATGGTGATCGGTATAGAGCCATGATTACTAACTTTTTTATTCCTGAATTGAATAACCATGATGTCCAGGAGATGTGGTTTCAACAAGACGGCGTAACATATCACACAGCTCGTGCCACAATAGATTTATTGAAAGACAGGTTTGGTAACCGCCTAGTTTCATGTTTTGAATCTGTGAATTGGCCTCCAAGATCTTGTGATTTAACACCGCTAGACTACTTTCTGTGGGGCTATGTAAAGTCATTGGTTTATGCAGCCAAGCCACGACATTCTCCGTGTTATTGCCGATATATGGCCACAAATGTCTCATCGAAAATTTGACGTCCAGATTGGACTACATCCGCGCCAGCCGTGGCGGTCATATGCCAGAAATCATATTTGAAATGTAATGCCACAAGATTATCTTTCGAATAAATAAAACTCATGTCAATCGATAATCCATCGTTGTTTTGTTGCAACTTAAAGTTCTATACCTCTATAAAAAACACCCCTTATATAGATTGCCTTTCCATCAAAAAACTTTAATACATCGAATTTTATGACATACTGGTGTCCCAACACTGTATATTTATTATTATTCTTTCCCTCTCACATTCTAATGTTGTTGTCACAAGAATCCAAAAGTATCGATAGTTTTTTTGCAAACTATCGAAACTATCTATTGCGCCGACTACCGATAGTTTTGCAGCTCTACTTCATACTTCTTAGCTTACCTAGTTTTGAGAGTAAATATCTTTTATTTTAATTGTATGTAATGGTTGTCGTATACGCAATATTTTTTTTTTATATCATATATATCACTTGTACGCTCAGTGGAATTTTCGGCAATTACGGGAAAAGAAATTTTTTTTAAAAACTGTCATTTTATTGGGAATGAAATATGTATTTACCAATCGATTTTCATGACTTATGGTTTATTTTATATCTATTATATATAGTAAAGCTGGTAAATATTTGCTAATTTCTATTTTTTGTAAATTATTAAAAATCAAAAATATCATAATTAAAAAAAATTTATATATGATTTGTTTCTCAATAACTTCAAAAATATTGGTAATATTAAAATGATATTAGAATGCCTTAAAGCTTAAACAAAATCGAATAAATCATTTCGAAGTTATCACAAGATGTATGAAACAGCTTCTTATAAAATTTTACATTTTAAAAAAATATTCTAAAAAGAATTTATTCATTGAATATGAAATACTGATGATATTTGAAGTTAGGCAACCATAGCGAAAGGTATTTTTCCTTGTCGCATAGCGTTAGAAATCCACACCACCCACAATATCATAAATAAAGCAATTATTCTTGAATAACCCCAACTCTATTGTATCTCATTCGAAAATATACCATCTGTAACGACCATAGGCAACGATAGGTGTTCGCTGAATTGGCTCTGCAGCAGTTGGTAACTGACCATAATTTTCCCAAAAAAAATCATCTTAAACGATAAAGCAATGCATTCCAAAAAGCCATTGTTTGGTGTGGAATTGCGTTGACTTTGTCAACTGGTTTTTATTTTTTTTGAGAACGACGTTGGTCAGGCTATCACTATTAATGACAAGTATTATAGATTTATTATTACCAACTTCTATTGGCCTCAATTGGCTAATATTGCACCAATTAAATGTAGTTTCAAGATTGTGTTATCAGCCATACAGCTAATGCGACGTAGAACAAGCTATCTATCTGGCAAGTTAAGTCTAATTTGCCAGTATTCCAGGATAACATATTTATAATAAATAGCTCCATCTCAATTGATCTCTAAAATGTGGGGAAATGTAAGAATTAAGTCGAAAGGAAACATAACAATGAAAAGGATACAGGGGGGATAACAAACGATACTATCGGATCGGCCATTTAAAAGTTTAAATATGAAAATATAATCAAGCAAAAACGGTTTATAATTTTGTCAAATTTATTTTTTTATTATGAAGTACAATTTTTCCGATAAGAAATTAAATATTATTTCAATCATATGGCTGCCGCGGCTGGCCCCATTCGATTGGACTAATTTTCGAGAACTTTTTCGAGTGTATCGGGTCGTATCTCGGCAATAACATCACGAATGTTGGCCTCCACATTCTAAATTATCTTTGGTTTACAGGCATAACACTTGTCTTTGACAGCGGCACACAGAAAATAGTCCAACGGTGTCAAGTTGCAGCCCCTTGGCGGCCAACTGACATCACCATTTCGGCTAATTAAGCGACCATCAAACGTTTGACGCAATAAATCGATTGTGACATGTGATGTGTGACCAGTTGCACTATCCTATTGATACCAAACATCGTTCACATCAATACCATGTCTCCATTGACCGAAATGGATGCGCCGTCTTCAATTTCATAGAAATATGGGCCAATGATGCCTCCGCTTGACAAGCCGCACCAAACAGTCAATCGTAATGGGTGCATTGGCTGCTGTAAGACCATGTTTGAATAGATGATTTTTTGGAAAAATCGACAGCATCGTGCAGTTTCTCGTCGGCCCATCTAGCGTATGGTCATGCGGCTTCAACTCTTGAACCAATTACACTTTGTAAGGCGTCATACCGAGGTCTTTTCGCTAAATTCGACGTAAACTGGTGCGTAAACTGGTGCGTTCTTGAGAACGATGACGATGTTGATGTTGATGGATTCTCACGCACATTCTCAGCCACATCTTAGATATTTTCAAGTGTATGCACTGTGCGAACACGCTTACGTCTTGGCGCATCAATAATGAAACTAGTTTCACTTGCGTATACAGGGCACTGTTGGTCCTACTTCTTGACGAAATTTTGTACGACATTTTCGTGCAATTTCCGACCAATTGTCTTTGTAAATTGATTTATTTCGTTCAGTGCAGATAATTTACTGAATTTTGTGACAGAATAGAATGACATAAGTATTGCTAGGTTTGTAATTACAGCTGGTTCAAATATAAGCCGGTTCATGGCCTATCTAACCCAGATGCTATCAGGGCGCTGGTTGATTTTCTCCTTAACTTCTTTTGGTAGCATAGGGATTTTCACAAAGTATCCATTGCCTTGTTTCAGTTTAATTAATCAGTACCTTGCCTCCATATGATTATGTTGTGGTCAAAATCCTTGCTAAGTTGTGGTAATGAGCCGTACTCAGCATTGTCATATTTTACTTAGTAGGAGTCGGTTTTTTCCTGGTAGTATTTCTTTCCTATCTCTAGAACGTAAGGGATGAATTTGTCAGGATAAGGGTTGACTAGGGCACGGGTATTTATGAAAATATTTTTTTAAAGCCGGGAACGTAAACGCATAGGTTTAAGAGAAGTGGAAGCGCACTAAACTGAAATAGAATATGGACCTCGAGGCTGATCCGCAGAAATTGAGGTGATTTATTACCTGACCCAGATGCTATGAGGTCAATAGTTTTTTTGCTTGTGCCAATTTCATAAATCAGTTGTCTTTCAAGCTAAATGGATGATTAGTCTACTGTAGCGTGCTTCCATATGATTGTGTAGTGGTGAAAATTAATGCTTAGGTTGTGTTGGTGATCCTTACTTTGCACTGACATTTTTTTTCCCAACAGGTGGCGTTTTTTTCCTGATCGTTTTGGGTTAATCAGGGTACGGCTATTTCAGAAAATATTTCTTTGGAGCCGGGAAAGAGTACGCACCGTTTTTGATGTATGGGAAGAGAGTCGTTAACGCTTTGAAACAAATATTTCTTTAATTGTGGACAATGAAAGGGCCAGATTGGGGAGCACAGTTGCTACATAACCGTGCATAATATGGTAGATACGATGAAACCTAGAAAGACATATTGAAATAAAATGTCGAAATATGCTGAGAAAGATAAAGAATTGGTAGCTAGGAAGCAAGCACACTTAAGTCGTAATTGAATCAATATGAGGCACTCAGAAGACGTCGGGTTTTTAAGAGCAAACACCACATGCCGTATGTATGTAAGGAAGACACTTATTGCAAGGATGAGGGTTAAGGAATCTAGCACCTATAACGTATAAAAAATACATTTCTGTTTAAAAAAAGGTGAACCACTATTACCAATATTTTAGCATTTACAGCGCTATAATGAAAAGCTAATTTAAAAATGTGTTTTTTAAATTAGTTTTCTATTTTTTTAATGTTTTCTCTGCGTTTCTATTCAAGCACACTTATGTGTTGCTACAAATCCATTTATATATGATTTCCTAATTATTTTTATCTCAATGCTCATATACCAAACACCTACAAAAACGTAACCGTATAAATATAAAAGCCACTAAAGTATTCGTTCTCATAAAATAAAAAGAAAAATATAATTTAGATGCCCTCGAAAAAATGTGAAATAAACAGAAAAAGTTATAGAGAAACGTTTGTGCATAAAATAAAAATGAAAAATAAAAATAAAAAATAAAAAATAAAAAATAAATATATGCTCTACATGATAATAAATTTGTAAAATGCTTGTTTTACTGTTTGTTTCTCTATAATAAATATAATCGTTTATACCACACTAGTACACACAGGCATTTCTACGATAAAAATTTCTTTTTTTTTTTTGTCTTTTTTCGATTTTGTTTTTCTTTATTGCTCTTAAATGTTTAACAGAAACAAATAAAATTAAAAACAGCAGCATACAGAAAAACATAAAGTTAATGCAAAAAAGTCTTCTTTATTGTTGTTGTTGTTGTTGTGGTTGCTTGATATTATTTTTAACTTAAATTTTAATATATAATGTAACGGCTTACAAAGAAAGTTTAACTTTTTCTAACGCCTCTCTTATTTTAGTTGAAATATTTGAGTTTAAATTTTCTTTTCCCTATTGTATGTTGCTTTTTTAACTTTTGTTTCCTTTCCTTTTCCAAATTCGTAGTAAGAAATTTTTACAGGAAATGATAATTTGAATTATTTACACATTATTTAAAACATTAAAATTAATTTATGATGAAAAATATTAAAAAATTAATGTCTCTAAGATAAAGGCTAGTTCAACCATAATTCAGGAAATTAATTGTGAGTCACACCTTAACGTCAAGTTTTTTGTCCAACTTAATTTGACATTTCTTTGTTTCAGTGTTTGACAAATTAACCATGGACAGGTACACAATTTAGCAGGGCGTTAAGATTGTAGAAACCACTTCGCGTTTTTTTACAAAGAGTGACTGTTTGGTGTGGTTTATGGACTGGCGGCATCATCGAACCGTACTTCTTTGAAAATGAATTCGGCCAAGCAACTACCGTAAATGGTGTTCGCTATCGCGGAATGATAGCGGACTTCTTGTGGGCGAAAATTGACAATGTGTGGTTCCAACAGAATGAAGCCACTTGCCATACGGCTAACAAAACAATGGCTCTTTTTCGCGAGAAGTTCAATGGTCGTGGTATCTCATGTAGTGGCGATGTTAATTGGCCACCACGATCATGTGATTTGACACCGTTGGACTTCTTTGTTTAGGAATATTTCAAAGAAAAAGTGTACGTCAATAAGCCAAGAACAATTCAAGAGCTCAAGGATTAAACGATTCGGCACATTAACGACATTGAACCGCAATTATGTCTCAGAGTCGTTGAAAATATGGACTGACGGATAGAGCTATGCCACCGATAAGATAATTCAACTTTTTGTTTAATTTAAAATTAGCATAGTGCGTTTTAATTGGACCACCCTTTATAAAACCTTCACTATTGTTCTAGTTAGCAAATTATTCTAAAATCGTAGTAATTATCGAGCATTTTTTTCTCCGTCACTTATCTAGTGGGCATATTAAGCTTCTACAAAGCATCCATTACTTTTTTCACTTTCATTAACGAAGTTGATTTTTCATGCTAAGAAGATGACTAGTCCACTCTAGCTCACCTCCATATGATTATGTAGTAGTGCTGAAGATTTTTGATAATTGGTGGTGGCGATCTTTATTTTCGCATTGTTTTTTTTCCGAGTAGGTGGAAATTCCTCCTTGCTTATCCGCCTAATATTTGTCATCATCGCCAGAGGTCAACTGGAAAGTTAGGAAGGCTTTTCCTTTATTTTACAGATGGATTTGTCCAAAGGGAATTTAAAGCCTGTTTATTAAACCACAATTATGCTATTTTGTCAAATCCTCTGCCGGGGCTCCAATCTAGGTCGCTACTGTTGTTATGCCTGCACTCTAATCACTACACCACGCCACCTCCAATTGTCGGATATATGTATGCTCACGATAATTAACTTTTAGATCTAAATGTCTGCAAAAGAAATGTATTTCGATCAAATTTAGATGACTTTTTTTGGCAATTTGCTCTCCCATTCATAATTCAAATCTTGTCTTCTAAGGTACATAATAATTCCTCGTACAGTTGTACTGATTGCACAATGGTAATCCGTTCGCCATCTCTGTAAAGTAAACAAATAATAAAAAAGTAATAATATAAGTTAGAAATTAAGTATTATTAAGTTGTAGAGTATATAAGGACGAGAGTATGAAAAAAGCTTTATTATAAAAAATGAGCTAGAATCGGTTTTAAAAAAAGGAAAAGAATTAAAGTCTTTTATTTTTTTTAAGCCTGGCTTGCTAATCAGCCGGCTAAATTTATAGACCAGTGGTTTTATTCTGAGCCGGTCTTCTAAAAAATCAATAAATACTTTTGAAATTTACCCACGAAACACTGCACAGATTTCAGCAGCGAATCAGTGAAATTTTTTATGAATCTTTGAAAAAAAAATTTTGTTCGCAGTAATACAAAAAAATGTTATTTAGGTTATTTATAGGAAATTTTGTTCCTAAACATTTGCTGGTACCTGCATTAAAATCAGTTAATTCGTTTTCAAGTTATGATGAAATTATTGACATGTCTATCATATTTTAGACAAAAAATTTCCTACGCGCATTAAAGAAAATTTGAGACCAAAGGAAAAAAAATCTAAAACGTATTTGAGTTCAGAGCATCAAAATCACTACATTTAATATGGTTTTATTTAAAGGCCAGAAAAATTGGTGTTTTTTTTTTATTGACCAGTGTAATTAACCAATCTCACAGTAAGAAGTTTCTTCAAAATGAATGGATACTGTTTTTATTATATCGTTTTTTTTTAGAAGTTCATAGCTTTTAGTTGGCAGTTTTATTTGATAACCGATTCAGCTTGATTTGACATTTTATTATGCATAGACTTACAACAGAACAACGCCTTCCAATTGATGAAATTTTTATCAAAATAATGGTTCTATACGTCAAATTCAAAATTTTATTCTACGATGAAGCCGGTTTTTAGTTGAATGTGTACATAAATAAGCAGAATTGTTGCATTCAAAGTGGGGTTATCCACTTCGAAAGACTATTCCAGGCACAGAAAATTACTGTTTGTTGCGCTATATGGAATGTCAGAATCATTGTTCCTTATGATTAAGGTCAGAATATTACTGCCAATGGTGAACGGTATATTATTTAAAATTGTTTCGTACCTCAGTTAGCGTACTACAATTGATTCACTTAAAGAAACGTTTGATGAAAGAGTTATTCCACGTAATGGTTCAATTAATTAAACCATTTAACCCCAATGGATTGTTTTCTTTCTTTGTAAAGTCACTCGTCTACCTCGACAAACCAGAAATAATTGACGACCCGGAAATCAACATTCAAGTAGTTATTGGTGAAATTCGGTCGCATATTGTTTGGTTTGGATTGGTTTCAAAATTACATTATAAAGAAAAAACTTGTAGTCCCAGCTAAGGACAGTAAGCATTCTCTACCTCAAAAAGATCTCTACGCAATGTTACATACAAGGGCGGATTGACATTGAAGCTACCTAGCGCTCGATGGCAGCACAAACACAAAAACTTTTTCTTTCTTAGAAATTACAATCTGTCAAACGTCTGCTGTTAAATTTTTTGCCAAATTCATCGATTAGTTTATTTGTTGTAGTCGTTTGAAGTAAGCAACTTTTGTATTTCTTGGATAATGGAAAAAAGTGAATTTCATGTAGTGATTAAATACTATTATTTGAGAGGCAAAACAGCGTAAGAGACAAAAGAAAAGCTTGATAAACATTACGGCGAATCTGTTTCGTCAGATTATATGGTAAAATATTGGATTGCTGAATTTAAAGGTGGCTGAATAAGCACTGCAACACCACCATCAACAGGAAGGCCAAAAGGGGTGGTTACTGAAGAAAATATCAAGAAAATCCTCGATATCGTTATGAATGATCGCCGGTTCAAAATCCGAACATGTGTTCAACATTTTGCATGAATACTTGCATATGAAAAAGCTATCGGCAAGATGGGTGCCGCGTTTGCTCAGTGTTGAACAAAAACGAGTCCGACAGATCACTTAACAGCGGTGTTTGGACATGACAAAGCATAATCCTGCTGATTTTTGGCGTGGATTAATAACTGTTGATGAAACGTGGGTCCACCACTACACACCTGAAACCAAAAATCAATCGAAGCAATGGGTGGAAGCTGGTGGAAGTGCTTCGAGGAAGGCGAAGTTAGCGAAATCGGCTGGCAAGGTTATGGCCAGTATATTTTGGGATGCACACGGAATATTGCTCATCGATTATCTTGAAAAGGGATCCACAATCACAGGAGAATATTATCGTGCATTATAGGATCAATTGGTTGATGGAATCAAGGAAAAACGACCACATTTAAACAAGAAAAAGGTGCTCTTTCTTCAAGACAACGCACGGGTTCACACAGCATTAGAAATGATGCTAAAACTACGAGAAATCCACTTCGAATTGGTTGATCATCCACCTTATAGTCCAGATTTAGCCCCTAGTGACTTTTTCCTGTTTCCAAACTTGAATAAATGGCTCGCAGGAAAAAGATTCATCTCAAACGAAGAAGTGATTACCGAAACTAATGCGTATTTTGAAGAGTTCCCAAAATCGTATTATTCAGATGGTATAAAAAAGTTGGAAAATCGTCTTACTAAGTGTATTGAGCTAAAAGGAGACTATGTTGAGAAACGAATGGTTTTTGAAAAAAAAAAAAATGTTTTTTTCCTACTTAGGTAGCTTCAATATCAATCCGCCCTCGTATATATCACCTGCACCGGTACTTAATGCGCCGTTTTTTGTGAAACAAAGCACTAATTTTTAATAGGAATATAAAAACATTTTTATTCAAAATATTGGCAATTGCTGTCTACATATTTGTACCCATCTCTCAGGCAATTTGTGGATTCCACGCCAATATAACTGCTCACTCAATGCCTGTCCCATCTATGAATACAAATAGTACCCGGAAGCAGCCAAGTCTGTTGAATATTGCGGGTGGGATTGCAGCTTCCAGCCTAATGCTTTGAATGTATGGACTTGAACCGGTTTTGCTGTGTGTGCAGGTGCATTGTCATGTTGCAAAATTACCTTTCAGTGTCTTGTGGCCCGTTTTGGTCATTTTAATAGTAATCAATGGAATAAATTAAAGAATTTGGAGGAAAATGTATTAACAATAGGAGAACATATTTTGGGATTTTAAATATGATTACAGTCTTGAGAAAATTTAAAATTTTTCGAGCAAAAATATCATATGTCCACAATAGAAGTGATTATCTCTCTGCATAACTATCAATAATTGAAAATTCTTATTTAATTTAAATGATAATTTCAAAATATTTATTTAAGATGCCACAACTTTCAAATTATGTATAAATTTCAATAAAAGGTTCACCCTTACAGCTGCAATTACGAGTAGGTACTCTTTCTACACATCAAAAAAAGCTTTAAAACGAATTAATTTAAATGAATATTCAAAGAAAATTTTTTGTTATATGCTTGTAAAAAATGTGTATGTATGTATATATATATGACTTACGTGTATTGATGGAAAATTTTAATTTTTTATTTATTTTTTTTTGCAACTTTAGATTTATTTCGGTGTAACTATGCGTATACGCACTCGGCAACAGTGCGTTTATTTCTTCTTTTTAGGTTTTTGCTTTACTCTAGAGCTTAGTAACCCAAAAAAAGGTAATAAAGGCATATTGTATGTTTGTAAACGGAAAAGAAAAAGAAAATTTTAATGAAAAACATTGTCAAAAGCAAACTTTTTAAGACAACAAGAATTCCTTTTTATTATTATTTAAATAATTTCTTCTCCACGAACCACGACTAAAACATGCGTTAAAAAGGATAATTGCAAAACGTTAAAAATGTTGTATGTATGTATGCCAGTCATAAAAAAGAAGTTTCGGCTTTAGTTAAAAGAGGCAAATATGTACATAGTACCTACATACATACAAGCAGATGTATGTATGTAAAGTAAGAGGAGGTATACCAATGGCATATACGTAGGCATTATTATTTTATATAAACTTTTACTTTTGCCCTTTACTATGTGACTTTGCTAACATTTACAGTATAGTGGGGGCGGGGAAAAGCCTCTCTTTTGAATATTTGTAATAACATAATATTTAATATTATTTTCATTTTATTTTTATTATACTAGAAGAGGACATTTTAAAGCAAATGTTATATACGCTTTTAGAAACATAAACGCATACACAAACACTTATGTGCACACATTTAAACTGGAAAAATGAACCGCCTGTCAAAGAAGAGTGACAGAAAAGTAGTAACAATTTCTCTAATAGGAGTTTTTATTAAAAATGGTTATAATAGCGAAAAATAAAATCAAAGATTAAACGCTCAAAATATCGATAGATGATTACCAATTTATTATTGAGTGTGCGGCCAGTACAATAACCAACACTCCGCAGGTGTGGAGCAGTATTGATCACTCTTACTTAAGCACGACTTAATAAGCTTAAAATACAGCTGGAATCGAGAAGGTCAACTTCCTTAAATATCTTAAAAATCTGGCTACAACAACAGATTATCGCGAGCAGCATAGAACCTCAAAAAACTCGTAACAGACTGAGTAGACTTCCGTTGCTAAAGTCGAATAGAGACTGGGCAAGAGACGATTTCGTAAAGGGGAATTTATTCTTTGAATACTTGAAGCAGGTTTTTACGCGGCATATTGGAGACTACGTAGTAGGTTAGGTGAGAGCCAGTTAAATATAGCAAATAAGGCCTTGGTTGAAGTGGAGTTCACTGGTGATCAGGAAGGCTGTTTGTCTGCGCACCCTGTCTATCACTTTATAGTAACACTGACATCTACACACCGTTCACCAGATATGAGCCCCGTAAAGTAGCGTTGGTTCTACCACGGTCTTATAAAGCCAGTAGGTGATGGCAGGTCTAAGTCCCCATACTCTGCCTACAGCCCTTTTACAAGCATAAAGCCTCCTATCCACCCTATCACCCTATCCATTATATTCTCTCTCTATGTAAGCTTGGAGTCAAGAATAACCCCTAAATACTTTACCTTTGTGGACAGAGAGAGTTGAATACCACCAAGTTTCGTCTGGTAAATAGCATCAACTCCGTTTTATGGGGGTTGACGCTTAGACTCCATGACAAGCACCATTCCATAACAGTTTGAAGGCCTGATTACACCTCGATGAGATGATATGTGGATTGATATCCGACACTAAAATGGGCAAGTCATCTGCATAACCAAAGACCCTGATACCACATCGCTGCAGATTCCCCAACAGCCCCTCTACAGCGTTGTTCCACAGCAAAGGATAGAGGACTCCACTTTATGGGGTTCCCCTATTCACTGCCCTTACCAAGTTAGCGTCGCCAATGGAGGCTCTTATAAACCTGTCGGTCAAAAGTCCCTGCACAAACTTCACCATTCACATTCGCCCACATTACGCGCTCTTATAGCCCCATCAATCGCCGTCGAGTGGACATTGTTGAAAGCCCCCTTCAAGTCGATAAATGCCGATAGTGAGTAAAGTTTACTCTCCAAAGCCTTCTCAACACAGCCTACTAAAGAACCTAGTACAGTCTCAGTCGACCGACCACTAGTGCTGCAAAACAATCGATAGTACCATCGATAGTATCGATAGTTTTGTTTTTAGCTGACCATCGATAGTTTTTTTTCACTATCAATACTATCGATACTATCGGATTCTGTTGAGTGCTACTATTGGGCCAACTATTGATAGTTATGCAGCGCTATCGACCACTCGTGTAGGCGTGCTAAGCTCTATTGGGAAGCGTAAGAACGTAATTGGACCGTATTTCATTGTCCAGAATCCTCTCCAAATTCTTCAAAAGAAAAGATGTCAAGCTAATGGGCCTGAGATCCCTTGTAGTGGAAATGGAGGGTATCCCGCTTTGGGGATAAAAACAGCCCTCACCTCCCTCCACCTGATTGGAATATACGAGTACTGAAGACAGACATGATAAATTCTCCGCAGCCAAGGAATCACCATATCAGATGTCCCCTGAAGGTCAGCAGATATGATGGCATCAGTACCAGGTGATTTATACCTTTTTTTTGGTTAAAGGTTGCCATCGCTCAAGTTAAGAGTAACTTGCTGAGCAGTTCATCCTTTCGAGGGGAGTTGCAGTTTCGTTCACAATTACCCGGAAAATGTGCATTAAGGAGCACTTTCAATGTCTCCTGATTGGAAGTAATCCAGGAATTATCCTCACACCGTATAGAGCCCACAGCATTGCTGGTCCACGTGAGAAGTCTCGAAGTTTACCAGCCTCACTGGATTCGTTGTAGAGCTGTCATCTTTTATACCACGGTTTAATACAGCTTCACCGTTTACATTGGAGATACGTGACATTAAAAGTAATTGATTATTTATGCCAGAATGCGGCCCTTTGATACGGAAAATTTGCCTCAATCATTTTTTGTTAGCGTTGGTAGTCTTCCTCGAGAGTTTTAAGTAGATCTCCAGGTGGCACAACCATACAGAAGTATAGATCTAAGTTACTATGAAAAATGTTCAATTTTGAATTGGACAAGATATTGTTTGCACAGCATACTTTGCGTTTCGAGTCTTGCTTGTTCGGTCCCTAATAACTGATTTAGAACCACCGTCCTTAGTAATGGTGCTGTACAGATATGGGCAAATGCTTACATCCTCGATTATCTGATCATTATCATCATCAAGTGGTGAGGTTGCTAGGGTCAATATGAATTAATCTGTTTTTTTCAATGATCCTTAACCCGCCTTTTACAGTGTTTATATGAGTTCTATTATGTTCCAGCTAATGCCATATGATGCATTTTTGTTTGAGAAATTTTTTTATTTTGACAAAGAGCACTCGATGGTAATCCTTTGCTGCAAGGATCGAATAATACGGCGGATGCTGAAGGACATCCACGACATGCTTTCTCCTGATGCAATCTGTCTAAATTTTCTGCAATATTTTTTTTTTTTTTTTTGCTACAGGGAACATTTCTGGGGTGAGTGACTACCCAAAATTTACAAAAAAAAAAAATAATAAAAACCATACAGATAAGGATCAAGCTAATAAATAGCTTTAGCAATTGAAAGGAAACATATATTTGCCTGGATTATTCTTCGTTTGTATTTTATCTGCAATTAATGTCAAAGTTTAAGGCGGAACCAATATACACAAAGTCATCTACTACCTTAAATTAAAGGTTTCTTTATTCACTAGCTGTCCTCGCCATGCTTTTCGTTTACGTGCAGAAACCGTTAGACGTGCTTTTTCCTCATTTCTTCTCAATTTTTCTAAATACTGCAGTATCCTCTATCACATTTCGCCCAATTATATCAATATCATCATTCTACATAGCTGGTTCAGCTGAGTAGGTATACCGAACTCTGACATTGAATCAAACAATTTATTTTACGTGAGTCTGTCGAAGACAGCTTTATAATTAACCAGTTAAACCTGGGTTTTTACTGGACTTGTCACAATATAAATCTGGTCAGTTGTTGATTTTCCAGGTCTAAAGCTGCTCTGATAGGGACCAATAAGGTCATTGACGCTTGATAATATTTTTAGGCGATGCGCAGAAGGCTAATACGACGATAGTTGAAACATGCACTTGGATCATATTCCTTGTTTAGTGCACATTGAATGCTGAGGATCCAATCATCTGATATGCTTTCTTTTAATCATACAGTACGCAAAAGCTGGTATATCCACTTTTTCGCGGAACTTAAGCAGTTTAGCCAGAATACCTTCAGCGTCAGCAACTTTTCTGTTTTTAGTCAGAAAATGTCAATCAGATCTCAGCACGTTTGAGTGGAGGGCGGTCGATGCTATCGTTTTCGATTGGGTAGTTGGTATTGTCATCCAAAATATTTTCTGCAACAAGCAGCTTTAAACACTGTTCCATCCATAACTTCAGCATACTCGCCTTATTTGTCACCAGGTTCCAATACTGAAGGCATGTATCCTATTACAACTTTTTGGTAGAATCTTCGGGTATTAACATAGTCCTGTATTGCTCCATTAACTCACTCTTCCGTGTTGCCTCTTTTAATTTTTCCTTGTACTGCTGATTTACAGCTCACGTTACATTTTTCTCAGTGGTTGCTTCGGGAATTTCTCGTCATGCCATTAAGCTTTTCGTGACGATTTTTTGTAGCCAAATTAGGACATCTCTGCAACACAAGTTAGTTCTAATTTTTGAAAATGTCTTTATTATGTCTGTTATTGTTATAAACATAAATGTTTTTTCGTGTACAGCCTTTTCTTTATTTTAAAACAATATTACCTCACTATGCCCTCTGCTCAATCTTTCGTTCATCTTTATGTTTTTAATGTTTGATTTCATTTTATATTTTCAATGTATTTGTTGTTGTTGTTGTTGTACTTGTTTCATATCTAAGTTTTTTTCAAAGAATATTACATCTTTAGCAATAAAATGCCTATATACGCTCATAAAAATTGCATGCATATTAAAAAATTGTTGCTGTTGTTTGTTTAAGAAGTTAAAGTTAAACGCACTCACAAACACACACACACACACATATATATATGCTATCTTACGCACTTATAATAAAGTCCTACTACTTACACGTTAAAAGGACCAAAGATGACAAAAAGATGAAAGAGGAAAAAAAAACCACCAAAAGCAAAAGTTGACAGAAAATTGTGAGCAACTCATATATATGACCCCTAAACATACACACGAACAATAAGTTACAATGCCGTAGAGAAAAGTCACTGGGAAATATATTCGCAAGAGGTAAACACAATGAGAGTTGCGTGGTAGTTGAGGTACCGATCTCTGTTGTGGCACATGCTGGAGAAGAAGGTTTATGTTTTTATAGGCCAGATAATGACATTTTAAAGCGTGAGTAGGCAAACATGTTTTATAATTTTCTGCAGCATTTTCTCTTTTTTTAATGCCTTTTTCTAAAATATTTTTATGTTTTATGCATAATAGTAGTAAAAAATGAAAAAATATATATGTGCGTAACTTCTCTCAAAACTCGTAAATATTTTTTTATAATCAAAAATTCATAAAATAAAGTAAAACATAATATTACCACTAAGCAAAATAAAAAAAGAAATTGTTATAAATGGCAAGAGCAGGAGGAGGAGGCGAAATACGAGTAGATGTTATAAGGATATGGTTATAAAACTGAAAATGGCAGATTATTTTAACTGTATATGAGATTTTGATTGCAAAGTATTACCAAAAAAAAAAAAAAAATAATAAAATTAAAAAGCATTATAAAAAATTTATATAAGTTTTACTACAATTGAAACAGATGGCAAACTGTTAAAAATTGATCAATTTTTATTATCAAAAGGTTATATTTATTTTAAATGTTATCGGGCTATCCATTAAGTTTTAAAATCGTAGGTCTGGCAAGGCTGTCAGCTGTCAAATATCTCTCATCCGAGGTATCATTTGTTCAGAGATAGTTTTGTCATTTACGAATATAAACCAAAGAACCCGTAAAAATAGTTAAAAGTTGTGATTCAAACATGGCCACTGTTTTAAAATTTCTTACTCGCAAACAAGTAAAATTGTTCCATATGGAGCTCAGTGAATTCAAAAGTGATTGTTGAAAACCATAGCTTCCAGAAAAGTGACTCTACGGGGTGCAATAAATTCTGGAAGTGCCATTCGGTCGTATTTTTTCCAAAAGTGACGCTGGAAGTTCACTACCGTTCATTCAACGCGCTATTGTTAGAGGCGGCTATTTAGATATCATTTTATTACGTCCATAATAACAAGCTTCAGTCATTATAAAAGGTGGTCCAATCATAATGCCCGATGTTAATTGTGAGTCACACTTTAACGTCAAGGATTTTTCCCCACTTAATTTGACATTTCTTTGTTTCAGTGTTTGACAAATTCAACCATGGAGAGGTACACAATTGTGCAGCGCGTTAAAATTGTTGAGTCTTTTACGAAAATGGACGCACGGGTCTGTAGGAAATGTTGAAACACCTGTTCATGCTCTCTCAGTTTATTCAACGGAAAACATTGCTAATGTTCGTAATAGTGTGGCAGAAAAGCCGTCAACCTCTACGCTAGAAATTCAGTGGCCGTGTTATTTGATGTCGTAGCGATGTTAATTGGCGTTCACTCTATTCACTGAACAATATTTATGCCTCTATTGTCGTTCCAAACTCTGTTTGTTCGTCTGAAAATGGATTCACTTACACTGCATAGTTACTATATATAAAAAAAATTATGTCTGAAAAAATTTTTCGTCCAAACCGAATGGGTGCGTCCAGCTTCAGACTACCAAACTGAGTTTAGTTGAGAACAACAATAGAGGCATTAATCTCCTTCTAGCTTAGGTCTAAGCTAGGGTCGCTGCTTAGGCTTCTATTTCCCGTTTACAGGTGCGTGACGGGCGCTATCTGAGGTGGATATCATGCCGGTTCTAGTCGATGGCTTGTCTGGCAATATCATCCACTGATTTGATTCTTTCGTGTGTGAACAATATACAATTTTTGGCCTGTAAGATGCAGGCTAAAACATATGTCTCTTTGTCCGTAATGCAGCAATTGATTTTTTTAACAATTTTTTTTTTTAATTTTTCGCACGCTGGTTTACTTCAATACTCTTTGTAGCATTACTGGTTGAAACTTTTAGGACTTTAAAGTGTTCATCCCAGCGTCTCCGAACCATCCATTTTTTGAGCGACTTTTCTTCCTGAAATATTGGGATTCTTCTTCAACATGACAATGATTTTTTCCTATATTTTGGTCACAAATGCCCTTTTTTCTGTCAGAGCATGCCTTTTGGGTGATCTTCAACTCATCGTTATACTTCTTTAAAACTCTAGAAGCAGTTTTCTGGTCAACTTTAAACTCCGTAAGTGTCTTGTGGGTGATTTTAAAATTTGTTTACAATGTTTTTTTCGCTCTTCTAATTCGCTTACCATTTTTTATTAAACAAAGTCCTCTAGACAAAAAGGGTTTTAAGGGTAAAATTTTCTTACATTCAATTCAAAGCCCACTTAAAAAATATTGAATTTGAATGAATTTTTAAAATTATTGATGGAAAAAATGTGATTGAAAATTTTTTCAAACGCAGCCCTTAGTTGTGTCGAGGAACAAAATGTGATATGTCTGAAGCAATAAATATTGTAATTCTTGGGTTTTGGCCATTAAAATAGTGGACGGTTGAGCTCATGCATTGTCTTAATGATCCGACACCTTATTTTGTGTTATTTTACTTAATTGCATCACTTAAACTCTGCAATGAGGGAGAATAATACTCGACGTTGATTGTTTTCATCTTTAAAGATAGTCTATAGAAAGAAATAATAGAAAAGAAAAAGAAAAAATACATCGGGAATCCTAAAAACAGTCGCCATAACCTCGTCTGTTTTGACCTTCTTTGCACACAATTCTCATAATCGAGATCACTGTGTTTCGACTGTTCATTTGTCTTATGGTTACGAAGGAAACAAATGGTCAGCTTTCTGCAGTAAAACATAATCGAATGCTCTATCGAAACATCTTTAAGGTGCTGTTTTTTTCTTATTGTGAGCAAGCGTGGCATCTATCTTGCATAGAGTATATAAGTACTGCGACCGTTCGATCTATGATATCTCTCCAAACTACGTCGATCTGACGAATTTTAGAATGTAGGTCGGTGCCAACTGTGATAACTCTCTAACTAATACATGATAGGCGTCTGAGTGCCTTATCAAAGAGCGCATCAATATTGTACATGCATCAAGTATGTGCACTGGTGGCTTCTTCAAATGTCCACTGAGTCTGCAATGATCGTTAAAAAGCCCTGAGCCTGTGGATATGGCTCTTCTTAGACAATTTAATGCACGACATAAATCTTCCCTTGTTATAGTTGCCTTAAAGCTTAGATTGTTTTAAATCCGTTTGTCTTGAGCAGAGTACCTGCCTCTGATTATACTCACTTTTACTGAGTAAGCCTTTCCAGGCTCCTCTTCCCAGTCGACAGGTTCTGGTTGAATTAGCAGAATGGCACTATATCTGTCCTTTCATATCCTGTAATTTCTACGTGACTTAGAACACATCATAAACTGTATTGTCCCCGCAAAGCTGGTTTAATTTATCCAGACAGCCCCACAAATTTCCTAATTAATTTCATAGGAGTAAGTGCAGCCTCACTATCAGATAGTATAGCTATATCCAGTCTTTTGATTTTCACGTCCGCATTGAATTAATTAATTTGACACTTACCATTAAACTTTTTGCTGTAAGGTTGATAAAGTTGCAATTTCAGATACCATTTTGGCTATTTATAGCTCGATTAGAGGCAATGGAGATCCTCTTTTAATAAACAACTGGGATCGCGGAAACTACATGTCATGGCAAATGAACGATTGGCAAGTGAACATATCTGTTAACAGAATAATTAGACCAGCAAAATTTTGCCACATTTGACTGGCATTGGTCACTTGCTAAACATGTTCAAAAGCTAAAAATCCCGCTGCAATATCAAAAAGGAAGAATAATGTACGGAACCTTTTCTTTGCCATTTCCCCCCATTTGATGAATTAGGGCTCTCTTTGCGGGGGCGCCTAAGGTTGTTAAAGTTCAGCCTTTATTAAAGCAATAGAAGCTGCTATAATAGTTACCACATGATAAAACAACGAGACCTACTTTTTGGGTCAAAATGAATTGTGCCCTGTGCACATAAATATGATAGAAGCCTGGAGTGTTAACTGCAGTCAGCATTTGCAGAGCTTCTAATTTCATAGCCGATATTTTACGGTAAGTTTTCCTTAAAATAAGATAATATTGTTACGAAAGTAAAAATGTCTTAAAATAAAATATACCACATCATCGTCTTTAAAACTGTATTATGGGACTTTGGTATATCTGGTATTAATGTGTCACCCTGCAACAGCGTACATATTTGTGTATTTGACAGCACTGCCAATTCTATCATTTTTGTCTGTTATATTTGAATTAACGCAACTTAAAAGAACACACACGTTTTAAAAAGGTTAAAACATAACAATATTCTTTTATTTATTAGGGGTACTAATGGGAAAGTAAAAAAAAAAATTATTCAGTGTATTGGCCATTACTGGCTACACATATTTCACATCTTTCTGGCGATTTGTGGATTCCACGCCAATAAAACTGTTTTTCTTTTAAAACAAACCAATTAGTCACCCAATTTTGGACTTCCTCGTAGGAATCGAAGTGCTGCTCAGCCAATGCGTTTGTCTTTAACGACAACAAATAGTAATTGGAAGTATCCGATTCTGGTGAATACGGTTGTTGTGGTATCAGCTTTCAGCCTAATGCTTTATTGTATGCCGAACCGGTTTTGCTTTGTATGCAGGTGAATTGTCATGTTGCAAAATTACATTGTTTAAATTGATCATTTATTGTCGGTAGCGATCTCTATTAACGGTTTCACCAGTTACTAGGAGCTCGTTGTACACCACACCTTTCTGGTCGCACCAGACACACGGTACTGTCTTCCTGCCGAATCGAACTGATTTTGTAGCAGAAGTTGATGGTTGTCCCGGATTAATACATGATTTTTTCCGTTTAGAATACTGAAAATTAATCCTTCACAAGCATTCGATATGACTCTGCAGCACCTTTCTTCAAATGAAAACAAATAATTAATGCCTTTCGCAAATCAGCATTTTCTGACACAAAATTCGCCATCTTTAACACGATGAAAAAATATGATGTTGTTTGTTCACTGAGTTGACGTATACTGAAAATGTTCGACAGATATCATTCCCAATACAAAAAAAAAATAAATAAATAAATAAAAAATTAAGACTCGTTCACAATAATGTTCCCTATGGAGACACTTGTATCTTGACGCTCAATTCATACCAGTACACCTGGTAAATAGTGCGAACTTGTAATAGGAAATTATAAAGAAAATATGATATTTTTACTAAATATTATCGTTTTTTATATACAAATAAAATAATTTTAATGCTAACTTTCCGCCCTTATTGGGATAGTTTTGTAAAAAAAAATGGGAGAAAATAAATTTTGTTTACACAAGTTTTTTTATACTTTTTATCTTGCTTTTGTTTAAACGCTTTTAAAAGTGTTGCTATTAAGTGTATTTTTTGGTTCAATCGTTTGCATTCTTTCACAAAATATTATCTCTTAACCAAAATCACTTTTGGCATTTATTCAACATTTAAGTTTAATTAGAAATGCCTTTTCAAGCATATAACCTCGTCTATAAACATTATCGCAGACCTTTCATCGATAAGGTGCAACAAAATAAAAATAAAAAGAGTTGATTTGAAAAACGTCCGGCATAAAGTGTAATGAATTTGCGGAATTTAACAAAAATACTCACACACTTACACACACACACACAAATATATTCTTTAAGTACAATACAGTCAATAGCAAATCATTAAACGAAACAAAAAACTACAAACTTGTATCAGCCAAAATTGTAAAAAAAAAATTGGGAAAAAAAATCACAAAAATTACCAATTTCATCAACATTATCCAAAAAATAACGCCATTAATATAAGCGTAAGTATCAAAAAAAAAAAATTGTTTGATATATAAAAGGGAGTTTTAGACTTTGTTTTTAACGATGTTGAAAAAATTCAAATTCAACTACAAACGCAATAAGCCACCAACAATAAATTGCATTGAATACCAAAACAGAAAAGAACACCTACAAACACTGGTTACTGCGTGCAAAAACAACGTTTATAAAATATTACGCGCCATGCAATTGTCAATTGTCCGAAACTGACCAAAACATTGAATCCAACACTGTTTGAGAAAGGGGAGAAGAGTGTCTGTAAAAATAACCAAAAAGAAAACTGCCAAAAAAAGAAAAAAAAACACAAAGCAAGAGCGCCTTAAACAGGCTATCAAAAGGGCTGGGTGAGAGAGCGTTCACGCACTCCAATTTACAGTTTTTGTTATGCTGGTTGTTGTTGTTGTTGAAGCTGTTAAGCTTAAATATTAAAAAAAACCAAACCTCTGCATCTATCCTTCTCAACTTTCCAACCATAAATGCAACAACACCCAACACTGCAATTGAGTTTAACGTACATACCGGCTATTGAAAATGTGTATAAGGGGAAGAGTATGAGTGTAGCAAATTTTTTTATTTTTCGGTAAGCAGCCCCAAAATAAAAAAGTAGGAGTAGGCCTTTTTTTGGGAAAAAAAAGTATTAAAAAACTCCTTCACAAAAAGTTGCAAAGAGAAAAAATAAAAAGCAATTTACAAAAACTAAAGACAAACAACAATATTATAATAATATATACCAACAACAACAATAACTAATGTGGCATGCAACAACACTGACTGAATAAAATATGGCGTCTGTAAATTTTTATCATTATATGTATGCTATGCATGCACGTATAAAAAAGGAATAAAAAAAAAACTTTTACAAAAAGTAGAAATGAAATAAGTGTAGAAAAAGCCTACAAAACAACCAAAAAACGCACAAAAATAAAAATGCAAGACCCACCCCATGTTACAAAAAGACCAAAAATAGCAACAACAACAACAACAACAACAACAACAACAACAACAAAAACAAAAAACAAAAAAACGATGAGCTCGAAAAACGACATCAATGACCAGGCCACATATCAACATAATGCATCAAAAACGCAAGCATACACTCAAAGTGATGTAAATATGGCAATGTTTGTCTCTTACGGATTGCTGTCATATGCTTACTATCATAACTCTTGGCCACTCTTATCTACATCATCCGTTGCAAGACTCCTGCCGTTGAAAGACTACCGAGTCAGCAGAACCAGCCTTAAGTCATCAAATATCAGGCAATAAAAAAAAAATGTTCTTTAAACTCTTGTTGCTTTTCCCCATTACAAATTGTGCAATGGCAAATGGCCGGTTGTAGCCCTAATATAGTCTGGACAGTTTTGAAAACAGTGCAACCATGTGATCTTCTTAATATTTGTCGATGGCTCTCACTGTGTAGTATCATCGTACTTCGCACACGACTATTCTCTTAGTCTTCCGCAAGAAATCGTAGGCCAACTGGTTGCAGAGGCACATGAAGCGGATATTTCCGCCATAATTGGCTGCTACGCAAGCGCACATTGCGAGGTGTGGGTAAGCTCGGATAGCAATGAAAGAGGTGAGCGTCTTTTTAATTTTATCGTATCAAATACTTTAAATATTGCTAATAGTGAGGATGAACCAAACTTTCCTATTGTGAACAGGAGAAAAGTATTGAACTTCACCCAAATTATTGGACACTCTTTCGAAATTATTAAGATCTGGCGAATGTTCCTTATCGGATCACAAAAAAACATTACCTCTTCTATCGATATGTCTACTTCTCCTCGTAGGGAAATCCTTACTCTTAACAGGAAGGGTACTGATTGGTCTCTTCGTGGACGGACTACAGACGCGTCTTTCTTAGACTCCTTCCTTATACGTACTTGTTCGAATGTTAACAAAGCAGCGGAAAATGTGGCCGCACCCTCAAAGAAGCATCCCGCATACAGAAGAAGGCCTAGGAAATTTAGGATCTTCGCCGTCCCAGCGGCAAGCTCTTAAATAGAACCAAGACAACCGGCGAATGGAAACTGTATAAGACCAAGAAGAAGCCTCATAGAGGAACTTCTGCGAAATCGTCGTATCCTCTATTAAGTCCAGTAGGCTTCGTAAGGTCTTGAATTCTTCTATCGAATATTTCGAGAGGTCTGATGGAAGCTGGACTATCTTGATCGTAGAAACACTCGATCTGCTGCTTGATACCTACTTCCTGCGTAACAACAGCTTCCTTAATACTGGAGAAGTGCCAAGACCAGGAGGTCATCACACACACTGATCCTAACGACTTTAGACCAATTTGTCTCAGTTCTTTTCTCTTGAAGACACTAGAATGAGTTTTTGACCTCCAATTTAGGAACTTTATCAGTCCTCCACTTATGTCAGCGTCTTAGTATGCATATACAAGGGGCAGATCAGTAGAGACAGCACTTGACTCGTTGATGTCACAGGTGGACAGATCCTTACACGTGCAAGAGTATATGCTTGATCTTTTCCTTGAATTTAAGGGGTTTTCAATTATGTTTGCCCTAGTTCAATAGTCAAAGCTCTCCGTGACCTTGCCATCGATAATAGCTTGGTTGCGTTAATCGAGCTTTTTTTGTAATGCTTGGATGGCTCCCTTGGGAGATACTTGTCATGCAACGGCCAAAGTTGTAGCGATGAGACTGAACGCCATATCAGGCTGGCATATTATGCCTTCGGGATACTTTTCTATTCTATCTGAGGAATACTTGATACAAGGTGATATCGACTACAAGACCTATCTACGACCTGAAAAGGAAGACATGTATAGGCCGGTGCTTCAAAGTCTATTTTAAAGTTTCTCCACCTCGTAGAGGAGAGGGCGAAGATGCTTACTGATAACATTAGTATAGCCAATTCCATTGATTCCTTAGAGCATCGTCACAATGTGGCGTGTGTTTCATTGTTCTCTCGATACTGTAACGGAATGTGTTCTGATGAAATAAAGAATTAATTCCTAATGTTCACATATTCTTACAGAGTACCCGTATTTCTCGTTGTGCGCATACATTTGTTGCTGATTGTCCAGCGTATCACACAACGCATAATAGGGAAAATTCGTTCTTTAGTCGCACTGTTCGTTTGTTGAACAATCTTCCCACGAAAGTCTTCCCTGTCGCTTTCGATATGAGTAAATTTAAATCGAATGTTCATAAACACTGCTCCCACCTTCCTCCTTTCCACAACCTATTTGCTAGTACGAGCACAATGTACTTCCTGAGTAGAGGTTTTGCTGAGTACCGGTCTATAATAAAAATAGTTACTTCCATACTTCGAATATCTAAATGTGGACCAATTTTTCTGGTCTCGTAACAGGTGACTACATTTTCCCACTGTTCATTTACCATGAGATTAATTTTTTGCAGCATCTGTTATTTATTTCTCTTAAGAGTTCTCCAATGTCCAAAATCGATCCACAAACGTTCAAGGTGATAACTTTCTATTAATTCGCCAAGCTGTTGCCTTCAAAATATCCATGTTCACGAACAAATTTAAAAGTAACCGTCGAATGTCTCTAAGCCTCATCCAAAAATTCGCGGCATAATGAAAATTTTTCGATATTTTCTGGCCACTTTGCCGTGCTTAATATTCCGTTATACTGAGTAATCTGCGCAGCTTTAACTTTAGATTGTGGACTACTGCAAAGCCATTTGACTATATTGATCCATAGTTGTTCTGAGAAAACTCAATCTCCAATCATTGTTCATATTATCAATTGATGGCTGTAGAGGAGAAATTGAAAAAGGAATTCGAATCCAATAACTCCTAATGAGACCTCGGGCAGAGTAAGAATGAGGAAGTTCAGAGAAACCGCCAGTTGAAGGCCACAAGAAGTCGCGATGTGAAAACTAGACTCTGGGCCTAATCAAGAAGAAGCTTCGAAAGATCTGGAAAATCGATTCCAAAGAACTAAAGAGGCATTTTTCCAGTGCAGAACAATGACACGGAAAAATAGGTACAATATCGATTATGACTGCCACGCTCCATGGGAGCTCAGACTAAGGCGCATGGGTGCATGCGCGAGACTGTCTCAGGAATGTGTTACTGAAATTACGAATTTACTTAGGGGTACTAGTGACACACGTGAGGGACTCATGAACTGAATTTAGACAGCTACAGCGTTAGTCGTTAGTCGTTCAAAGGCTGATCTATATAATAAATAATTTGGGAAAATCTCAAAATGATAGTGAAAAAAGCACATAAAAAGTACCTACCTTTCAGTGTAAAGGTTTGTTCGCTTATCTCAGCAGTTTTCTTTAAAGATACCGCCAATCTTATCTTGCTTCTAAAGGATCTCTATTTAGGTTTCTTCTTATTGTTTCGCTTCTTGCTTCGTGCCTTCTGGTATTTTCGGCAAGTCTTCTCGTACTCTTCTTAGACACCTTATTTCAACTGCGTCTTTGACGTAAATGCGGTGTATATATATGTAGAGTATACCGTTTGCTGCTAGTTTTGTTTAAGTGGTCAACTCTACTTTGGCCAAGAGGCTTTTGTTAAGACCTGAGTATAGTCCAGCTTCCGATGCTATTTTGTCATTTAAGTCTTTTCCTAGTTTTTTCGTAACGATAAAGTTAGTTGAAACGATATTAATAAGACGATGAAATGCCGACAACTACATCTGAAACTTAACCGAAATTTCAAGACAGGTGGAATAATTGCGCTATAGTAGGTCAGTGATATATGAGAATGGAAATAGAAAGAACTTTAAATTATGATCATTGAGTCCGAAACTCCAAAAATTTCGTGAATACATGTGACTGTTTTGTTCTTAACTATATAGTTGTTTTGGAGTCGCTTTACTACCATATCTGTTAGGTTTAGTTCTGCTCCTTTGGTAAAAACGTCTTGCTGTTGGCATTCACATTTCATTCTTTTCGGAATTTAAAGTGTCACGAGAAGAGTAATCAAAAAAAATTCCTCTTTTTAGATGAGCTTTTTCATTAACTTAGTTTTTTAGGTTTCTAATAGAAACAAAATACAATATATTCCTGTATATGTATTTCCCTACTCAATAAATTTGTAATCACCCCAACTACAACAGCATATTATAGGCCTCTATAATAAATACATAAAACCAAATACACGCATTTAAAAAATAAAAATCCAACTAACGCGACTGACAAAATAAACAAAACAACAGAAAGAAAAATGTTTGTTAAAAAAACATATTCAAAACACCAAAAAAAGGAACAAATTTGTATGCGAAATAAAAAAAAATATAAAAAAAATTAACAAAACTAAAGAATATTTTTATTTTCAATCAGCCAATAAAAATTCAGCCATCATTGAGGCTGGTTGTTTTGCCTATTTCTTCGTTTTTTTATATTTTTGTGTTAAATACGTTAGCAAAACATTAAAGAACAATAACAACTACAACTACAACTACAACTACAACTACAACTACACTGACAACAACATCATCATCATTATCATAGCCAAATGCAGCCAAAAACTTTAAACAACTCACACATATAAAATGTGCAATAGGCCTATAAAACTACACACACGAACTAACACTTATTTATCCATAAAAACAAAACAAAATAAAATTCGAAAATAAGTACAGACATTATTTTTAATCTCACCATTCCACCATTGTATGTACGCTGGACATGCATATACACCATAGGCAACACTGGTTCTCAACACATGGCATATGCATTCTGAAAGCAAGCAAACAAAATACTCTGCCAGAATGCAATTCTCTTCTGTTTGCAGCAGCAGCGAAAAGTGCATTCTCTGCTGCTACTGCCACTAAAGCCGACAGCATGGTTTACTTTTTTTGGTTTATTTGTAACACTTTCTGAATTTCTTTTTTTGTTTGTTTGTTATTGTTAACACACACGCACACAACAAAAAGAAGGAATCAAAACAAAACCAAAAAGTAAAATTGAACAAAATGTATAATCAAAAAATAAAACAAAAACATCATCAGCATAATGAAATGCAGACAAAGTGGAGAGAGTGAAATGACATATAAAAAACAAAACAATACTAACGGGTAAAAAAATGAGAGGACAGACACACACACACACACACACACTCATTTGCATTCATATAGATAAACATTCACGCACAAAAATGAACCACAACAGCAGACCAGTGAAAGATAAAGCATGAGCGGCAATGAGTGGTAAGTTAGTTGACGTGAGTTTGTATGAGTATGTGAAAGAGAGTTCGGTTGCATTTTGAAATA
Source organism: Wohlfahrtia magnifica (assembly GCA_023159175.1). Taxonomy (NCBI): domain Eukaryota; kingdom Metazoa; phylum Arthropoda; class Insecta; order Diptera; family Sarcophagidae; genus Wohlfahrtia; species Wohlfahrtia magnifica. Next base: position 1,091,579 of record JAKWBJ010000053.1, on the reverse strand, counting down.
TGCACGTTAATATTGTTGCTGTTATTTTGAATTAAAGTATGGATAGTGCGTACGTGTGTTTTGTTTTGGAAAAATAAAAATGGAACAAAAATTATCTCACACACACACACATACATACATACATACATGCATACATACATACATACGAATAAACTCGTTCATATCCTAAACTCCAAATACTTGTTGTACACAATTGTTTTTCGATATGAAATGTGAGTGTACAATATATAAGTATATACACACATATGTAAGTATTGGTGCGTATGTTTGTGTGTGTGTGTGTCTTTTTATTTTATTTTTGTAAGGAAATATGAGTGTTTTGGCATGAGTAAGTAGAGCACATTTTTACAACAAAAAGGTAATATTTATTGATAATATGTATATATATATAAATGCGTGTGTGTGTGTATGTGTGTATGAGTCTGTGTATGTAATATTTGACTTTGTTGTTAATGCATTAAAAAATGTGTTGTTTTATAGAAATACAATACGAGTACACAAGTACAGTAGCGTTTTCATAACAAACAGTAGGAGAAGAATTTGGTACTGGGCGCTGAGGGCGTATGAGGAATTTTGTAATTTTTATTGACAAATATTTATCATACGTTTGATATGCGTTTTAAAATAAAGGGCGACGACTCAACAGGATAAAGAGAAATATTTTCTTATCAAAGAAATCTTTTAATTTTATAAGGAGAATGTTGAATATACAAATAAAAATTGCATTTATTAATTGTAAAATCTTATATTTCAATATGTTATCACTACATACATATAAGCAGATAGTATTTTAACACAAAATTTTAAATTAAATACCTTCTAAAATGCGTCGAAGCCGCATTTATGCATTCATTATAAAAGCATGAGAGTTTTGACGAAATTATTGATCCATAAAAACTTACATCTAAATTGTATATGAAGTCAATTAATGGGCTTATTGTCTACAGAATATTTCCGAAGTAAGAGAGTTTGCTATTGGGTGCTTTTGCTTAAAAGTATGGCTTTTGCTGTCAGTAGCCAATTCATTTGATATAAACTGGTGGCCTTAAATAACTAAAGCAACTGATTTTACACAGCGTCGTTTTGGCAAATATAGTGGCTTAGAAACAACTTAGATGGACATTTCTCTATTTTTATACTAGAAATCTATTCATAAAAAAAAGTTTTTATCACTTATTTTTCTAGTAGATATTTTGTTATCAAAATAATGAATCCAGTAAAAAATATGTCTGGTAAGACTAAGGCAATTTTTGCATTCCTCTCAAAGAACTTTAAAATAAATTTATTAGTCGTAGCGTAACCCTTATTTTTAATGATAATAGATCACCTGCGGGACAATCCAACATAAATCCCTCAATTTGAGTTTTAGAAATGGAGTACTAGGCCTTCTGGATCTGATTCAAAATGGTTTCCCTGTTCATTATAGAATTTTTTCTTCTTGCGATCTTTAATGTTCCATAGACTGTAAATAGAACTCTTACTTTTATTTTAACCAATTATAATAGACTCTATTTTTGACATAAGGGTGATATGATCAAACATCGAGTTATCCACCTTGAGATTTCAAAACCGACGGTCTAGAAAATCTGCCAGCTATTAAATATTTGTTAACTGAAGCGTCACTGGTTTACTGAACGGCTTGCCATTTACGACAGCGGATCGTATAACAAACGAATAACTCGTAAAAATATTTAAATACTTGACCGAATTTTAGAACAAACTTTTCTTCAGCTATGAAACTCATTTGTTAGTGGGTGATTGTGCCAACAATCGAAATTGTCGCTAATGGGCTTCCAAAAACTCAGAACTGACTGCGGAAGAGCCACTGCATCAGGAAAAGTAACTGTTAGGTATGCATAATGTTCTGGAGGTCTCATTGGGTCGTATTTTTTTGAAAATGATGTTGACCGTCAATACAGAGCGCTATGGCTGTATTATAACTGTTTTTTTTTTTTTGGTCTGCAATTGAAGATTATGAAATGAACGATATGTAGTTTTTACAAGACTGTTCCACGAACGACATAATACCACCAATTTTGATTGGAATGTATAGGAAATTTCCCATTCGGCTAATATCTCGCTTTGACTAAGTCAACTGGCCACCAATATCATGCGATTTTACGCAGTTAGAACTTTTTGTTTTGTGGATCTACGTCAAAGGCCATATCTACGCGGATAATCATATAATTTTGAGGAATTTGAAATGGCAAGGTTCAAGCATTACAATGAAATTAAAGTTTCATCGAAGTTATAGTTTTATGTGTATTTTATTACAATTTTCAAATCGAAATTTGAAACCTTGTATAATAAACACATTCGTGGGCGACGTAATCACATTGTGTTTTGACACATAGGCATAGGTGTGCTATTACCATAGGTCGTCCAATAAAAGGTTACATTTTGACATATAAAAAAGCTAGAATTTTAAGCAAAATCATCAGATGGTTATTTAATTGTAAAAATAATGGAAAACAATATCACTCGTCACCGTAATGCTTGTTCGTAAAATTTTCCACCATCATCACCCAGATTTGCGGTTGTCTTTCTTCGAAAACTATTTGAAGTCTGTCTTTGGATTCCTGTATCGATTGTGGGCCATCAGAGCGGCATTTTGACATTAATTTTTTGGCCCTCCGAGCTCAACTAAAACAGCTCTGCTTGTTAATGTTACCTCATCACTTAAGATAAAGTTTTTATAGAAAACACAGTGTAATGTGGTTTATGGATCTAAAGATCGCCGAAAACTGAACAAACTTATGTAGATTTTCATCAGCACTATACTACATCAGCAACATTTACAGTTTTTCTTAAGCGACATGTACAAGCTTGGTTCTTCACTTCGGTTACTTGTACCAGTCATTGTCATCTGTCTTAACTAATTACACGATTTTCCAGTTCCATTAAAAATTGTCATCGTTGACCCGCACCTATGTCGAGTCAACTGTAGATTCCAAGTCAGCGCCGTGTGCCGGATGTCATCATAAGAATTGCCAAAAGTATAATCTGTCCACCTGTACTTTCCTATAACTTTATAGGATATTGCCCAATTATTCTCCATAGCTCTTAATAAGCAATCGATCCTAGTCATCTGCTTGGCCGACCTTATTTTCGAAGAAGTACAAACAACATCAATGTTTTCCACAGAACGAACAAGGCGATCATGCACAGGTGTTTACACTTTTCCTACAGACCCAGTTTGCTGATATTTGCGCACAGTTCTGCCGATTGTCGATTATGCTGACCAAAAAATTATGTCTTTGCCTGTGAAAAACAGAAAACACAAGCAAACAAACAAGATAACCTTTACACCGCTCCTGTTTTCGCATAATTCCTACACATATGAAAACTAAAAAAATCATCATTATCTGTATAGATTTTGGACTTTTTATTTGTTTTCCACCAACACATGCAAGTGGGGCAATCGGAGATTTTTTTTTTTTTTAAGCAACGCACCATCCTTATACACTCTCCAAATATTTAACGATTTTTATTTTATTTTTGTAAAATATCAAAGAAAAAACACAAGCGAAAAGAAATCCATTTATAAAAAATTATAAAAACTCATTTAGATTTTTTTATTTATTTTTATTTTAATTCTTTTTTTAGTTTTTTTTTACATTGAACATACATGCAGCAGCAAAAACGATTGCCTTGGGTGAGAGACAGAGTACGAGTCAGTAACGAACTTATGGTCAACAACTACAACAACAACAAAGATATCGTAAATAAATGTTTGCCTTTTGGCCGCAATTCGTACGAACACGAGAGTATGTAAATGCAGGCTAGTCGCTAGGCAGTAGTGGGCTTACACTAAATGCATTTCACATGTGAACACCTTTTTTTCCTCAAAAAAAACGAATTTTGTGCACTTTTATCCCCACATTGTAAGAGTAGTAGAGGTGGGTATGTGAAATTTTTTTATTCATCAAAAAATAAAAATAAAAAAATTTCATTTTAAAAAAGTAAAACAAAACAAAGGTTTTTTTACTTTATTTTCATGACAAAAAATAAGGAAAAATTAAAAAAAAATGCCATATTTTAATGCATCATGTACAACCGGCAAAATGAAGGGACAGGAAGTTGAGTAGCAAAAACAGAAACAACAACAACACATTGAGTGCGTGAATTTGTGTGCGTAAAAAGCTGGATTGTATTGCATATACGTATGCATATGTTAAAGCTATACATGATTATTTCGTCTGTAGAAAATAAAACTGGCAAAACTCCGCCCTCCGAAGAGTGAATTTCTTTTTTTTTTCGAAAAAACACGAAGCACTTTGGTGTGAGTAGGTATGGTCAGCATTAATAAACAACAACTGTACGCACACAGTTACATTTGAATAAAAATTAAAAAAAAAATGATGAAAAAAGAACCTAATAAAACTAAAACAAAATATTCGCCAAAAAAATGAATAACAAAAATTGCAGCAGAACTTTAAATACTCACCGACACACACGCATAAACACAATTATGCACACCTAAATAAATATTTGTATGTGTGTATGTGTTCGCTAATTTAAAATGCAGCAGTAGCTACGCATACTACTACACAAACATTATTTTTAACAAATACACACACACACAGGCATACAACTTTATATCCACACCATAAAATCTATGCACGAGTATGCAAAAATTTGTTGGAACTTTTGGATGGCCATTTACATATAAACTTTTGACAGGATACTTTAGCCATTTAAGGCAATATTTCATTTATCCGAGAGAAAGAGAGAGAGAGAGAGAGAGAGGTGTTTGTATATATGTGTGTGGGTACTTATATTTTGGAAACCATTTCGCTGGTTTGTTGGCCTATCATTCAAAATAAAACAGCTCTCCCACCACTCACTGCTGCTGCTGTTCATATTTTATTTTTTTGGAATTAAACAAATAAAAGTCACCGGTGCGTAGTAAAATTATTAGCAAAAATATCTACAAATAATTCAGAATTAAGTAAAATAAGGAAATGCCAATACTCAATACGGAGTACATACACATATCGCTTGAAATACGGTTACAATTTTTAAAAATTGAAAATATGCCAAAAAAAAAAATATTTTTTTTTTCAGGATATAAGATTCTTGAAAGAGCTTTGGCCATTTTTTGGGTGGCCAAACCTAGATTCAACGAATGTCAAGTAGAGTCTTTAGACAACGTTTTGAAAATTACATGAAAACCGCACGAAGCTGGGAATACCTAACACCCACTCTGTCAGGTTGAGATATCTGAGAAGATCACCTCATTCAATTGCGGATATCCCGAAGATATCATGTAGAACCACTTGCCGAAAACCTTAGAATTGCGGTTCATAAGAGCCTGACATTCACAAGGAAGTGCTCAACAGTCTTTAAAAGGAGTTGAAAGTAAGGTTTATTAAGACTAATTAAATCCAAGCCTAACCTGTCTAAGCAGTATTTCCCATTCAATAGTATTTTATTTAAAACAATGTGAATAGAATGGGAAAGCTTTATATTTCGGGAATTGGCAACACTAATATCAACAGCTAAAATCTGGCAACGCCATAATAAAGTTTGGCATTTTTTAGCATAAACATACTCACAACATTTTGATGTACAAGTGATATTTGTTTTGTTACAGTGAGTTTAGAAAATCGGTTTTGCCAAAAAATGAAAATTTCAAGAAAAAAATGAAAATTTCAAGAAAAGATTTTCTTTCGATTTTTTTCACAACTTTTGACATCGATTATCTCCACGAGAATGTGTCGATGAAGTCAGTTTTTTGCATGACGATACAGCACCATAAAAACCAGAGTATACCGCTGGTATAGTGAATTCATGTTCGTTGTTCGGAGGCCGACGGATTCCGAAAGGGCCGTCCAAAATCAGTTATTGTGTCACAAAATATCGATGCGGTGCTTAAGCTGATAATGCAAAATAGTCATATGACATATTGTGAGATAAAAGCATTCTTGTACATTAGTTCCACTTCAATACATACGATCTTGCATAAACACTTAGTTATAAAAAAAAGTTGTTCTCGTTGGTTACCACATAATTTATCAATCGCTCAAAAAAAAATCTATCATGGATATATGGTATGCGTATGAGCCGGAAACAACACAGCAATCAATCGTGTGGGTATTCCAAACGAGCTACATCCAACATAAATTGTTCATGGGAAAAGCACAGCTAAGCAAATGGTCGCCTGTTTCTTCGGCCGAAAGGATCAAGTGCCACTGTTCTGCTGAAGCAACGTAGGACGGTCAATTCTGAGTGGTATACGTGGTAAATTCGTAAAACCAACCACTGAAGGCAAAGCATTCTCACACATCTCATCATACAGGTGAATTTTTGAGCAGCTCAAACATCGATTTCATGTTTCATCCTCTGTAGAGTCCTGATTTGGCACCCAACCACTTTTTCCCGAAAATCAAGGAAAAGGTATGTGGTCAAGGATTTACGAGCGCCGAAGAAGCAGTTGAAGCGTTCAAAAAGCATGTTTTGTATGTGTCTCAAGAGGAATTTTAAAACTACTTTGATAAAAGGTGTGAACGAACGCAAATGTGTATTGATCATCAAGGGGAATATTTTCAACAATAAAAAAGGCATTTTCAGTTAAAAATATTTGTTATTTCTATTATTTCTAGTACCCCTCGTACAATGATAAGCCATACCAAAATACCTAAACCATGAAAACATATTATCAATCTCTAAGTTGATGGGTTGCCCAAGGCTGGAGCTATGCACTATAATCTCAGATAATGTTTTTAGTTAAAAATGTTATTGAGGGAACAGTATTTGCAAAACGAAGTGTTTTTCTGTGTAGCAGTTTGTTCTTTGATACCTTTTTCTGTTGGAACGTTTCTTAAAGATACATAGCTTAGAAACCTAATATGGAAGATTTCCTTTCTTCACCATGTTTCATTTCTAGTTCAGACCTATGTCAAGAAGCCATCTGACTTTAAAAACATCAATACACTAACAAACACGGCCTTTTATAAGTGTTTTGTATAATATTCAGTGTTTGGTTAAATTCGGCTAAAAATTTTACCAAAAATGAACACCCTTTTCCTTTATCTAAGACAAGCTTTATTAAACCAAATATGTGTCGTTTTAAACGGAACCCTTTTTCTGTTTTTGGGATAAGGCCATTATTCCATCAGTGTAGAACTTCTGAGTCTTCTGATCTAGAAATTGATCCAATTTCGTTTTGCAGGCCTTTACGGAATTTAGATGTAAACTTCCCCCAAAAAACTCTGTCTAAAATAAACCGCCTGTCTTTTTGTCTAATCTCTGGTGATGATGACAAACATCAGACGAATGATCGAAAGAAAAGGACTTTTACTGAGAAAAAAAATGCAATGCTAAACTAGGATCTCCACCACCACTTAGCAAAGATCTTCACCACTACACACAATCATATGGAGGCGAGTTACAGTAGATTAATCATCTATTTAGCTTGAAAATCAACCTGATTACTGAAACTGAAACAAAGCAATAAATTCTTTGTGGAAAGATAATATGCCCCTAGAGGAGAGACGGAGAAAAAAGGAGGGTTCTGCAGATATACAAACAGAACAAAAATCTAAAGATGCAAGGGCCGGACTACATAATGGATGCATCAAAGCTTCCCAGTCAAGTTCTAGCAGATTCTGACGACTGTTCGAAGCATCTTGACAGTAGAAATCAGAATCAATCGTTTAACTAGGTTGTAGAAACTCGTAATATAAAATTCTCTTCCAATCCTACCATAAACACTGCGTTGCTTTACTACCGTCTGCAAAGCTATGCCTCGCTTCGTTCATTATTTTTTTGCACATTATAATCGATCCACTTGTCAACGGCCGCAAAACCTTCACCTCGATTTGTTCCGTTTTAGCAGTGAATTGCCAACGAAAATTCGGTGCATTAAATTTTTCACTGTCAATTTATGTGGCACTCAAATATTGAGCTGCTTACTGTATTCAACTTTTTTCAAAGGTTGTTAACTATTTTGTGATGTATACCTAGTACCCTAGTAATATTCACATTGCTCATGCTTCGGTTTTTCTCAATTTTTGTATGATTACATCGAACTTTTTATTGATTAATGAAGCATCATCATTCAACATTATCATTCAGACCAAGCACTCTGGCAGAACAACTGCTACCCTTAGGTGTACAGTTAGTTTAGCAAGTCTGTTGCCTTCCTCATGATCACCAGCATATCTAAAATCCTAGTGTCTGCCAAATGGAACTATATGTCACCCCAAACACCTTCATCTAAACATATCAAGAACTTTACATGCCATCTTGCCATGCTTGAGAACCTCAGAGCATCGCACATCGAGGTGCATTTTTAACATGAAACTTATCAAATCGAAAACCTTTTTTGTGCTATTTCTCTAGTCATCGTATCCGTGAATTTCGGACATTTTTTCAGCAGCCTGCAACGCATTCTTACATTTTCTATAATAGAAAAAAACTTTTATCAGAATAATTAGTTTTAATTGAGTCAGCAAAAAAAAAACTTAAAATTTCATCTTTCAAACAAGCTTTAGTGTTGCCTGATTCAATTAATAATACCAAAGTTATTACCTTTTAGAGCAAATATGAACAGATAAGCACGCAAGAGCATTATCTACTCCGTATATGTATACAAACGAACGAGAACGAATAGATAATAACAAGACAATAACAAATAAGCAACAACTTCATTCAGTTGTGTTGTGCAAAGCAACTAAAATATTTTATTTGGGTTTTAGTTTTTCTCTTCAACGTACACAGCAAAAATTCACTAACGCTACTACACAAATTCATTTCCCCTTCAAGTCACACCTGTTTTTGAGTTATCTATCGACATTTTGTAACAATCTCTTTTAGCTTGATATCATATACCCGCTGATATTCAATAGCTTCTATACCCTGGTTATGTAAAAACTGTTTAGCTTCTTAAAATAGCTGTCAACCGCAGACTCAACCTCTCATTGCTGATAAGACTTTTAGTATCGAGTCATTTTTTTCAAGTTTAGAAATGGATGGAGCTGAATCTGCTAATAAGGTATTTGCTGAACATATTCGAGCTTCAATCTATTGATTTTGGTCATTGCAATCTTGACTTGAAAAACACCAACTTCTTTTTCGATAAATGCGGTATTTATTTCTTAACCAATATGCTATAATTAATTGGATTAATAAGCTGCGTTTACTGTTTTCCTTTTAAAAAATAATCAATAAAAAATAATACAACGCAAATTCCGAAGAACAAACACCATGACCTCGACTGTAGATGAAACTTCCTTTAAATCCTTTGGATACGATTCTCTCAATACAGTTCACTGTTTTGGCAGTTCTTAAGTTTCAGTTGTTAAATAATGGATCTACATCTTACATATGATTACGAATCGATGCAAAAATTCGGCTTTATTACGGTGAAACATTGCCAAACACAATTTTGAATAATTTTTACCACCTTTTTTTTCTGTTGTGACCAAACGCGGCACCTATTTTGAAATTTTCAATAAATATGCGATTTATAGTGTTTTTTTAAATGCCTTTGCATCTTCGGCCGACAATCACCCAATAGCCGTTTCGTCTCAAACATTGCTGGCTTGGATGTATCAATTGGTGGATCGCTCAATGTTGATTGATAGATTGCCCCTTTCACTAAAGTATTTTTTTCCAACTTATTTCGGACCACCATCGTAGTTGTTTCTTGCACCAAGCTGACACAAAAAACTATTTCAAAATCTGTTTTCTATAGCCAGATTGAATGGCACGGCCTCTTTGGGTACTGTAATACAGTTTTCTACTTTATTGTAGAAAATTACCGTTTTGATCAATTAAATGCTGTATCAGAGTCATTACGCTTAGAGCCGTTTGAAGTTTTGTCTACATATCCCACTCCTTAATACATCTTATATCGCGGCCTATAATCAGCTAATAAATAAGCAAATTTTGATGACATCAGTTAGAATTTGATATTCGCTATCACTTTGAATGAACATAATTTAGTATTTTTCTTTATTAAATTATTTTAAAAACATTTTCAAATTTTCCAAATTGAAATAATTTTTCACTCATAATATTCGCAATAAAAAAAAAGCAATCGGATATGTTTTGTAAATCGAAATCGAGCGAAATTTAAATCGAACGGAACTTCAAATTGCTGTAATTTTTAAATCTGACATGATTTCTATTATTTTATTAATTCGTTTAAATAATTTTTCTTGATTATCAAAACTTCAAAATAAGTGCCGCAGTTAAGAAATCTTTTTCTCTAAAATTTACTCGATTTAAACATCACTCATTTTCGGTTTGCAGAACATAGACGAATAAAACGTTTCTTTATTTTAAATATTTATTAATTTATTTTTTTCCAAATTTGTGCCACCAATGCGCCAGTTAACAAAGGAACAAATAAAATCTTTACTAGACTATTTATTATTGCGTCTATTAAATGACAAATAATTTCATTTTAAACACTTAAAAAAATTATAAAAATTATTTGAAAATTTTTAACAATTTGAAAAATTTGATTGTCGCTCTACAATAATTTGCGTATGACTGTCTCTTAATAATCTTAAAGACAAATAAGAATTTTAAATATGAAATTAAAAATGATTTATGATCTACAAATTTAAAAGTCTTTTAAACACTTTATAAAGCGACACAAAATCTCATATTTTTCTAAAAACAAAACAGATGCACACACACACACAAAATGTCTTTACGTTTGTCTATAGTTTTTCAAAAATATTTTTGAAAAATGCATTGTCAAGTAAAAATAATTAAATAGATATGTTTTTAGATGCAATAGGGAGGCCATCACATAGAAAAACATTCCATTTTGATTTTATAAATAAATACTCAGCCACTTGTCAACTCATTGGAACAACACATCATAGTGGGGCATATAATACAACTGATGATCATTAGTACTATCAAAAGAGAGCGAGAGAGTGTGAAAGATATCTTCGGACGGCAATAATACTCGAGGAAGTATTAGCAACATTACAATCATTTCTCATCATTTTTGGCATCAATGTGTCTAAAATGAAAAAAGAAAAATTAAAGATTGTTATTGTTGTATTTCAAAAGTAATGAATTCTTATTCCGTTGCATTTTAAAAACAGTTGCAGGAAAATAAATAAGGTTAAGAACCCTATTTCTAAAGAAAAACAAAAACACTATTTCCTAAGAAATATTCTAGGAATTTAATCATTATTACATATACGACTGAAATACTAACCCAAAACCCGAGATCGTTTAATCGCCGCTTACATTGTCAAACAAATTAGTGCATTAAATAGCCATAAACAACGTATCCGATAACAAATGTCATAATCTAAAACAAAAGATTCCGATTAAATCAATTTGTTATCGAAAGCGATGATTAGATCCCCTTTTTTCAATTCGTCAATTCTAAAGAAAGTGTGTTTGGTTTTACTTCAATAATATAATCATTTAATTCTCATAATGACCAAGAAATTAGCGACATGTTTACCAAAATTGTGGAAAAAGATTCCTCCCACTCAATAGGAAATAGAACCTATTTATTGATTCAAAAGGTGTACGTTATTTGAAAAATTCATATCATTTCGTTGCAAAGAGAGTACAAGCTGTATGCTTTAGTATGCTTGCATCCGTTAGTTATGCAGTTAAGTTGCCTTTTTTTATTTATTCAATTTAACTGGTTATTTTTCAAATTTTTAGAAAATTTCTTTATTCAAATGTAATAGCAGATCCGAAATTCCAAGCTACAGAAATATAAATAAATTTCTTAAACATTTTTAGCAAATAGTTACAGAAAGTCTGCCACATGAATTTAAGAAATTTAGCACCATCAGACATCCTGAAATTCTTCAGAACGGTGAGTTTGATGGAGAGATCCTAGCGAAATCCTATATAGATGGAGAGCTATCGCAGTACTTTTATACCTCGATGGTAATAAAAATAAATAATAATAACTGTCAATATGATGATTAGGGCAGGTCGGTTAAAAAATCAAAAATAGCCACTTCGGTGGTTCATTCATGTTTTTTTTTCGTCACTCCTCTAGAGAGCTTGATGGCTTTCCACAAAGTATATATTGCTTTGTTTCAGTTTCTTTAATCAATTTGATATTTTTAAGCTAAATAGATGATTAATCCGCTGTAGCTTTCTACATATGATTTTTGTGTGTGTAGTGGTGAAGATCCTTGCTAATTGGTGCTGATGATTACTTTAGCATTGTAACTTTTTCCTAGTAGATGGCATGTTTTTCCTGATCATTCGTCTGATGTTTGTCATCATCGCCAGAGGTATGCGGGAAGGTCAGGGGGGCTTTTTTCTTTATTATTTTAGATGGAGTTGTCTCGAGTGAAGAAGTTGAAGCCTTGTTTTTTTTTTAGTATTAAACATTCAAAACCACAATTAAATTTTTTCTTAGTCATGTCCACTGTTGGCAATCGAACTTGGGTCGTTTGTGTTGTTATGCGTGCGCTCTAACCACTATACCACGCCACCCCCGTTTGTTTCATGTAAAGTGCCAAAAATGGTGATTTTTTGAAATTTTTGTATGCGGATCCACCAGGGATATCCCAGGAGGTGTGCCACTAGCATGGGCAGTTCGGCCCTCCAAAGTAAGTATGTGTCGGTCATACATTTAGACTCGATTGGAGCACTGTAAATGAGACAAAATGGAATTTTTAGAAATTTGGCTTTTGGATCAATATATGGAACATCAGAATTTATTTTAGAGGTATGGTTCCTTGGGCAAAGTTTCTTATTTTGATTTGTCACTTGGGCGATTTTTTTGCATCTCTACAATTTGACCCGCCCTAATGATGATACTTTGGTTGTAAAATGTGGTGAATATACATTGGATGTCTTGCTCATAGGCTTGAACCTTCCATACAAAGTTTGATTATCAGAAAAACAAACTCAAAAACATTTTGTGCTGAATTGACTACTTTATCATTAACTGGTTTATTTCAAACACTCCAAAGGACTTTGCTTCTTTGCAGAAAGTGTCCGGTCCTTGCCTTTGATGGTTAAGAATTTAAAAGTTCTCTATTTGTATGATAATGCTTTGACTACGGTGCCAGCACCAGAATATAATCGCGCTATGCCTCTGTTGACGGAATTGTATTTAAGCACCAACTTATTAATGTTCATACCCAATATGGCTTTTGGATTTGAAAACAGCTTGTGGACATAATATATCTCTGGAACTCTCGAAGAGTTAGAAGGTGAGTGTGGCCTTGTCTCATTTGGAAAGATTGGAAGATTTGGCGTTGGGAAAAAATTGTTTTAAAGCGATACCCTCTAATATTTTAATGGTTTTGAAAAACCTAAAAAGGGTTGATATTACCTAAGGTTTAAGAAAACTGGAGAACACAGCCTTTAGCACCAACACCAACTTGGAATAAATCAACCTGTCGGCCAATAAAATATTAAGTTAAATTTATTTCTGTTTGCTCAAATGAGCTAAAAGGTAATCATTTAGGCCTTAATATACGTTAAAGAGATTCTATTTTCGATTAAATTTTGGACCATTCGATTGGGTGTCTCAATTTCATCGTTGATATTTGCCTACTAATACGAAAGCTAAGTTGAAACAAAAGGTGCTATAAATGTCATCCGGATATGGTCTTAAGATCAACTTTTGATAAACCGAAGTGATACGTAGTTTGGTGAAAACACCAAACGTTTTCGCATACAAAACCGATCAATCAAGACTACTGACTCGTTTTGTCATTTTGGCACCTTCATTGAAAAATTATTGAATTCAAAAAAAGAAAACACTCAAAACCTTATAAGTAAATCCCCTTTAATTTGAATCCTGTTTGAAAATCATCCATAATATCACAAAAGACAAAGTAAAGCCTCTTTGCTATATAGCTGTGAGTCATAGAATGCAGTATTATGTATTAACTGTTTATTCAAAACTCTTTTTTTTTCCTCTAGGGAGCATTTTGGCTTTCCACAAAGCATCCATTGCTTTGTTTTAGTTTCTTTAATCAACTTGATCTTCAAGTTAAGTAGATGACTAATCCACTGTAGCTTTCACCAAACGATTTTGCGTAGCGGTGAAGATACTTGCTAATTGGTGGTGATCTTTACTTTAGGATTGTAATTTTTGCACAGTAGTTGGCGTGTTTTCATGATCATTCATCTGATGTTTCTCATCATCGCCAGAGGTATGCTAGAAGCTCAGTGGGGCTACTTCTTTATTTTTTAGAGGGAGTTATCTGGAGGGAAGTTGAAGTCTCCTTATTAAACATTCGAAAGCACAATTAAATTTTATGTCATGCCCTCTGCAGGGTCTCGAACCTGAGTCGTTTGTGTTGTTATGCGTGCGCTTTAATCACTACACTATGTCACCCCCAAGAGAAAATTTTTTCTATATATTGCCAAACAGTCATCTTTGGTCTATTGCAGAGCAATAACCAATTGATAGTCAGATCCGAAGACTTAAATCGTACATAAGACCACATGAAGGTTAATAAAATAAAGTTTTGCTTACTAATTTAGAAGTTATAATTTTTACTACACCGCAAATTATGTTCCATTTCGAAGAATGTGTGCCGATTTATGCATTTTTACTTTTCTCTTATTAAATACTCATCAGACAATGGTACTTTAAAAATATAATTAAGGATGTTTTTAACTATCTTAGTTAACTATTATTTAACTATTATTTTAAATGATGTATAAGAACTATTTCATATACATACGTACTTCATATACAGAACCTTATACTGCACTAACTATTAATTTATTTTGACTGTACTGACACCATCTACCTTGCACTGTAGATTAGCAAGTGATTTAAATTCAAAAGAATAGAATATGAAACACAAGAATAACAATAAGAATCTAGAATATATATTGTAATATCTTCCGAATAGAAATATATATGTATTTAAAAATAATTTCTTTTCTTCATGTTTGTTGTCGATTTTTCTGTCGTAATTTTATTATAGGCAAGGAAATAATGACATTAAAAAAAAACACAAAAAAAGCCTTCTGTCACTTTATTTCTATATCATGCTCTCATGTGCACTTTGTGGCAAAAACAAACTTTTAATTAGAAATAAAATACTATTTTAGATCATATCTATTGTTTGCTAGCATTTAGAAAAATAATAAAAAAAAGATTAGGAAAAGTTAAATATACAAATATAATCTTTTCATTATTATCTAATATTTTTGTTATAAAATATTCGAAATTATTTAGATCTCTTGGCAACAAGACAAATTTAATATCATTTTAAAAAGGTGCAAATTTGGTTATATTTTCTATCCAATTATTGAATGAACAATTAATTTATATAATTATCACAGGTACGATAGATAGGAATATTAAATATGCCTTATTTGTCTGTGGTGAAAATGTTGCTGTTGAGATATAATACATATGTATACGAAAATATTGAAAATTATTGTTTTGTTTAAATTCAAAAACATCTACATGCATACATACACATGTCAAAATTTGTAGTAATTCAAGATTGGAACCCTAAATATTTAAGGAAATCTTTAATCTTAATATATAAAGAAATCTTACATGAAGGAATATGGGGACTTATCTCAGTCAGTGAGCTGCATCCGATTCTACTTTTAAGCTCATTGAAAGGGACCTATAGTTTAACGCCGGGTCCGAACGGAAAATACATTTAAAGAAGTTTGAGGTTTTCTTTTTTTAAGATGGTCTGGCCTGGTATTGAACCGACGACCTTCTGGTTGGTAGGCGAGTATCTTACCTACCATACCTACCTACCACAGCGGCACAACATATTTCAGTTAAATTAAGTTTTTACTAATATTACGTATTTCAGACTACAATAACTTATAAGCTGTGCTTAAAAAAAGTATTAAGATTTATATTTTTTAGTAATTAAAAAAATACTTAGATACTGATTTTGTATAAACTATAGAATAATATAGAAAATATGCTCTTGAGAATAACACAAGTTTACTCGGTTTAACATCAGAAGAACAAAAAGTCATTTCTAAGGCTATTTAAAGCAGAGTTGGCAAAAATCAGAGATTTTTTTTAATCCAACCTACCGGGTTTTATTGGGTTTTTGGATAGGTTTTTTTGGGTTTTATAACTGCTTCCAAATTGCCAAATCAAGGCGGCATTGTGTACTATGAGCTGCTAAAGTTCGGTGATCGGAGCAGACTGTAATTACTTCGTTTGAATAATGCAATCATGTAAAGACAAGACATAATTAACTTATTCTTTTGCATGACTACGCCCGACCTCATGTCGCAAAAGATTCAAAACAATTATTAGAAACGATCAAATGCCGCATCCGTCATATTCTCCGAGCTTTGCTCACACCTCTTTAAACAGGCTTTCTTTACATAGCATATCGCTATAATGGCCTGTTAGAATTATGGATCACATTTGCTTTAAGCGAAAATTATCATATTCTACGGCTAAAAAAACGTTGATTCTCCGTTTTTTAAGAAAATGTGTAAGGGAAGCAAACACAACACATATTCATCTAGTTTCGAAGGCATTTCGATTTACGGTCTACATTTTTAGAAACTACCTAGGCCATATAAAAAGGTATGAGTTTATCTTTCAGCATGTTACCGAATCACTACCTTTGAAAAAATACAAACTCGGCTTCAAAGTTCCAACGCCTTAAAAGACAAGAAGTTTTTCTAAGACGGAACCAGTGTGGGTTTAATTGGGCGAATTCAAATATGCAATTCGTTTTTTAAGATTACTTCTATTCTTCAAGATATTGAATAAAATAGGTTTTATAGATTTTATTCAATAAAAATTAAAAATATAGAACTGAAGAGCAGTCTAACTGTGTCACACATTAGAGTGCAACAGTAGTCGCTCATCATGCCCTTGTCCCAAGTGCCTTGATATCGTGTTTTAATTTTCGACAAATCATGGTATAGTTGCTCATATTACCGAATTAAAAAAAAAAAATCGAGATGGGAATAAATAAAATATATTTTGAGAAACATTCGAGATCCATTCTTGTGATAATATATAACAAACAACAACCTCATTTCTGATACTGTAAACGGTGATTTTGATTGAGTGTCAAGGCATCTCCTCTCCTCTCCTAAAAGCCATTCAGTTGACTTTGCAAAATTAAATGTTTTTTCCATGTTTATTGCGACGATGAACTCTTGATCGTTATGCATCAAAAGTTTCTGGGGAATTTGACTCGTACCTCGACAAATTAAGCAAAGATCACAAGGACAACTAGCTTGGACAGAATATTTATTCGTCAGAATATTTTTGTTTTCCTAGTTTTTTTTTTTTTTTCTTTTTTTGTTTTATTTGGACCGACTACATTCATCAAGCACACAATCATCTACATAATCATCATGCATAGTCGGAGAAACCAGAAATATGCTCTTAAATAAGTGTTTTATGCGCATAAAATATGCAAGATAGATCCGTTGTCTATTATACCTGAGCAAACTTTTATACATTGACAACTTCCTACCAACGTCTACTTATGTAATAGGGGTATACTTAAACGATAACAAAGTTATAGTTATATTTGAAAACTTCATTTGAAGAAGATGCGTTAGAATCTTTTTTAAAATATTAGAATATAAATTTTACTATATAAAGTTTTTTGTTTTTTGCTATAATTTCTTTCAGTTTAATTTCAATATTAAGTCTACATCTTGCCAATATTCTGAACCTTCTCAATTAACACGGCATACTGCTTATCTAATGCCAAGCCTTTGTTTTCGGTTGTTTAAATGACTTTTTAATGAAAATAAATTTTTCAACAATAAAAATCAACTCTGTTTTTGTATCTATGTTTTGATGCGCTAAGAATTTCTAAGATCTTTTCAGAATTGTAAGAGTAGTATTCAATGTCTGCAAGCCAAGTTCCTCAACGAGTTAGAACTGGTTCGGGCGGCAATGGAAGGTCTGGATACATTTCTATTTCAATTTCAAGTTTTGTTGGCTTTTAATGTTACTTTCTTTACATTTTTGTATTGATCTCTCTAATACGTTCGCACAATCCTTGCAACTTATGTTAGTTTAGTTTAACACATCGCTATGGTTTTAGCAGTTTCTACCATATACTGCGTCTGTCGCTAATAGCAAATTTAAGTTTTTATTTAATATATAAACATCTTTAACGAAACGTGTAAAATATATAATATACAATATACTATAAGTCGGGTGGGCCAACTATCGGTTTAAATTTGACCCAGCATTTATTTCAAATCTGGCAATACTTATGTCATTCTATTCTGTCACAAAATTTGGTATATTACCGCCACTGAATGAAATGAATCCATTTACGCTTGATTAACGCTGGGATTTATTGGAAATTTATTTCCAAAACAAAGACAATTGCTCGAAAATTGCAAAAACATAAAAAGACCAAACGTGGTCTTAAAGAAGCCAATACAACCATTACGAGTGACTGTTTGGTGCGGCTTGTGGAGCGGTGGCATCATTGGCCCATATTTCTTTAAAAATGAAGACGGCGCAACCATTAAGGTCAATGGAGACACCTATCGCACCATGACAAATGATTTCTATATGGCCGCTCTTCATGGTATTGATGTGGATGATGTTTGATTTCAACAGGATGGTGCAACTTGCCACACATCACATGGCACAATCGATATATTGCGTCAAACCTTTGATGGCAGTTTCATTAGCCGAAATGGTGATGTCAGTTGGCCGCCAAGCAGCTGCGATTTGAAAATGAGCACGACGCAATCATTGCGGTAAATGGTGACAACTATCGCACCATGATAAATGATTTCTATGTACCCGCTCTTCATGATATTGATATAAACGGTGTTTGGTTTCAACAGGATGGTGCAAATTGCCACACATCTCATGGCACAATCGATATATTGCGTCAAACCCTTGATGGCAGTTTTATTAGTCGAAATGGTGATGTCAGTTGGCCGCAAAGAAGCCGCGATTTGACACCGTTGAACTATATTCTCTGGGGCGCCGTTAAAAACAAGTGTTATGCCGACAAACTTTTTCCATAAACTGGAATGAAACAATTGTGTCTCAAAACAAACAAAAATGGATTTGGCAACATTACAAACCTTTTTTGTTTTATTGCATTTTTAAATTTAAAATTTTATGTCTCCCAGCCTATATTAATAAACAATATATCGCACTTGATCAACAAGAGGGTATTAACTCAAAACTTTTAAAAATTTCACTTTTTGCAAGAAATCAGCGAATAACATCAATGTCTATCTATTGTAGAAATTTAAACGTATTTCTTTTACACGTTCATCTCCAAAACTACATTTGAACCATTTTCGTGATAGTGTAGTGACTATATTTATATCACCAAAAAGGTATCATTTTGAGTTTTTCGAAAGTAGAAATGTATTGTATATTTTCATAAAAAAGCTATTATTTTTTCTTTTACTATGATATATTCGCATTTTCAACTTCTCTTAAAATGTTACCACAAACAGTCTTTCACCTCTACTGAAAATTTTATAATTTTGAGTTAATACCCACTTGTTGATAAAGTGCGATATTATTTTTTGTGATGATGAGAATATTTTTTGTTTGTTTTATACTTGAAAGTTCGGTTTGATACAATAAATTTCAAATCAAAATATTTTGCAGCACGAAATTTCAAAAGATGCTCTAATAAAGTTTAAAATATTTTGTAAATAAGAAAAAAATGTCAATAATATGCTTTTAAAACTAAAATATGCAAAAAATTCAATTATAAGCAAAATATGCAAAAATGTGTACTAACAAATCGATGCCAAAATTTATAAAAATTCCTTAAACGGATAAGTATCTTACATTCGACTTGATTGGATACAAGGGTTTCCCTGTTCATAGCATTGGCATTGGAAAGTATGCCTACTTGTTGATCAAGTGATCACTTCTACAGTTTGTGCTACAATCGTTACAAAATAATTCCGGTATCCACGGCCTGTAAGTGTTTGCTGCAGAGAAACCAAAATAATGGATTACATTTGTAATATTTTTTCCACTTCTACTTACCATATAACATCTGCAAACATAATAAAATCACTTGGAATCGACTTTAAGTTTTTCTTTTCGTATTTTCACAGCTACAAAATCTTTAATTAAGGGTAAAACCCGGTTTTTCGTACCTTCATGCTCTTATAAGCTTATAACCAATTTTAACCAGTCTTAAAATTCTTAAAGGATTTTGGAAGAAGAGGAACAGATCTATTAAATGTCGTATACTTTACTTGAGTGAACTTAAAGAATCTGCGTATAATTGTCCAAGTTAAGAGACAATACATAAAAACCGTCCTATTTTTGGACTAATTCTTCTTATAGGAAAATATAGGATAGGAATTGACGCAGTCGTATAGTAAAGCTAATTCTTCTTATCCAGGAAGATTGTTCCATAAAGGAACTGTGCCAATAAAGATCATATTCTCTATACAATGCTTTGTGCTATTCATTGGCCAATCAACTACAAAAGGATCTGCTCTACGAGGCACGTGAGAACTGCGTAAAAATATGTGATTATTAGCATTAAATTCCTGTATAAATCGATAAAACAATAGCTCTATTCATAATCTTGTGCATTTAGATTGAAAATGTATACCATTGCAAATATTTGCCATTAATTGTGAGCGACTTTTTTGTTTGAATATTGCAACTTATTGCAAAATTCTAAACTCATAGCTGAATGTCAAAAAAAGAAAAATATTTGTATAGAATATTCGTTACTTTTAAATTTAAAAAAGTAAAATATGTCTAATGGGAGCTAGGAAGCTGCGGAAGATATATATTTATGTGTCCAACACTTCATTTTATGATAATGACGACTTTGATAGAAAATTTGGTCCATTGGTGCATAGTAATTTCAAAGTATAATTAATAAAGTTTATAGTTGTAACTTTTCTTAGCAAAACCGGCAATAGCAATAAGCCTTGTTGCAGTATTTTTGCTTGAAACAGCTTAAAATTTGATTACTTCTAATTCCGTAGCTTATTAAAGATATTTGATAAATATTTCAGTTTAAGAAATATTTTTTGCAACGTTTAAAGAAAACAAGGCACTTGGATATTGTAATCATACATATAATAATGAATATTCATGTTCATGAAGTACGGCAAAGGCAGCTGTCAAATATCGTTGATATATATTAGAAATAGTGTATGAAAAAGAACACAGCTTTGCGGTATTCCTGAATTATTTCTAAACTCATCGGATGAAATCCCATCTCCAACAACTAGTATACTGCGATATCTGAGAAAGCTAAATAAATATCGTGAAAAGTATTTACCGACTCTAAAAGCAATAAGTTTCGAAATGAACACCACACTTTACATTTTATCAAACGCTAAAAATACTCTTTTAAATCCATTAAAAATATTGTGTTTTCAGGTAGAAAATTAAATATAAAAATCCCTTAAAAAGTAACAAAAATAAAATAATATTTAAAATACAATCATCAATATGTATCATTTATAGTTTATCCACTGTGTGTGCAATGCAACAAATGTATAGCAACAAAATATGATGATGCTTATGATGATGAGAAGAATGCTTTCTTGTCATACCATCTTTGGTAATTCTGTAGAATAATTATATTGTTTCATTCAATCGATGTTATTGTTGTATTTTTGAAAACAATGCAATGCAACAAATTTGTATTATTAAACAGTATTTTTATAATTTTAGAACAATATATTATTGTTATTGTTATTGTAATTTAGAATATTACATATGTGTTGTAGTCCTGCGCTTATAGTTCTATAATCTCTGCGTTACCCCTAATGACCCTACACTAACACTCCTCCCTCCTATCCACACTGTAACAGTTGTCTTAACTCTTTGTCATTACTTTTTGGCAGATCTCTCGGAAAAAGAAATGATTTTCTGCTTGTCAAATTCTCCCTTTCTCTCTCTCTGAAAAATGATTTTCTATTTTTTAACAAATTTCTCTGTATTGTTATTAATAGTACAACTATCGAGTGTATACCCATGTGTGATTCCGAATATGCGTGAGTGTTGGTGTGTTAGTATTAGTGAGTGTTTGTAAGTTAGTGTAAGTGAGATGAAGGGAATCATTGGTGATTTAAAAAGACGTTGATCTGTTTAAACTAGAATCACTCTGGTCGCTGCAACATTCGCATTAACATACCATCCGGTTGTTCCGTTGTTCATTCTTTATTCAAGTGTCAGTACTCAGTGTAAGTGTCACAAGAATAAGTGTATCCCAGCCAGTGGATTATTTTTAAAAATTAATTAAAAAAAAAATCTCTTGTGTTGATCCTGTAAATAATACGCGTGTTTGTGTTTTTTTCTGTTCTAATCCTTTAGTACTTTAAACAAACGCCAAAATGTGTGACGATGAACCCTCCGCTCTTGTCGTAGACAATGGATCCGGTATGTGCAAGGCTGGTTTCGCTGGTGATGATGCTCCACGTGCCGTCTTCCCATCCATTGTTGGCCGTCCACGCCATCAAGGTGTGATGGTCGGTATGGGTCAAAAGGATTGCTATGTCGGTGATGAAGCCCAGAGCAAACGTGGTATTCTCACATTGAAATATCCCATTGAGCATGGTATCATCACCAATTGGGATGATATGGAAAAAGTGTGGCATCATACCTTCTACAATGAATTGCGTGTAGCCCCTGAAGAACATCCCGTTTTGTTAACTGAAGCTCCCTTGAATCCCAAGGCTAATCGCGAGAAGATGACTCAGATTATGTTTGAAACCTTCAACTCGCCTGCCATGTATGTTGCCATCCAGGCTGTATTGTCTCTATATGCCTCCGGTCGTACCACTGGTATTGTCTTGGACTCTGGTGATGGTGTCTCCCATACTGTACCCATCTATGAAGGTTATGCCTTGCCCCATGCCATTCTCCGTTTGGATTTGGCTGGTCGTGACTTGACTGACTACTTGATGAAGATCTTGACTGAAAGAGGTTATTCCTTCACCACCACTGCTGAACGTGAAATTGTACGCGATATTAAGGAAAAGTTATGCTATGTTGCTTTGGACTTTGAGCAAGAAATGGCTACTGCTGCTGCCTCCACCTCATTGGAGAAATCTTATGAATTGCCTGATGGTCAAGTCATCACCATTGGCAACGAACGTTTCCGTTCACCCGAAGCTCTCTTCCAACCCTCCTTCTTGGGTATGGAATCTTGCGGTATCCATGAGACTGTCTATCAATCTATCATGAAGTGCGATGTCGATATCAGAAAGGACTTGTATGCCAACAATGTCTTGTCCGGTGGTACCACCATGTATCCTGGTAAGTTCTTTAATAGCTCTTTCAGCCTCTCAATGTTCTAATTCATGTTTTACGTTTGCCTTTTAGGTATTGCTGATCGTATGCAAAAGGAAATCACTGCCTTGGCTCCCTCAACCATTAAGATTAAGATCATTGCTCCACCTGAAAGAAAGTACTCCGTCTGGATCGGTGGCTCCATCTTGGCCTCCTTGTCCACTTTCCAACAGATGTGGATCTCTAAACAAGAATACGATGAATCCGGCCCTGGCATTGTCCACCGTAAATGCTTCTAAGCATTTATTGTTGATTTTCTTCTTTCTTTTTTTTATTATTAAATGTAAATTAAGCGTAAAAGACATGATTATTTTAACATCAACAACAACTATAACAATAACTCAGAGCAACATTTGGGTAATCTTACAGCCAAACCAACACTGCTGTCACGCTTCATATAGTCAAAAGACAAAATAAAAGTCGTCAGTCACCCACTTCAAAGTCACAAATTATTGTGTTAGAAAAAAAGTCCTTTTTTGTATATTTTTTGTTCATTTTGTTTTGTAAGTAATAAAGATAATGAAAACAACTGAAAAAAATAAATAATATTCGTTTATGGTTTAAATTAATAAATTGGTGAACAAAAACAAAAAAACAAAAAAAATTTTAAAAGAATTCATTTAAATTGGAAGTTAAAAGTGGAACAGAGGAGGGCAATAGTTTAAAGAAGGCAAGCAATTGTGATAAAATTATCATCTTCCTCTGTGTAAGATGCCAAAATACTTTCGAAAATGATCACAACATTGTTCTTTTATAGCATAGGCCTTAATCTTAGTAAGCAAGCAGTTCATGACCACTGCCATGTGAGGGAGATTACAACAAATGCGACAAGAGTCTACTCCGCAATATTTTGTAATGCTGCCAACATTTATTTTTTTTAATTTTAATTAAATTTAATATGTGCTAAAATATATATATAGATCTACAAGAACCTGGTAGAGATGGCATTAATTGTCTTTGACGTTTCTATATTTAAATCAAAAAGGGGAGCTATTGAAAAGAAGAAAAACATCATAACCTTTATTCTACACACACATTTTTACATATTTTGTAAAACATCTGACCGTCAGAATTCTTAATACTTTTGCGAATTTAATATCAATGTTGTTTAATAACATGCCAATATATGGAAAGGAAGCTAAAATAATATTTTAAAGAATTTTTTTTTTTTTAGAAAATTGAAGAAATTTTTTATTTAAATCAACAACGAATCCCTAAATATTATACTAAATCTTGATTAAAGCGGCTATACACACACATTATTTATATAACGTATCTGTCAGCACTACTTCTTCCTTTATATATAAGCAGAGCGCTCCAGCTGGCACATTTTCGCCAAAAAAGAATATAACGCCATAGCAAATAAATATACATTCAACCAACTCGCTCGATAAGCTACGAGTACATGGCACGCAGTATAAATTGGCCGAAGTTTAGAAAATATCTTAGCAAACACTGCTTCGAAAACCTACCACTTAGAACTCCTCTAAACGTTGATCAATTATGCAAAAGATGGAGGAAAATAGTAAGATGGCTGCCCAGCATGCTACTTTGTCTCCCCGTCAATTATTAGCTTAAAAAAGAAGAATATGGCGAGTGTTTCTCTTTTTGAGCCTTAAGGATTCCAGTCGAGTAATATTCTGGTGATCCTCTCTGGACTTTTTCGGATGGTGTGACCGATCCATCCCCACTTTCTTTTCCTTATCTGTTTCAATATGGGATCCTCATTAGTCATGCTCAACAGTTCTGTAGTACTTATGGTACTAGGCCAGAATATTCTGCATATGATTCTGAGGCACTTATTAATGGATACCTGGAGTTTCTGTGTGTTGTTATTCGATACAAGTCAGGTTTCAATGCCATACAGAAGTACCGATTTAACAAATCAGTTGAATATTCTAAATCCGTCTGAATATATGTGATCTTCTCCATACTGACTGTAGTCGTCCATATATCGCTCTCGCTTTATTGAGTCTGTTATTTACTCGTACGTCTGTTTCTGCGCCACCGTTTATAGTAATTGTACTTCCTAGATAGCAGAAGCTATCTATATACTCTACTGGTTGACCCTATAGTATTATATTTTCCGTGCTCGTACCGTTTACTCTGATGGCCTTGGTTTTTTTAGTGTTTAACTCAAGTCCAACACTACGAGGCAATCTTTCTAGGTCCTTCAGTTTCGAGTGCATATTGGAAATCTCATGCGAAAACAGAAAAAATGTCTGCATAGTCTAAGTCTTCGAGTTGGCGTGAAAGACTCCATGTAATCTCTCTTCTTTTTGAACAGACTTTGCTCATTATGTCATCCAGCATGATGGTGAATAGCTGAGGTGATAGTGGATATCCTTGTTTAACTCCAGCATTGATGTGGAATGGTTGGCTGATGTTCCCGTTGTAAAGAACTGAAACTTTTGCATTCTCTAATTATTTGTTGATCTGATGGTATCAAACACTTTCTTGAAATCGACAAACGGTAGATACAAGGTGCTACGCCATTTTATGGACTGTTCAATGATTCTTCGTAAAGTGTTGGCCTGATCTACGCAGCTTCTATTCGGTCTGAAGCCTGATTGTTCGTCTCGCAGTATGTTGTCTATTCTGCTCAAGTGTTAAGGTGTTAAGGTGTTAAGTATAGTAATTCCTCTCCAATTATTAGAGTCTTTCAAGTCGCTACTTTTTGGTAATTTTAAATAATGCCCTTCGTCCCGTAGGAGGCAGTCTCTTCTCCTCCCATACTGATGTGATGTAGGGCAGTAGAAGTTCAACTGTGGTTTGAATATCACCCGTAGAATTTCCACTGATTGTCCATCCTCGCCTGTCGTCTTATTATTTTCCAATTTACCAAACTCCTCTTTTATCCAGAGTTGGCTTTAAAAAAAAAAAAAAAAAACTAGCAATCGGGTTTTATTGGGTGTTTTGACGGGTTTTTTTTGGGTGTTTTGACGGGATTTTGGGTTTTATTGGGCTTTATAACTGCTTCCAAATTTCGTTTAATTCGACAATATTTTTTGTTTGTTAGTATAATTACGTTGTTTTAATACTTATAATGCAATTTTGCATTTTTAGTGAGAACAAGGCGATATTGTGTACTATGAACTGCTAAAACCCGGTATTTGAACCAGATTGCAATTACCTCGGGTCAACCGTGCATTATGAGAAAAAGTGCCAGATATAAAGACAGACTAACAGACATAAATATAAAATTTTCTTTTTGCATGACAACGCTCGGTCTCCCGTGGCAAAGTTGCTAAACAATTTTCAGAAACGATCAAATTCTTCATATATAGCTCCTTCTGTCTATTGGCTTTAGATGGATGCAATATCTATTACAATAGTATGTCACCGAATCAGTTCTTTTGAAGAAATATAAGATCAGCTTCAAAGTGGATCGCCTCAAAAAAAAATAACAATTTTCTAAGGCGGAATTTGGGGGAAAGAAATAAGCCAGTGATTTGGTAATTTGTTATTTTGATAAAATTGTTAATTCATTATCATTTTTGAGCCAAAAAAGGGACCGAATTAATTTGTACTCCCAATACGTAAATCTTTAATCTTTTTTTTTTTAATAAACAACAAAAACCTTTAAATAGCCCACCTGGGTTTTTTTTAAGTATAAAATTCAATAAAACCCGGGTGGGTTGCCAACTCTGCTTTTATCTTACTCAGATTTGGAGGGTTGCGTGGTATTCTTAAACTGTTTTCCTCATCTCTGTTCTCAACCGTTTCGCTGTCCTCAGTAGTGTTTGGGACGTTACTAGTTTCATTGAAATTCTCTCTCCATCTCTGTGTTTGTACATCATTGTTCGTTATTAGTGCGGCAACGACAAAAATTTTGCAGATGGAGATGCCCGGTTTTGAATAAAAGCTTAATTCTCCTTATATTTAATGTTGTTTTATGCCTAGAATATTATCCATGAACATTAAAAATTTCTTTTGTTCTTATGACTACGAAACCTGGAAAGGACCACACAAAGCTGAGTCATACAGACCTATCTATCTGTCCAAGCTGTTAGAGAAAGCACTTAATAAAAAAGGTACTAAGCGAAGGCAAAAATATATATGATTTTTCAAATACTTGGTACTGTATCATTGGCGAATGTTGAGGTATGTTTATGAGTGAGTGTTGACATATCAGGGGTATATGCTGTTGTAGCATACGTACCAAGATACTTTCTTGGAGTACTCCGACCACAATATTATGATTGTTTATTTAAGTAATCGCCTTTCCTAACCTTAAATTTACATTCTGTTATATATTGTAGTATACTCATGTCTCTTTATAAGTACTAGATAGGCTCTGGAAATGTAAGCCGTAAATCGAGTTGCTTTTGCATTTCTTAAAATTTTTTTTCAAAAACGGAAAATTCCCGATTTTTGAGCCGTATAACGAGATAATTTGTGCCTTAAAGCGAAGGTATTCCTTAATTCATACAGGCCGTTATAATGAAATGCCGTAAAAAGAAACGCCGTACAAAAAGGTATTAATATAATACGTTGCAGACACATATTTTTGTCTCAGTTTAGGTATCAACTGTTCATGCTAAGCAAATGCCTGTGAGACGTCTAGCTAAGAGCAGAGGAATATTCGTTTTCCTTAAAAACACATTTTATTGCACTCACCAGTATGTGTGTTTGTAGCATGCATGCTTTAAGCCAAAGTTGATAGAATATATCGGATGGTCTATTTAAAAGTTTAAATTTAAAAATGCAATAAAACAAAAACGGTTTATAATTTTGCCAAATTTATTTTTTTGTCTGAATTACAATTGTTCCAGTTAGAAATGAAATATTATATCAGTCATATAGCTGCTGCGACTGGCCTCATGATACCACATTCGATCGCACCAATTTTCGAGAACTTTTTCGAGTATATGGGGCGTATCTCGACAATGACATCACTAATGTTGTCCTCTAAATGCTCAATTGTCCCTGATTTGTCGAAATAACACTTATTTTTAAGGATGTCCCACAGAAAATAGTCCACTGGAGTCAAATCACAGCTTCTTGGCGGCCAACTAACATCACCAATTCGGCTAATTAAACGGCCATAAAGCGTTTGACGCAATAAATCAATTGTGGCATGAGAAAGATGTGTGGCAAGTTGCAACATTCTGTTAAAACAAAACATCGCTTACATCAATACCATAAAGAGCAGGCACAAAAAAATCGGGCACATTGACCGTAACGGTTACGCAGTCCACATTTTGAAAGAAATATGTGGCAATGATGCCTCCGATAAGCAAGCCGCACCAAGATGAAAATGAGATTCATCCGAAAAGATGATTTTAAATGATGATATATTTCCAATAAATCTTGCTCAAGCGTAAATCGATTTATTTCTTTCAGTAGAGATAATATACAGAATTTTGTAACAGAATATGATGACATATGTATATAACCGCTGGTTAAAATTTAAATCGATAAATAACCCACCCGATACATCTATAATCACATATTTTTCACATGTTGCCTTTTTTGTCAAAAAAATTTTTCTTTTCTTTACTAAATATTTATTTTATTACAATACGATAAGCGGTCTTGAAGAAGGCAATGTTTAAAAAAAATTAATAAATTTATTGGCACTAAGTGCGAGAGCACTTTGCATGCAAAAATCATAAATACCAAACAAACTTTTATTCAATACTCATACTCTTAAAATAAAATAGAAGACAAATTTTTGTTTCACATTTTACTTAAACAAAATGGCGTCTTGTTTACGCTAATTGTTACTTTCTTTTCTAGAATTTAATGTCAAACTTTTAACAAATTTTTTATCACATTCACGGACGACACCAGCAATATTTCTTATTTTCACTGTTTTATTGAACCATTAAATCGCATTTTTATGACTCAGCTGCAAAGGCCAGTTATAAGAAACTGATAAAGGAAGTGACCTGCTAAAACAAAGTAGAGGGGCAAAGAAAATAGAGATTAAAAAAGAAACAATTTGTTTATTTACTTTCTTAAAATTTATTCAAAAAAAAACTGGTATATACTGTAACAGCAACATGGGATATAAAATGCATTCACGTTTGTTTTGTTTTTAATTTTAAATCTAAAAACATGTATTTTGGCATTAAGGTGACTTAAGTCCCAAAAATTTTGTTTACACAATTTTCGATGCATAAGGTAACCTAAAATTCGACCAAAACCTATGTAGATTATCAATAAGAAAAACTTTTTATTCCGTAAAATAAACAAACAACGAGAAATAAACTGCATTTAAAAAGTATACAAAAAACAACATAACCGACTATAAGTAACTAAGAGCTTGTAAAGCAACAAACTTGCTAAAAATTATATCTTAAAACAACTATTTTTTACTATAAAACCTTTGGCATAAAAAAACGCCATCAAAAACTGGCATACATCTACGTACACTGATAAAGAAACTTGTGCAAAAATTTACTAGAGGCCATAAAAAACAACAACAAAATTATTAGTAAAATGTGAGAAAATGTTTTCCCAACCTCCAGCATTGAGAAGTTTGTCGAATATTAAGTTATGGTGCGTTATTTAGTATTAACTGGAGCAATATAAAGGTAATAACACGGCCAATGTTATTACAACAGCGACAAAGCAAAGGAAAAAAAAATTAAAAAACATATATCTCAACCCCCAATTGGTACAAAAGTACGAAAAGATAATTTTGACTAAACTAAAGCTGCAAAACAGTGCTAAAAGAAAGTTTTCGTTCAATGACTTTAAACACAAATCCTTCCTTAAAAAACATTCTTAATTTCAGTTAACAAATTGAAACTTAAGAATGCTTTGTTTCACACAGGTCTCGACTAATAAAACTGTAGACTTCAATACTGATTGGTATACAATTTTATGAAAACTGATTAAAATGTCGAAAATCATTAAGCTTTAAACAGACAGCCATTGAAGGAAGAAATGAGAAAAAATGGGATGAAAGGAATATACTGACTTAAATAAAAACCTTACCATAGTTACTAACAAACGCAGCAACTATGTAAAATTTTACTCAATATTTTATCAGATGTTAAACAAGCTTACCTGCCACTTAAGACCTCGTCCTAATTTACAGTTACAATATTTATGTTCAGTGTCTGCTCTTTATCGAAGCCCTTTTCTGCAGAGTTGACACCAATTCAAAAGTCTCTACCTGCGATTACGATCCTAAAATATATATTAAACCCGATGTTATTAGTCTTTGGAGCACAGTGACCATTTCTTTCTATAGGGTGGGCCATTTAAAAGTTTAAATTTAAAAATGCAATAAAAGAAAAACGGTTTAAAATTTTGACAAATTTATTTTTTTGTTGTGAAGTACAACTATACCGGTTAAAGATGAAAAATTATTTTAGTCATATGGCTGCCGTGGCTGGCCTCACAGTAACCTATTCCATCAGACAAATTTTTGAGAACTTTTTCGAGTGTATGAGGTCGTATCATGTCAATGGAATCACAAATGTCTTTAACGGCGCCACACAGAAAATAGTCCAACGGTGTCAATTCGCAGCTTCTTGGTGACCAACTGACGTCACCACTTCGGCTAATTAAATGGTCATCAAACGTTTGACGCAACAAATCGATTGTGGCATGAGATATGTGGCAAGTTGCGCCATCCTGTTGAAACCGAACATCGTTCATATCAATACCATGAAGAGTGGCCACAAAAAAATTGGTTATCATGGTACGATAGATGACTTCACTGACCATAATAAATAAATATGAAATATGAGCCAATGATGCCTCCACTCCACAAGCCGCACCAAACAGTCACACGTAATAGATGCATTGGCTTCTGTAATACCGCGCTTGGGTTTCTGAGCCTCAAATACGGCAATTTCGCTTACTAACGTACCCACCAAAATGAAAATGAGCTTCATCCAAAATGATGATAAATTTCTAAGAAATCTTAACGTTGCGCAAGCGTAAATCGATTCATTTCGTCCAGTTGAGATAGTATACTGAATTTTGTGACAGAATTGAGTGACATAAGTATTGCCAGATTCTAAATAAGCTCTGATTCAAATTTAAACTTTTAAATTTGAGCGCTAGATTATTCAAAGTTAGGTGGTTCTATCTACAGTCAGATATAGGAAAAGATATCAATTAGAGAGATATAAAAGAAAACTGATTTGTCAATCTGAAAAATGTATTCAATTCCTCAATTCCCACACGATATATATCGAACGGTATATATTGTACATCAAAAGGGACCATAATATTCTTCTCTTCAATATTCTGCAGTAGTCTTTCAAAAAAGCTGAAGTATCGATGCGTTAGTTCCTAACTTTTAAAGGTTCGTTGCGATAGAAAGATCGTCAAATACTATTGGCGAAAATTGCCTTCTCAAATTGTTCAAAGCACATCAACAAAATGAAAGTCGGGTGTAAACAGGCATGCGGTTTCAAATATGCCAAACATAGTGCTCATAGAGCACCATAGTCTCTATATAGTCAGAACCGTCGCTGCATGATTAAGAATCACAACTTACATGAAGTGTACACGATGATAACCTACGCCATGGTTGAACTATTGTGTTCCAACCAACAAGAGACAGAGGCTTTTGCCACTGACCCGAAATACCATACTAGATAGAGCGACTACAACCTCATCAGCTAGGTTAACCAAAGTTGTTCTGAAGCCTTGGTACTTGAAGGTCAAACACATTCTGGGCAAGATTGCCAACAATATGGGGGAAGGTAAAGTGAATGAGAGAGGTGTACTTCTGATTTATTTTTAACATCAGGAGGCTGTCAAGAAGTTTGGGACTCAAAATGAGACTGTAATTGCAGCCAACAGCAAGAAAACTAACCAATCACGGCCTGTTAAGGGGATCACTACGGATCTTCAACATACGATGAACAGCGAAGAAGTTACAAAGTCACTCAAAAGCAGTGGTACGCATTACGAAGTCTATTGATTCAGCAGAAATCCTAAAGATTCATAGTCCTAATAAATACAGCGACCACTTCAGCTTGGTGTCTCTAGCAGGGGTTTAAATCTCAAATCTGCGATATACAAATTAATAATCTCGATTTGGACAACATATGGCTTGACTGTCACATACGGTTGTGTCAATAATAACAAATAAAATATTTTGGAGGGTAAACGTCTGTCAATATAATTCAGTATTCGATAGACGCCACAGTGTAAACACACATTTTTTTCAATCGCTATAATAATATCGCACATTATGCCTAAAAAATATGTTTTACGGAGAAGTTTGATAACCTTCTCTCATTTGAAGGAAACGGCTGTTGAAAGTTATCGATTGTTTATAGAAGCTTACGGTTAACATGCATCAACTCAAAAAACTTATGCACGATGGTTTGTGCCTTTCAAAAGTGATGATTTTGACACAAAATACAAGGAAAGGCCTGGTCAGCCGAAAAAGCCATTTCCCTGCGTTTAAGAGCATTGGGATTCATTCAGAAGCAAGAAAAATGGGTCCCATATGAATTAAAGCCTTGAGACGTTGAAAGGCGATTTGGCATTTCGGAAATGATGGAACGGAACGCTACAAAAAGAAGTTTATTTTGGATACATTACGATAACCTCAAGCGCAAAAAGTCATATGTAAAGCCCGGCCAACCAGCTAAATCAACGCTGAAGCCGAATATCCATGACACCACGGTAATGCAATGTATTTTGTGCGATCAGAAGGGTGTTTTTTATTGTGAACGAGACGATCACAGGGAACCTGTATGGAACACAATACGAAGAAGCTTAATAAATCCGTCAATTACCAACGAATTTCTAAGCCGTAAGTTTCATTTTTTTCATAACTTAATATAACTCCTTAATTAATTCATCAATATTACGGTTCCTATACAAAATAGTGCTCAAAAACGCATCCAAGCTTGGAAAATGTGGATAAAATTTGATGATTTGAATTTTCTTGAGAAATACACCCTAATTCTTCAAGGCTACTTAAACGACATATATATCATTTAAAAGGTATGTTTTCTTTTATTTCCAAATCTGACAAGAATTTTAAAATCGGGTAATGTTCAACTAAGTTATTAGCTTATAAGTCCGAAAAACCGGTTTTTTTATCCGTAACTCCAGATTTTGGAGGTGTTACGAAAATTTAAAAACAGATTCTAGTTCTGCTCGAATCAGAAAAATAACATCATTTGCCAGGTATTTTTTTGTCGCACCTTGTAATATATGCATCTTTCAAGTAAAAAAAAAATGACATTATTAATTTGTATACCCAATAGAATTTTTGCAAACTGCTTCAAAGAAAAAAACTGCTGCAAAACAAAAATATCTTAAAGTTTCTGCTGTGTATTAGTGAAGAATATCTGTCCACTGCAGAAACTGAACAATAAACTGCCAAAGTGATTACTTATTTTTGCTAAAACCCCGATAATATTGCTACAAAAATAAAAAAATTCCTAAATTTTGATATATTTCGTAGTTAGGTGTCACCCTGTCAATGCGTACTTATTTGTGTACTTGGCAGCACTGCTAAATCTACCAACTTTACGTTACATTTGATTTAACGGATATGAAAATAGAAGATGTTCGATATTTCCGGAACCTTACAAACTGTAGGCTATTAAGTATATAAAGGGGCTGCTCTACCTATAAGTTAGTTTAGTTATCGTTTTGCTGTCGTAAGATAAAGACGTTTATAAGCGGAAATAAAAGTGTTGTATAAGCGAATATTAAGTTGTTGTAAACTGTATAAAAGTTATTGTGTAGTGGAATGAAAATATAACTGTAACAACAAAATAAAGCAGAATTTATCTTATTTTAACGTAATTTAAACGAACTCAAACATTTTAAAAAGGTTTAAAGGTAACAATACAATAACTATAATATATAATATAATAACTATCCTATGAATCACAAGCAAATAAAGGGCCAGCCATCTAAGGTTTTTTTTTTTTTCAACTAGTGCTTGTTTGTGAATGGTAACACTTAGCTCATGTCTGATTTGACAGATAATTAGTTTTATCCTTCCGCTGAACAAATATGGTTGTGTATACGCTTGAACAACGCTGGGAAATATTGCATGCGATCGACTTACAGAAGATGCCGATTTTGCCAAAAAAAAATCATCTTTTCAGATGAAGCTCATTTTGATCGGGTATGTAAACAAGCAAAATTGTCGCACTTAGGGCACAGAAAACCCGCACGCATACATTGAAAAGCTGATACACCCAAGACGAATCACTGTTTAGTGCGAATTTTGGTCCAGAAGCATAATTGGGCCATTTTTCTTAGAAAATGAGCAAGGAGTGTCTGCTACAGTCAATGGCGATCGTTATCGGACCATGTTGAACGAACTATTGTTCACAAAAATTGAAGAGGAGGATATTAGCAACATTTGGTTTGAATAGGATAGCGCTACGTGCCATACAGCCGAAGCTACACTCGATGTCTTGCGCCCTGTTTTTGAAGATCGCGTTATCAGCCGCAGAGCTGATGTCGTTTGGCCACCTCGGAGCTGCGATTTGAGACCGTTGGACTATTATTTATGGTATGCCGTCAAAGATAAGAGTTACGCCAACAAGCCAGAGACAATTGACGCTTTAAAGCACAATATTCGTGAAGCCATTGGTGAAATACAGCTGCACACAATCGATAATGTGATTAAAAATTGGACCGATCGTGTAGGCTACTGCATGGCCAGCCGAGGCAGCCATTTGAAAGAAATTATTTTCCATTATTAACCGGAAGGACTGTACTTTCAAATATAAAAAGAAATTTGAGTAGTTTTTTTTAGTAGTTTTTTTTATAGCATTTTCAAAAAAGTATATATTTGGCGGACCCCATAGAAACCTTGGTATCATACTGAACTACTTTTAGTAGAATTTCATATCAATTAATGAGAACAAGTTGGGTGATACTTAGGGAGATTGAACGATTATTGTTCGACCGGTTTTAACCGTATTTTTTTTTTTGGTTTTATTGAATACGGTTTTTTTTAAATGTCCATTTTTCGAATACCGAATAAACCGGTTATTTAACACGAATAACCGGTTAATTTAAATATGTATAATTTTTATATATACATTTTATATATTTTTATTTTATATTTTTTAGTGCATATATACTCTCCGTTTAAATATTTTTTGACAACCTTAAACGTCGCACAAATAACGTGAAAACCATGGTAGATGAAAAAAGATATGCACACTTGAGCGACAATAACTTTTTCTCATTTTCTGTAAATAAATATTGATTTTGTATATATAGAAAATGATGATCAACTAGACTCATTGAAAGGGACCTACAAACGCCAGCTCCGAACGGTATATATTATACGAGTAGTTAGTAAAGGTTTTCAAACGTAAATATTCAAAATCAGCCGCTAGAAATGTCATGAGGTGATATCGCTGTTGAAAATCTCCAGATGGTGTGACCTATAATTATACTAAGAACTTCCTGATTGGTAGGCTTACCTAACATACCATAGTGGCACACACCTCTAAAGTGTGAAAACATTTGGAAATGGATGGAAAGGATAAGTTTAGATATATTAATTGTTTTTAAGTACTAAGCTGAAAAAGCTCTTCTACACCAGATATTATTAACCATCTTAAATATGTTTATGAGATTGACGCTATTGTGCAGCAAGGAAAACTTGACTCCATTCCAAGTAGTCTATAGGCACTGTCAAGTAAAACTCTTACAAAACACGCTGTAAAAAATGAATCACTGAATGAAATATTAGGACGTTGCGGTGTCGTGGAAGAAATGTCCGTTAAGACCCTAAAAAATCCGAAGGTTGTTCTAGCATGCTTACTTGCTAGAAACTACAACATGGGACAAAAATGTATCAATTTTATTTGCTAATGCAACTTGAATTGAGAGAAAAAATTTATTTAAATAACAGAACCGGTTAACCGGTTATTTCATAAATTTATAACCGAAAACCGGTTTTTTAAATTACATTTTTTTCGAATTATTCGAAAACCGGTTTTTAAGAAAAGTCGAAGAATCGATCTCCTTAGTAATACTATAGTTTCCCTATATCATTTTATTAAATCTCTGGCCACACTATGATAATTCGCTGAGAGCAGGATGTAGATTAGGTTGATTTGGGATAATTTAAAACTTAAATCAAATTTCACTTAAATTTATTTAAAATTCAATGTAAACTTTTTTTAATCACTGTACATTGCCGAAAAAAAATTGACGCAAACAAAATTGTTTATAGTTTATGATTTTTAGTAAGATGGTTTGAGTTTTAATTTTTTTATTTTTATTTTACTTGTGTTTTAGTATATTTTTTAACAATTTTAAGTTTAAAAGGTTTCTGTTCGGGTCATGAATTTGCCATTTTTACAATCTTATAAACATTTTCTTTATTTCTTAGCTACTGTTCGGTGCTGTGCTGTTTTGTGCAGCAAATAAAAAAACAGCATAAACATCACCATCATCATACTTGAACCCGACATATCCGTACAAGTATAATTTCTTTTAACCAAGAAAATAATAACGTTTAAACTTTTTTTTTAGTATCGTATTGTCATTAAATTTTTTTCGTGTTAGTGGCTGATTCCTATGTGTGCACTTTTTGGCTATATATATATATATATATATATATGTGTGTGTGTGTATGAGGTAGGATTTTCTATATAACGCTTAAGATGATATTTTGATAGTGTCGTAACGGCAAAGAACTTTGTTTCATTTACAATAAGTAACTGCTACACTGTTTCCAGTTGAAAAAGATCATGTGGACAATAACACAAGGGTTGGATGAGGACTGCTTATTAGGTCAAAGAGGTTTAGCCCTAAACTATAAGTGACATTTTCAAATTTCAAATTTTAAATTTTTTTTGGTAATAAAACGTGATCTGTCATAATATGGGATTAAGCTTCCCAGATCGAGAGCAATTGCCTATCCTGAAATAATTAACGCTCTACAAGAAAATTGTTAAATATATTATTAAGAAATCTAACTCAAGATATTTCTAACATAATTTGAAAAAAGATCTTAAATCATTAAAGGTATATAGAGAGGAAATGAGAAAAGAGGCAGTAGTATTAATAAAAATTCTTCCCATAATAAGTTATGTCATGTGAAATAAACAATGAAACACTCACTACATTATGACGATTAATCGATTATTGAATGGTAACTTATCTCCTGTACGCAGTCAAGATGCTCCAAAATATACTTTCAACTACCGGCTGCTGCATGAAAATTGTATTCTATTTAAGGTCGGATATAGGTCTGTTGAGGTGGCGTGGTGTAGTGATTAAAGCGCACGCATAACAACACAAACGACCTAGTTTCGAGCCCCAGCAGAGAATATGACGAGGAAAAAATGTAATTGTGGTTTCGAATGTTAATAACAAAATAATAAAAAGGCTTCAACTTTCCTCCAGACAACTCCATCAAAAAAAATAAAAAAAACGCCACCCTGACCTTCCCGCATACCTCTGGCGATGATGACAAACCTCAGACGAATGATGAGGAAAAACACACCACCTACTTGGAAAAAATTACAACGCTAAAGCAAAGATCACCACCAAGTAGCACAGATCCTCACCACTACGCAAAAAAAATATATGAAGGAAGTTACAGCGGAATAATAGAGCGACGGAAAAAAACAAACAAAAAATTGGTCTGTTAAATATTAAGGAGGTCAGAAGTCATTAAGAATTATTAGAAAAAGTGCGCTACCCCTGAATTAATCCTTATGTCATCGCATGAAATCTCAGCTATAAGTACTTTTATAGTGCGATCTCGATAAAAACCGAGAGAAGTGATTGCTGACACGAAAAGGCATGGGTTTATTCAACCTTCTGAAAAACAACGCCATCAGCGCCGAACAAATTGCTATTGGGCGGCAGATATTAGCATTGCTCGCCTACGCCTTTGGATTCTTAGTGTACTTTGTCCTGTCCTGAAAAAGGAAAACCGCACGATATCGCATCTAAGATTCTTACGAGCGTACTGCGTCAACGACTGAAGCCGTTTATTGCACGGACTTAACTTTTGACCTTTTCAACTTCGTCATGGAGAGAATTCTGTGAAATGAGGGTGTTAATCGCAATGACACATTTTCTGTAAAAGTATCGTTTGGTCGATTATAAAGTAGCCTTCACCAGCCTCACAAGTATATTTCTGCGCAACTGCTGTATCTCCGTCAAAGAAGGAAAAACCATCTCAGAACCATTTAATACCGTGCGAGGTTCAGATCTTTTTAACTTCGTCATGGAGAGAATTCTCCAAAAGAAAGGCATTCATTGCAATGGCACATTTTTGTAAAAGTGTCATTTGGTCGGCTATAAAGCAGCCTCATAAGTGTATTCCTGCGAAGTTTCAGACAACTTTGTATTGGAGAGCATCCTGCAGAAAGAGGTTATTCATTGTAATTGCACTATTTTTTATAAAAGTTTTTAGCTCCTTGCGTATGTAGATTAAATCGACATCATTGGGCGTACCAAGCGAGATGTCATCGCAGCCATTAGTGCCATCGAACGGGAGTCTGCCAAGATTGGTCTAGTGGTAAACGAGGACAAGACCAAGTGTTTGAATTTGACAAGTAGGGATATGATGCAGATCGGTTCCCAGATTATGACCGACAACTATGCTTTAATCACGGAGTTTGTCTACCTTGGCTTCATATTTATGAGCGGAATTGATGTTAGCTTGGAGGCTAAGCGTAGAAGGGGCAATGAATTAATAGAGACCTCTATCGCGCGACAAAACTAACACTCTAAAGATCGTTCATACTCCCCGTAGTTCTTTACGGCGCGGAAGCATGGACGCAGGCCTTCAGAATTATAAGGAAAATTTTTCACAAGATCTTCGGACCTGTGCGGATTGGCAATGAATTTCGCATCGGAATCATGAAGTGTATGGGCTTCTTAACGATGTGGACGTCGCCCAGCGCATTAACATAAAGACACTACGCTATCTCGATAAAGTTGTTCTTATGGAGAAGGATACTCCAGCATGTCAATTGTTTGATGCAGACATCAGCCAATGTCGCCGTAGAGGTTAACTTTGTGTACGTTGGAAGGACCAAGTCGATGAAGCTCTGCAATGAATGGGCGAAGCATCGCGCGAAGTCGTGGTAGAGCCGATTTACGGGTTGTTGTGGTCAGCTAAGTAAGGGAATGGTTTACGTGAGTATCGCCGCGCTGGAATTCCCCACAGTGCCCGAGGCACGGGTGAATATTACATTTACCAATGCTTCCAACTCATGATATTCACAAGTGAGTACCAATTTCAAAGGCTCGTTACTATAACACTAACCTTCACACCTTGGTGTTGGACACCATCTGCGCTTCTGCCGTGATATGGGCCACAGCACCCGGTTAGGAAGATGCAACACTACAACACCACACTGAGCTCACGCTCTTCCTGCGTTTTAAGTTTAAAACCACAACCACCACTATTATGCCTACCCAAAGTCCGGCAGTGAACGGATTCAATGGGGCTCCCGATTTCCGTAGCACTTGAATACCTCTTTAACTGCTTAGGCTCTAAAGAATATACTAGGCATTGTCACTGATAATCTTTCAAATTCGGTTAGTGGTTGAGTGCTTTCAGGCAAGTAAGTATTACTGGAAAATATTTTAGCCAAAAGATTTGCCGGGATTTAAGCGGGTTTGTGATTACTTGATCGTTTTTCCCTACCTACTCAACATTTTTTGTATAAGCCAATGGTATATTAAGTCTTGCCGGTATGTTTAGTATTAATCCTATTTAGATATATTACAACTCATCTACCTCTCTTTTCAACTCTTACAGGAAATGGTGTACTTTTTTCTACCCCATAAGTGTTGTTGTTTCTGATTTTAGTTGTTTCAGTTCCTTAACGCTTTTGTGGCAACTCTTGTAAAACCAACATTTGCTTGTTTCTAATGTTGTTGTTAATGTTGCCCTTTTTGTTGTTTTATTTAATGATATTGTTTTCCTCCTTCTTTACTGTTACTGTTGTTATTTAACATTTTTTTAATGTATTACTACTATGTAGTAAAAGATGGCAGTAACTGCAGTTTTTTATTGAACTTTTTTTATTTTAATTTTTTTTTCTCTGACAATGTCTATAAATTTCGATATTTATAGAAGTTTTTTTATATATTTTTTTATTTTAAAGTTCAAATTACGGAAATTAAAAATGTAACGCGTTTTACAGCTTTCTTGAAGCATAAGAGAGTAAAAATTAAGAAGAAAATTTATTTGAAGGTATTTCATGGCAGAGACACCTACACCTCTGTCTAACCCTGCTTACCGAGCTAAATTTTAAAGCAAATGAATGCTTTATTATTTACAAACATGTAGATGCTTGTGCTTGTGCTTGTCTTCTGCTTTCTTATGCTGTTTACGTATGTACATGTGCACGGCTGAGTTCAAAATGTCATAAAAGTCTCAGTTATAGCGTATCCAAGTTATTGCAATGCTGAGCATTTTAGTTTTTTTTTTAATATCATGGGCGTTTTAACTTCTTTTTTATTTTCCTCATTTTTTTTATTTTTCTTTGGATTTTATTCTCTGTTACTCTTCAGCAAATTTTATATTAAATCGTAAAGTTTAGAAACTTTGTAATGGCAACAGCAGTTATCTGAAGAAACAAATTCGGCAGCATTAAAACGAAAAAACGAATAAAAGATAAGGATCATAACTAAAATAGGCATAACAGAGGAATACAAGCTTTATAATGCCATCCATTCAATCATTCATTCACTAAAAGTAATTCATCTTTATAAGTATCGAGTACGTTGTTGGTCATAATCAGCAATTTTTAATGGCAAGTCTTCCTTCTTACAAGAGCGAGAGGATGGTGTAATTCTCTCGCTGTATGTAAGTGCCTGTTACAGTCTGAATTTTTCCTTAAAGCCATAACTTTGTTGTATATTATTACTCTTTCTCTCTGTTTCACTCACCGTAATGTTTATTTTATATTTAAACATATTTTTTATTATTATTTGCCTCCTTTTTCTTTGATGGTATCAAATACAAATACATAGAAATACGAAATACGAAAAAATAAACCTGAAAAAAAAATGAGAAATAAAAAACTGCATTGCATACTTAAAGGCATTAAAAGCTTGTTTTTGGTTGGTGCTTGTTTTGTTGGATAATCTTAAGACTTTTCTTTGTTAAAGTCATAAACTTAAAAAATAATCATAAAAATTATTTGCTTTCTACGCAAAATATTTCGAAATTCGATTAATAGCAAAATGCCAAATACGAGAGTAAAAGAAAAAATATAAAGGAAAATTTGTTTTTCAAAATATACTTTAACGCACTTTATATTACGAAATGTTGTATACCAAAGCTGCGTAGCAAGCCACCCTGACTCTATTTACTGCTTTCGTACTTAAAAAAAAATTAATGGCTAATCAAGTTCATCATTATACATATTATTCAAGTTTTCTTCGTCGTTGACTTTTCGATCATAAAGGCATGACACTACTGTCATTAAAAAATATACAATACAAATGAAGAAATTCAAATAATAAATGAGTACTCTATTGCCAGTATTTCGTAATCAAAATATTTACAACAAAATAAAAATATTAAAAAATAATTTGCTTTATGTCATGTTCACACGATAAAGTTTTTTCGTAATTCGCTCTCTCATTCATAATTTAATCCGCAATAGCTAGCCATACATGCTACATAATTCGCTAAACAACATTTTAGGAGCAAATCACAGAAGTTGTAAATAATTTAATTTTAATTATAATGCGCATTGCCAAAATATCGTTGTGATATCTCTAAATTTTATCGAGTGTTGACACACGACAGAGCTATTTATTTATTACCCTTCACTTTTTTCAGTTTGTAAAACACATTATACTCGTAAATAACAACAACAACAAAATAAAAATAACAGAAAAAGTAGAACCAGAACGAACGAATTACAAAGATGCCATGTAAACGGTGTAATTCGTGTAAGAAATTCAAGCAACGAACAACAAAATAACTCAAAATCTCATGTTCTTCTATTAAATGAAGTCAATAGACGTCCATTCATTCCACTTTCTTCAAGAGGTATACGACATAGTATTTTTATGTTCTCAGTATTATAAAACAATTAATATTTTGATGATAAAGAAGTGTATTTTTGTTCGGAAAAATAAATAAATAATACAGTTTTAAATAGAACATAAAAAAAATAAAATTGCACACACCTGACACTCGTCGCTGTTTCTGTGACGACTAAAAGCATTAGCGCAAGAATACATGTAAATCGAGCGTCAATAAATGTTGTATGAAAAACACACCATCTATATTCATAAAACTTAAAATTGAAATGTGACCTTTTGCAATTTTTGGTGCATTATTTGTATCATTTCATTAGTATAGAACCTATGAGTTTTCTGATAAAAAAAAATGATCACTTGCATATTACAGCTCCCTACGGAATTTAGTTAAGATAGTTGTGCAAAGATCGGAACAAATGATAATCTGAAAGTGAAACTTCCGGACTATATGGTAAATGCATCAAAACTTCTCAGACATCGACTACCGGGTCATCAAAGACATGTGTGGATTGGCGTTTTCATGATAGAACATAACCATTTTTTATTGATCAATTCTGACCTTTTAAATTAAGTGCTTGCTTCAATCTCGTTAATTTGTGGTCTTAATGGAAAAGCCATCAAACACAGAGCCTTACATTTCTTGGTGTCAATACTGGATTTGTCAACGTCTGCTTCAGCTCACTGCGTTTATGATCTTTTTCGTACTGAATCACAAATGGATATTTGTTCCTTTTAACTTTTCACTGCTAATCCAGGCGCATGTTTAACATCAAAATTATCAGATCGATAACAAGTATTTCGTTTATGTTTTTCTAGCTATAGCATCGTTTCCTTAAGCTTCACTTCAATTTATTTTTAGCTGCCTGCTATGCAACTTCTCACATAATAGTGTCTTTTACCAGAGTTAAGCTAAAAATGTCATCTTTCAAATAATCTTTAATGTTGCCTGGTGTTAATGATGTTAATGAAAATATAACCTGTGTTATTACATTTTAGAGCCATCTACTGGCAATTTGTAACTGAGCATAACC
The DNA here is from genome assembly GCA_023159175.1 of Wohlfahrtia magnifica. Classification (NCBI taxonomy): domain Eukaryota; kingdom Metazoa; phylum Arthropoda; class Insecta; order Diptera; family Sarcophagidae; genus Wohlfahrtia; species Wohlfahrtia magnifica. The sequence goes on along the minus strand of JAKWBJ010000053.1, from coordinate 1,048,388 downwards.
TTAAATTTTTCCAAATAATGTGCTCTGTTTGCCAACAACATACTGTATAGTAATTGCAAATATTTGTGTTGTTTCTTAAGGCCTAATATTCCAAACAAATAGCGCCCTTTAGATGGTCTGTGTACTAATATTTCTTTCTCCAGTGCATTAATCTCTTTGGGTTTTTTTTAATTTCTTTCTCAGTTTTATTTCATTTCGTTTCTTGTTCTTTTTCCATCATTTTCATGAAATGTCTTGATATTTTATTTTAGATTATAAATTTATACTTTTTTATATTCGTTTTCTAAATTTATGTTCACATAGTTGTAAATTGTAAATTAAGATGTGGTACCATCTCCCTCACATACTTTCTCCCTCTCTTTTCTCATGGCTAAAGCACAATCTATAACAAAACATTCTTGCAACCATTTGTGGCAGTTTATGTTGTTGCGTGTTAGCGTATAATACGTACATATACATAAAACGCGTTTGTACTGATACTAGCCTTGTAAAATAAAAGAAAAAAAGAATAAAAAATTTATTGTTGCAGTTTTTAAGTATTTTGATTTCATTTTTACGTCATGACATAAACTGTTTAGATGAGTTTACGTTTTGCTCGCATTTATTATAAAATCCGAAAATTCATCTATTCATCCATCCATCCATTTATCCAAGGCAATATTCACTGCGTATGCGGTTGTTGTTTGTAATTTTAAATGTTTTACTCTTCTCTTCTTGATTTCTTTTTATTTTTACAATTTATTTTTTTAATCGAAAAATTTTTACTTGAAATGTTTTAGGAGGTAAAGTTGTAAAAACTTTTTACTACACAATTTACTACGGGGCCCTGCAACAAAATAAACGCAAAAACTCGATATTAATTTTGCATGTTTTTTGTATGTGGAGAGTGGTCGGTCGGTCGGTTGGTCGGTTAGAGTAGAAAGCGCATTATGGCTAAAGGTACTTCATTGGTAGTGTGGCCGCTGCTGGCCTGCTATTTGTAGCAATTCAAAGGTAAGGGTTGTTTTGTTGCCTGTGTAATCTAGTATAAACGTTAACGCATTTTCTTGCCTGCTATTTCATTTTTTTTTTTCTTTTAATTTCCTCTGAGCCAATATGATTTACTATTTAACATTAAAATACAATAAATGTATAATAAAACATTTGGACAATTTATAGTTTATGATTTTGTGAAAATTCAACCCCCCTAAGAAGGCTGTGAGTATGTTGCAAATAAAATATAAAATATTTGCCATAAACCTTTTGCAAAAGATAAAAAAAACTGTTAACGTTTTATAGTTTCTACGTGAATTTTAAACGTTATTGGCAAAAGTAAAATACTTTGAATTAGAAATGAATTTATTTTTTATATTTTATTTTTAAAACACATGTCCTGTAACGATACAGAACTGAAGGGGCTGTGTAAACAGTATATGCTTTATAACAGAACATTTTCGCAAGTATTTCGCATAAACTTAAGAGGGAATATAAAACCTGATTTAGATTTGTATTTAGGAATTAATTTTATTATAAAAACTTAATTAAAAACATTAAAATTAAATTCTTAAGAATAATTGCTTTTTTAATTAGTTTTCTGCTTGAATTACTTAATATAGGTTCCATAAAGTAGAGGATAAATTTGGAAGTAAATTTTCAAATAATCCCATAAATCTGCTAAAGGCTTTGAGGGCTTTTAAAACGAATGGTATACTTAAAAAAAATAATATTTATCTTTGGAAATTTCAAAATTTACAGTAATTTCTGATTAACTAAGTTGCATAAATTTTGCAGCATTTAGCTGAATTAACAGGGTAAATCATTTAACCATTACTTTTTCAATTGATACACTAAAGCTATAATAAAATTTTTAAAATTATTGTTTCCGTTTAAAACGACTTAGCAATAATATTAAAATTTTATCTAAAATGAGATAATTTTTTTGTAAAAAAATATCTTTTTATTATATAATATTTCTTACATCATCTTCACACGACTCTTCAATTTTTTTTTTTTGCTTGAATTGCTTATACGAATTACAACGTTCACATATTACCTCTCATGCTTTTTATGGTTCTTTTTCGTGTTATTTTTTTTAATATTGCTTTCTTGTTTGCTGGTGAATTGTGAATAAAAATAGAAAAAATTCGCTTTCAAAATTTTATATGGATAGAGCCCATAATTAGTGGTTGAATTAGAAATGCAAAAAGAAATTACATAAAAACGTTGTCGTAGGAACATTGCATAAGGCCTTCAAATAACCTATAGTTTAAATTTTGAATTTTTCTGAACAGTCTGCAATACTTTTTTACACACGGCTAAAATGTAATATTAGAAGGAAAAAACAGTTTAAAAACAACAACGCACTTGTTTACAAATAACCAAATCGGAAACAACAACATAAGTAGAAATTTAGTAAATAAAAATAAACGACAACAACGAAACAGTCCTAAAAGAAAACAAACAACAAACAATAACAAAACGATAAGAACTGAAACAAGTACATGCTTAAATTCGCATGGCTTCGTAAGAACTAAAAAGTAAAGGAAAGTAAAGGAAAGACATCGAATATACCTGAAATATTGAGAGGTTCGTTTAAGTTTAAGTAAAGCAAACTCCGTGATCAGAGAGTTTATAAGGGAGTTCGACTACTGAAGTGAGTCGCGATGTAAAAACCAGTTTAATTGGAGCTAACTCAGCGTAAAGAGAGTTTAGTGTGGATAACAATGGTTGAAAAGGTTGTGATCGAGCCTTAGTTGTAACAGCTATCGGGTTGGAAGATAATAAAAGTTACGAGCAGTGAAACAAAAAACTATGTTAATAAATAATTATTGAATTAAAACCGAACACAAATTTATTTATATTTTACCTGCAATCTACGAACACTTTTAATAAGCGCCCGAGTATTACTAGTCATCATACTAATACGTATGATCAATAAATGACAGTTTTCTATCCAACAAGCCACACAGATCAAGAAGTTAGCCACGGTCGCTAATGGGCAAGAATCAATTATTTTCCCGGACTAAAATAATACCACCTACATCTTCGACCCGAGACCACTGCCAATGCAAGTTGGACCCATTTAAACTTAGTATACAATTACTATTTGTATACAATTACTATTTGCATTAACAGCAATTGAGTCCGATGAACAAACATTGTAAACAAAGGCTGGAAGGTTAGATGGGCCCGACATGCTACAGACATGATTTTAACCATGTCTGTTTTGAAAGTGCTAGTGCACTAACCGTGAGCGTGGTGTAGTATATGAAACAATCTATATGGAAGCAATTATGGCTTATAAACTGGATTTTCGGTATTGAATTTGCGATAAATAAATAAAATAAACAAATAAATATTTGACAATTAAAACCCTTACAACTTTCATTTACAATGTCTGTTACATACACATGTACGTGAAAAGCAAATAATTTTAATAAATATCAAAAATTTATTTTAAAAGTTATCATGGCAAATTCCAAGAGCGTTGCGCAACGTTTTAACCTTGCCTGATAGTGATAATATTATTCACACAATATTTTTAAACTATAACTATAACGATCATTTTTAGGGCGAGTTACGCTCGAAACAACAAGTTCGAAAAAATAAGTTTTCCGAAGAAACATACTATTTTGCTTGTTTATATTTTCTGTTATATTGGATCAATGTTTCGTCTACTATTGTGGACTAAGAGTCGATTTGGAAGCAGTCAAACAGTTGTGAAAATGGTCGAATGTGATGTCTATAGTCTCAGCCATGTCCCGCATTTTCCCTATTCAATCGTCCAACATATTTCCAAAGATTTTATAGACTATTTTTGGCATGATTAGTTTTTTTTTTTTTTGAGCGATCTTGTCGTTTGGTGCATACATGCTGGTACTACTGTAACGAAACTTAGTAAACCACTTTTCAACCATTGCACTGGCGAGTATTTTTCACGACTTTTTTTGGTTTCGGTGGTGGTTTTGAATAACCTTAACGATGTTGTTTGCTTTACTCAAAAAATAAAACCAAAAAGTGCCTAATGCAAGAAATGCACAAATAAAAGAAGAAAGTGTCCACAACAAAATTAAGCCCAGAAAAATGCTGATGCAGCAGCGCAATTTTATTTTTTTGTGCGTGTGTTTGATGCAATTTGACAGCAATCGAAATATGCATACAAACACAATCTCAAATGTTAATGTTGGACAACAAATTAAAAAATCCGTTTTGGAAAAAAATCTGCTGGTTAGTGGAAAATAAAAATGCAACAAAATAATTCGGATTTTTATATTTTTTACTCGTATAAGTACAAACTAATTAAAAGTTGTTGGAGTAGTACTACGAACGAACAAATATTTAAATATTTTAACGTAACGTTTATGCATTTTTAAAATCAATTAAATAAATTTTTATGCTCTTTTTTCAAAACGATTTCATATAGAAATCACAAATGCACTAAAATAAGAGACAAAAAATGGCCAAATACAGAGAGCAATTAAAATAAATATTGTTGAAAAGCATTAAATTAAATTTAAATATTAACATTTAAATACAAAATGTTTTGTAAACAAAGAATTACAAAGAAAATACAAACCAACCCAAACCAAACCAAAGCAAATGCATACGAAACATTCCACGATAAGAGCTGGTCACTACTAGAACGGGAGGGACATGTAGCCAAGTAGGGATGAAGGACTGATTTTGTGTTTCTATGTACACATTTTAAACAGTTCAACCATGAGGAAAATTTGTGTACAAAGAAAAGTTTGTTTCTTTTTTTTGTAATAAACGGTTACATTACATATACAAAGAGTGCAACTATTAAAAAAAAAAATTATACAAAAAATAAACATACCACTCATGCACAAAACACTGAACACTTTTCTAGGGTCAGTTAGTTGGAAAGTTAAGAGGCCACTTGGTTTTGTAACCAAAAGTACTAACCATTCAGTGAAAAAAAATAAAAATAAATAAAATAAAATTATTAAACTAAAACATTCTAACCAAACCAACCGAGCAACAAAATCGACATTATTTTATACTTTTATGTCCTTATTTTTTTCTTGTATTTCAGGCATTATTCAGTTTTTCATGGCCTAAACTCAAACTCTGTCAAAATCGTCATACTAAATAAAAAAAATAAATAAAACCATTAGTGCTGCAAACAAAAATAAGTGGGAAAAACAGTAGATTGCTAAAGTAACAAAAATCTGTTAAAATGTTTAAAACCCCAGCAATAATCCAATTTATAGGCAACAGTGAACGTCATGCCACAAAAAAATCAAAATGTGGCGAAAAAATAATTACAAAAAACACATTTTTAGCAAAATATTTTGATATTGCACATATTGAAGATGATAATGTTGAGGGTGATGGTTGTTGTTGAAACTTCATATCATAACTGTTATCAAATTCAAATGGCATCATACGAGTATTACATTTTATCCTCTCTAAACACATGTGCCACCTGTAGACTTGTAGGCTAATGCTACTGCATATGGGGTGTACATTGGAATTTTAAACAGTTTAAAAATTCAAAACTGCATGCATACTGCCACGTAAAGAATTTTATTATTTAGTGATATTAGAGCGACAGTAGCACATTTTGAATACTTTTACTGATAACTATTCATAGAGAATAAATTTGTTTACATAAGTAAATTTACAATTAATAAGATTATTACGTCTTAAAAAGGTTTTCTGAATTAAAAATTGCAAATAAAAGTAATTGTTAAGCTGCTTAATAATAATGTTACGAAAATAGGTTGGTCGCCTCTGTTGTTTATTATATTGCTAAAAAAAATAAGTAAAAGGTACAAAAACAGCTACGTTTTACGATTAAAAAACTTCAACAACAATAACAAAGCATGCAGACAACAAAACAAATAACAAACAACAACAAATCAACAAGAACTAAAAGGAGTAGATGTTTACATTCGCATGACTTCAGAATAACTAAAAAGAAAATGAAGGAAAGAAATGGAATCTACCTGAAATATCGGGAAGTTCAAGAAGCTTTCGAAGTATTGTTTACTTAGCCATATAAAAAGCACATCGATGCGGATAGCAATCAGTTAAGGTCAAAATTTTGTGAAAAGAGCCGACGTGCTAGCGGTGGATTTTTTCCCGACAACATATTCCATTATTAATTCCAATTTTTCCCCAAATTTACCCACCCTTTAAGTATCGGGTAGGCTATTTAAAAGTTTAAATTTAAAAATGCAATAAAACAAAAACGGTTTGAAACTTTTCCAAATTTATTTTTTTGTTGTGAAGTACAATTGTTGCGGTTAGAAGTTGGATATCATTTCATTCATATGGCTGCCGCGGCTGCCTCAGAGTACCCCATTCGATCGGATCCAATTTTGAAGCCGTATAATGAGATAATTTGTGCTTTAAAGCGGAGGTGTCCCATAATTCATACAGGGCGTTATAGTGAAATGCCGTAAAAACAAGGGCCGTATAAAAAGGTATATTTAGGACGTTGCAAAAACTCTTTTGTCTCTATTAAGGTAGCAAGTGTTCGTGCTAAGCCCTATCAAACGCCTGCGAAACTTCGAGCAAAAATCCCATTTATAACACTGACCAGCTGTGTGTTTGTATGACTGGTCCAAGCTTGGTTTAGGTCCCAGTTGATGATATGGAATATATCGGGTGGGCTATTTAAAAGTTTAAATTTAAAAACGCAATAAAACAAACACGGTTCGAAATTTTCAAATTTATTGTTGTAAAGTATAATTGTTCCGGTTAGGAGTGAAATATTATTTCAGTCATATGGCTGCCGCGGCTGGCATTACAGTACCACGTTCGATCGGACCAATTTTCTAGAACCGACATCACGGTTTCGGCTAATTAAATGGCCATCAAACGTTTGACGCAATCAATTGTGGCATGAGATGTGTGGCAGAATGCACCATCCTGTTGAAATCAAACATCGTTCACATCAATACCATGACGAACGGGCACAAAAAAATCGGTTATCATATGAGCCAATGATGCCTCCACTCCACAAGCCGCACCAAACAGTCACACGTAATAGATGTATTGGCTTCTGTAAGACCACGTTTGGGTTCTCTGAGCCCAAAATACGACAAGTTTGCTTATTAACGTACCTACCAAGATGAAAATGAGCTTCAGCCGAAAAGATGATATTTTCTTTTGCAATTTCCGACCAATTGTCTTTGTTCTGGAAATAAATTTCGAATAAATCCTAAGGTTGTTCAAGCGTAAACCGATTCATTTCGTTTAGCGGAGATAATATACTGAATCTTATGACAGAATAGAATGGCATAAGTCTTGCCAGATCCGAAATAACCACTAGTTCAAACCCATAGATGACCCACCTGAAAGATAAAGATATTAAGTTGAGGTGGCGTGGTGCAGTGATTAAAATGCTTGATACAAGCACTAGCACGCCAGGTTGTAATCGCGGCGAGGATAATAAAATTTTTCATATTGATTTCAAATTAAAACAATTAAGGAAGTTTTAATATTGTTAGGTTTTAGCCTTTTTAAAACATTCGAGTTGGTTTAAACTGCGTTAAAATAAAATAAACGCTACTTTGTTGTTGTTTACAGTTTTTTTATTTACTACACTATAACTTTTATACCGCTTATCTTAATGCAACAACGTTATATTCGTTTATACAACACTTTTATTTCCGCTTAAACATGACTTTAGTTTATGAAAGCAAAAAGATAAGTACCTGACGTGTAAATAAAGCAACGTATTTATGCACCTAATTGCCTACAGTTTGGAAAGTTCTGCAAATGTCTCATATCCTCTATTTTATATCCGTTAATTCAAATGTAACGTAAAGTAGTGGTAGTGCTATCGGATAACGCAAATAAGTACGGAATTAACAGGGTGACACATAATTACCAAATATACCAAAGTCTTACAATACAGTTTTATAGGCTGATGTGGTATATCTTTTTTTAGGCATTTGTATTTTCGTAACAATACCCAAAGATGATTCATCCTAAATGCCACATGACCGTCCATAAGTAAATTTGATTACTTAAGAGAAAGTCAGACAATGACATCCGTTAAAATGAAGCTAAAGGAAACGAATCAAACCATATAAATAAACAAATTTGTATTATTGCATGACTTTTATTATTCATTAATTCCAGCCTTTACATATGAAAGTACTTTCATGAACGTGGCATACATACACACCTTTGTATTAACACATTCAAATTATATTAACTTTCAGCTCAACTTTCAACAATTTTTTCATGAAAGAAATTTGACAGTTGAAAATAAATTTACAATTAAGTAAACAGGGTTAAGTATTTAACTCCTTTCACATTCGCTCAATATCAAAACTGCTATAGCCCACTCAATGACTCCTAAATTACTCTCTACAGTCACACTTCAAAATAGTCAGAAAGTCAAATGAAAATTTAAAACAAAAATAAAGGAAAATCTCTATTTGTATTTTCAAAACTCGGTGTCAAAATACACACCCAACTTGTCTAAATGCCAAACACAAAAAAAAAATTTCGTCAGAAAAAACTGTTGATGTTAAAAGGCTGCAATATCACAATAACTAGGAAATGAAAGTCAAAAAAGAACATCAAAAAACTTCTTTAAAAAAAAGAAGAAAAATAAGAACAACAATTGCACATTGAAATACAGACAACATGTATGTAATCAGAGAAAAGGACACGCTATTTTATCCGCAAAGAAAACGCGAAAATGAGAAAATTTGTCGAAATAACCAGAGACAACAAAATCATTATTTCGTTTTATTTCTCCTGCAATAGTCGTAAATGTGAAACCTGCACCGCTACAAATCTACCCAAACTTCAATGGTAGAAAAATATAATCCAGGAATATGGACAACAAAAAAACTCTACCCAGTCTCTTATAAAAAACGAAATCCTAAAGAAAAACAACACTGACACGACATGAAAAAAGTATTGCACGAATCTTGTTCTACTTTCTACCTTTTATACAACACAGCGCACAGTCACTTTTATAAAAACCAAAACGAAAAAAAAACTAATGTTATGGTTGCATCATCCACTCGTCCATACACTTCCCTTAACATGCATATAAACGCGCCAACACATTCATTGATTTTTGTTTTATTTTCAATTGAATTTTTCTTTTCATGGCCACATGTACTTTTTATCTGGGCGCCTAATATTTTTGAATGCAACACCAACGCCGCCGTCACCAACTGGTTGTGATGCGACACCGACAAACAAAAGACCAACCAACCACCATGTGAGCCAGAATACTAGAGACCAACAGGCAAAGTTTGGCAAATGGCAATAATAGAACCACCAAAAAAGTAATCTGAGCAAAAAAGAGCACAACTTCAAAGTTGGTGTCTTCTTTTATTTTTAGAATACAACAACGACATTCGGCCATGGCTAAAAAGAAACTGCAACAAAGCAAGGACGAATTTTTTGTTAACGATTATGCTGCTGCCACAAAAAGAGTGAATATTTTTCAGTTGAAGTACTTTAGCTCTTGGAATTTTTTTTTTCGTTGATTTTGGCACAAAAAAAGCAAGGAAACATAAAGCATTTATTTTTCTGACGACTCTTTATGTCGGTTTGATGTCGTTGTTGCTGTTGTTGTTATTGTACGAGTATGAATATTTGGCCAACAAAATTTTGAAAATAAGAAAGAAAAAAAATAGATTTCGTAGCAGGGGCAAAAAAGAATATTTCGTGGCCTAACAAAGAGGTGTAAGAACTCGTATTGTGTTAAGTGGTTGTGAAAATTGTTTCTTTTTGTGTTGAAAATCGCTTACTTTTAGACAAAAAGAAAGCAAAAACGAAAACGTTTTAAATTTTTTTGTCAGCTGCAGCAAATATTTATGAACCACCATGTATGGTGATATTGCCGCAATTTATTTTTATTAGAAATTTTTCAAAAAGAAAGACTTGTTGAATAAAATATTGGCCAGTATTGATTGGTAATGATGTTATATTTTTTTTATATTTTAAATTTACATTTTAAAAAGTATTTAAATAAAAACATAATTTACAGTGTGTCAAGAATGAGTTTACACATTGAAAACAATTAAGTACTTACAACTCCATCACCAATAAAATGTTTTTTTTGCTTCCTAGCACTAATTTTTGAGCGTATCTCCATGCGCTTATAGGCCCATCGTTGTAATACTACACCATTATAGATTTATCACAGAATATAATGTTAGTCAGACGGTTGTTAAACGTTCATGATAGCAACGAGAAACCGCTTTGCTATGTTTGCTGCAGATAATAATGATTTCTTATGTGCCGCTCTTGTCTACCGAACCCTTTAATCAACATTGACACAATTGTCTTCAAGCTCTTACACAAGTGTTCCTGTGGAAATTTGAGGGTGCAGTTGTTGTAATAATAATACGCTATGCAATTTTACTTATTATGTTCTTAGCGCCAATTTCCTTCTTTAACTTCAATCTTCAGCTTATTTGACATTCAAATAAATGCTAAGCTAATTAAAAAATAATATGTGTGTGAAGAGTTATTTGACACAAAAAAATTAAGTAAAATTTGTTTTTGTAGTTTTTGTCTCCCAATTTGCAATAAACTGAAATATTTTCGATCATAATCCTTTGAAGATACTGAATAACTTATCTACAATAAAAAGTATATATGTAGTAACAGACCCTGACATTTTATTGCCAGTTAAATTAAAAAAGCTTACTATTTTTATATGTGTAAACTCATTCTTGACATACTGTATATTTTTTTAATGCTTTGAGAATATTTCTATAGCTTTAGAACTAAATATTTTGCTCTTTTGCATTAGGTCTCCTTTCGTAGTCTCTTTTAATTTTCTAAAACAGCCAATGTCTAACACATGGGCTGAAAAACCCCAAGCGCTTGTTTTATTGCATTCACCTCTTTTTCAATCAGTGCTAACCTTCAAAAGATAGCTGTTAAAATTTTAAATATTTTATTAATTAGTATAGCGTGGCCGAAGAGACACCGATGATGGAAAAAGCAGTGGACATCCAAATGAGGCGGTAACACTAGAACACGTAAAAAAATCCACAAATTCGTTTTGTCTGATCGAAAAGTGAAGTTGTGTGAGTTAGCTGTCATCGTAAAGAAAGCGTATGAGAAAGCTCCGTTCAAAGGGGGTGCCGCGCTTGCTCTCTTTTGACAAAAAACGACGTGAGGATTCAAAAACAATGGCAAAACTACATGAATTGAACTTCGAATTGCTTTCACATTCACCGTATTCCTCAGCTTTGGCTCCCAGCGGCTACTGGCTGTTCGCAGACGTCAAGAGGTTATCGGTTATTTTGAGGGAAAAGATAAATCATTCTACGAAAGTGGTACTGAAATGTTAGACCGGCGCTGAAATGATTGCATTGCCCTTGATGGAGATTATGTTGATGAATAAAGCTAATTTTGAACGAAAAGTGTTTTCTTTGTTAGGCTCGAGAATTTTTAGTCCATGTGTTAATATGTCATAAGGGTTTAGCTAGCCAATGCCACTTTGCAATGAAATTTTTTCGGAAGTGAATATTTTTGCCATTGGCCACAACTTTTTTCTTAATAGCGTGTTCATACTATGTATGAAATAATTTGTTTGCTGTTTGAATCACTTATACGAATTATACAGTTCACATGGCACCTTTGTAATTCGTTTTGGGAGTTCTAACGATATGCTAAGGATCGGTTGGGTAATATATACTTTTTACGTCCGCGCGTATTTTTTTAAATTTGTTCTGACGAAACAAAGAGAGAGAAACTGATTCCAGATGATCATATATTCTTGCGTAGTGCTTGGATTCCCCGTAGAGCACATATGTTTCCTGTCGATCGTTCAATGAATTACACATGGCATTATAAAGAGTAATCCCTCTTTAGTTGCACCGTTTGTTTGTGGAACAATTTTCCAGCTTTTTACGTTACATACGCTGTAAATAAAGTCAAATCACATATTCACAAACACTACTCCCTATTTCCTCCTTTCACAACTTGTTTTCCTGGTATCGTGAGTAATCAAAAATGTTTCTTTTACAATTTTCGTTGAATCAGGCCATCAAAAATATTTGCTTTACATTTGCATTGAATTAAATGACAGCAATACTTTATTACCAACGGGATATTTAGTCAAAGAAAAAGTTAATTCAAAACAGCCCATGGGAATTATTAGTCAAGAACATTTGTTATCTCCTTTTTAAAGTACACTATACCTTATAAAATAATAAATTGTTATCAGTTTGGTGCTGCTTCTTGCAGCTTGTCTTATTGTAATTTAATGTTTTTTTTTCTATATTTTTTAACCAAATTCCTTGTTCGGCGAAGCGGTGCATAGGGCCTATTTTACACTCTACATTCTTTCTTTATCTTATACTTATTAAGTCCGAAGTATAATCGGAATCTTTAGATTTCATCTCAGTGTTAATTTAATTTGATTAAAGACCTAAAAGCCCTTTTCTACTGCCTTATATGCTTACAATATTAGTTGAGACTTTGAACAAAGTCACTTAAAATATTTGTTGAGAGAACAAAAGCCTCTTTCGAAATTACCACAGCTTCCCCTAGCAATTTACACAGTATGTGCAGCAAGGAGTATCTACCTGAAAAACAGACTCGCTCTAATTAGGCAATAGTTAGCTTCGGGATCTAACACAACCAAATTCTATTTCAAACCATGAGTTGATCTTTTATTTGTTATTTTCTACAGGGATACCGAAAAATGATTCAATAACACTCTTGAGCTCTTTTATTTGCTAAGTAGTTAGCTTTTTCATTTATTGGGTAGCCATTATGAACAGAGACCCGATATAGTATAAAATTGTTTACCTCTATCTCTGAGAACGCCACAAATAGACGAGATATATGTAAGTATATACTAAAACCATGTGATTTTCTTTTCAACTGTGACTTGTTTTTTCTCATTACTATTTATAGGGTGGACAAATTAAAAATTTAAATTTAAAAATGCAATACAACAAAAACGGTTTGAAAATTTGCTAAATTATTTAAAATTACAATTGTTCTGGTTGGAAATAAAATATTATTTCATTCATATGATCGTCACGGCTGGCCTCACAGCACCCCATTCGATCGGCCCAACTTTCGAGGTCTTTTTCCAGTGTATGGAGTCGTTTCCCGGCAATAGTACCACGAAAGTTGGCCTTCAAATGCTCAATTGTCTCTGGTTTGTCGGCATAACACTTGTCTTTAACAGCGACATCAGCATTTCGGTTAATCAAACGGCTATCAAACATTTGACGCAATAAATCGATGGTGGCATGAGATGAGTGGTAAGTTGCATTATCCTATTGACGGACACAAAAAAATGGGTTATCATGGTGCGATAGATGTCTCCATTGACCGTAATGGTTGTGCCGTCCTCATTTTGAAAGAAATATGGGCCAATGATGCCTCCGCTCCACAAGCCACACCAAACAGTCACTCACTCGTAAAGGGTGCATAGGCTTCTGTAAGATCACATTTTGGTTTTCTGAGCCCAAAATACGGCAATTTCGCTTATTAACATACCCACCAAGTTGAAAATGAGCTTCATCTGGAAAGATGATTTTTACAATGTTTTTTATTTTTTTATTTTTTTGCAATTTTCGGCCAATCGTCCTTGATTTGAAAATAAATCCCAACGTTGCTCAAGCGTAAATCGATTCATTTCGTTCAGTAGAGATAATATGCTGAATTTTGTGACAGAATAGAATGACATAAGTATTGCCAGATTTGAAATAACCACTGGTTCAAATTTAAACTTCTAAATTGCCCACTCCATGTTTATTATCTTTTTTTATTTTGTTTTTTTTTCAAGGTCTCGCAATGGGAACATTATATATTGGAAAAAGGGGTCTACACTTTGTATTTTTTCAAAAACCTGTAAACCTAATCAACCTGTAATTATAAAAAAATAAATTTAGTAAAGAATTGGATGCAGCAGAAAACTTTCAGAAAAAAAAAACACTAAATGGAATTTTTTTTATGAATGAGCCTATATTTCAAAAACACACATATCTATATTCATAACAACAAAAATAATGCAGCAAAAATATAATCGCTTTACAAAAAGATAATTTCTTTTCCTTTTGCCAATTTTTACACAAGAAAACAAGAAAAATATTGAAAATTTCAAAGTGTGTCACAGTTAAAAAATAAACACAACAGCAACAACAAACGGAAAAATATTAAAACACACTAACAATCACAACAACGCACAGAATAACAAGGTTGTCCACCCCCTACCTATAAGAAGAAAACAATAACGATAACTCAGAACTCAAAATCAACTTGCAGGCATTTTGTTAACCATCTGTTCTGAACTCCAATTGGCTCAAAAACCAAAAGGAGCAAGACTTGCCACAACGAAGGCATATAAAAAATGCCGGTCATAGTCGTGCATGTTGTTTTTTTTTTTTAGTTTTTGGCAAAAGAAAAAGAATCACAACACGAGTATTAATATTCTAAAAAAATTAAGAAAACAACGTCAATAACAATGGTGTGTACCACTCAATATTCGTACACTTGAACACAAAACAAGCAACCTACGAAGCCATAAAATCATCATCGTCAACAGTAAAAATTGCAAAAGTATTTGTATTACTGTTACCTTCTCACACACGCACAAGCATAAATATACACAATATATGCACAGCACATGCACACAACTCTTTGGCAAAAAGACTTCTACAATAAACTCCTCCGCATGCAAGCACAAAAGGAAAAACAGCAAAAATTTCAGAGAGTAAGAGAAAAATCGGGAGAGTAAAATCGGAATTATTCAACACATATACAGGAATACTATATTAGTGACCATTTGTATGTGGTTGTAACTCTACACACTGAATCTGTGACACACATTCGAAATAACAATGGGAAAAATGAATACAACGACTTGGCAAAAATACTCTCCTTTACTCAATGCAATAATGACATTCATATGTATATACTTATGTGTGTATGGATATGTGGAAAATAAAATATGAAAAGAAATTTTTTAAGCAAAAGGAAATGCAAAAAAGTATTATTGTTTTTGTTACAAAACATGCTACACTCATACCATCTTTTTACCGGCACTTGGCAAGCAAACAGCACAGAATGAGAAAAACAGAAGAAAAAGTAATATCGCATGAATATTTACACTGTTTTGATCAGTGGAGTGTCCATTCAATGTCAATGTAAGCAAAAAAAGAGAAAACATTTTTTTTTTACCACAAATAGACAAACGAGATTCATTTTATGTTTTTATTGTAGAAATATAGCGACTCTTGTTAAAAAAAAATATTAAATTTTTGAGTGACAGATAAGCAGCACGTTTATATAACTAAATAAGGGCATTAGAAATACTCTCAACATTTTTAATAATTGAGGTGGTTAATCTTATATATAAAACTGAATGTATGTTTGTTGGTTTATTTATTTGTTTGTTTGTATAAACGGCAGACCAGATTTCCTTAAAATTTTTAAAGTATCTCTCTGTATGTCTGGAATGTAATTGTAACAAAAAAAGCTCTAAGTTTGGCCAAAATAGATTCATAGTCAATACAAGTCAGCAGGGAAAAACTGCGTGGAATTGTAAAAGAGCGTGTGGTACCTCCCATATAAACTAAATGTCGATTTCTTTATATCTTGGGAACGGTTAATTATAAAGTTTCAGTATTTGCTTCAAATAGTTTCATGGGTAATAGAACAAGTGGGCGTAGTACTTCCATTGCAAGTAAATATTAATTTTTATAAAATGCCAGGCATTTATTGCATAATTTTATTTTTAATAAAAAGTATCAGCGACTTTTTGGTAAATTTTTAGCTTTAAGCCTGAGCGTTTGTTTAGGGGTCTCTCTGACCTAACTACGGAGCTCTATAGGTCTGAGACACTGTCTATGTGAGGAAAGTGAAGAAAATTAAATGAAGGTTTGTTTATATGGTACAATGATTTGTTTTATTTTCCCATTATTAAGATTTAAAAGAATGAAGTATCATTTTATGAATCACTAAAAATACTAACAGGTTATTCAATAAGTCCCGAGGACATGTTAAAAGAAATAGAATTTTGAAATAAATCGATTTTATTATTGCTTTCGAGGACGACACAACGAGTATAGCGTTTTTCCAACTTTTCGATACCACTTTTATAGTACGATTTATCTTCCTCGTTAAAATGGGCCTCAGTTTCAGTGATTACTTCATCATTGAACCTAAATTTCTTTTCAGTAAGCATTTTCTAGAGATCTGAAATCAGGTGGTGGCTAAATCTGGACAATACGGTGGTTGAATAAGTAACTCGAAGCCTAATTCATAAAATTTTGCCATCATTTTCATCAATTTGTGGCACGATTAGTGAGCTCACGCGGCACCTACTTTAAACAGAGCTTTTGCTTACCCAAATGTTCATGTAAAATGGTAAAAACACTAACATCTGATATTTTTACAACGTTAGCTAGCTCGTGTACCTTCACTTTGCAATCGTTTATAAGCAATTTGTGAATTTTTTTTGATGTTGGAACAATAGCCTCATTTAGGCGTCCACTGTGCTCTGCATCACATGTAAATGAACTGTTACATACTGTAATAAGCCCAAAATTTTATCAAGTTTTCATCATTATGTTCAACGATCTTAAGCTCAACAGGCAAATTTCTTATACATTTTTATGAATCAAATACTTATTATGTATTATCTATCATTAGAACTTTAGGTATAGGACCATTAGGGTGGTTCTTATATTAAAAAAAATCAAAATTGCACTGAAACTCACCCCGAAATTGTTCTCTGTAATCAAAAAATGCGTTATAGAAAATTTCGGGCAGATTGCAATCGATATATTTTTCAAGTAGTCCCGAGAGGATTAAAAAATACATGCATTTGGCAATGAATAGCTATCTCATCCATCAAACTACTCAAATTTAGAACCTTCAGTTTTAGAAGAGGAAATCAATGACAATTATAAAGCAATAAGGCGTATAATGTCCTATGGCACTAAAAAAACTCTGCTTTTGTAATAAAAGGTTGTAGAAAAATCTTCCAGCGAAAATATTCCCTGTCACTTCCGATATTAGTAAATTGAATCGAACGTCTGTAAACACTACTGCCCTATCCTTCTTTCTACAATGCACTGCATGAGTACGGTCCATCACCTGGGTGCTAGTCTTGTGTAAAAAAAGGACAATGGATCGATATTGGGGAAACAATGGATATCTAAAGAATATTCAAATTCTTGATCACTAAATCGACAAATAAATTTTTTTACTATATATTTTACTGCGCCTCATGTTAAGACTAGAATCTCAGTTATCGATTTATAAACAAATAAAAAGGTAAATTAAATTAACGTTAATAACACATAAAAGTATAGAGAATATAAATTTATTGATCTCTTAAAGTATTATACTCATGCTTTTTTCATAAGACATGGATTACATTTTTGATAGAATTTCAAATTTCTAGAACACAAAAATAGCCTTCATCTTGAATACATTGCTATAAAAACAATTTCTTAAATAAAAGTAATTTGAATGCTCATTTCTTCCTTTTATTTATTTTATCTCAACAAAAACTATTTTGCAATCATCATTACCAGTATTCGTGTAACAACTAAAATCCCATTTACATTTTCAATCAACCATAGAGAGAAAGGTAATAATAATAATAACGAGACACACATTTAGAGGGCTAAAGAATTTAACCTTTTCTGTTTCTTGGCAGAAAAACCATTTGGAATTATTTATGAACAACCGTAAACTAGCAGAGAGCGCAAGAATCTAAGAAAGTCATCATACGACATGGAAATGAGAATGAATACAAAAAAAATCCTTTTTTTTTGCCATTAAAAATATATTTACAATTTGCACGCGCACGCACACACACTATAATATGCCTTTAAATGTATTCTATTATCTAAACATATCCTAACAAATCCTTTTTATGACCAAACATTACATTCAAAATAATTCGGTAGAAACCAAATGATACAAATGAACATAAAGATTTCATTCAATGCTACTACACGCTCATACATACTTGAGTAATAGCAACAACAGTAATAACAGCAACAAGAGCAAGTAGGATACCTATAACATTATCATATATAGTACTTCTCAATGTGTGTACCTACATGAATGTTGCATGAATGTGTATTGTTACAACATGAAATAGCAGCAATAGTAGTACAACATCATACATTAGTACGCATCATAAGTGCGTTCAATTACCTGTTACAGCCGTTAGATGAATTTCTATGGCCGGAACATGAGCCGAGAACATCATTTACTAGCTGTTACGGTAACATTTGCTGTTTGCCCCGGGATTTTTGGTTGTTACTGCTGTTGTTGTTGATAATATCGTAAAGATAAAACAAGTGTTGAATAGGTTCATTCTAACGCTCATTCATATGAATATTATAAAAGGCAGTACACGATTGCACAGTGGTTTAGAAGTAATACATACTAAGAAATTTTGTACTGGAATTTATGGTATTTGTTCGCCACACGAAAATATTATGTATGTCTGAAATATAATAAGTCTGAAAATATAAATTGCTAGAGAACTAGGCATTCATCACCAATCAATTATCAATCGTTTGAAGAATGCTGGATACGCAAAAAAGCTAGATATTTAGGTGCTACATGAATTAACAGTGAAAAATTTAATGATTCGCATTTCCATTCGCAATTCATTGATAAAACGGAACGAATTCGAAACATTTCTGAAGCGAATGATTACGAGCGAATAAAATTGGATAACGTACGACAATAATGTGTGAAGAAGATGAAGCTTCGCTGACGGTGGCAAAATCAGGATTGATATAAAATCAGGAATAATAAAAGGCAATCCTGGCTATCGAAAGAGATTGCAAGGGAATTGTTCAATATGAGCTCTAACAACTTTGTAAAACGATTCATTCTGTTCTCTAATATCAACGATTAATAAGATTGAAGCGAACAATGTATTTATAATGGCCAGAACTGATCAACAGAAAAGGTATTGTGTTCCATTATGAAAACTCTAGACCACACATATCTTTGACGACTCGGCCGAAACTGAGAACTTGACTGGGAAATTTTGATGCATCCATCATATAGCCTAGATCTTGCTCCTTTAGTTTGTCATTTGTTTCGATCTGCTAATTGTGTAGACTTAACACTCAGAAAACCCACAAGTTCTATACTGATGGAATAATGGCTTCACCACAAAAATGGCAAAATTTTTTCGATTAAAAAGCAAATATTTGGCTTAATAAAGTCCGTATCAAATATAAGAAAAAGGTGTTAAATTTTTTGTCAAAATTAAATAAACACCCAAAAGTTTATCTAAATTATGACTCTGGCAGAATTCGTTTATTTAAAGAAGAGTCACTTTAATACCTCCTTTTTGTCTGTCCCGCTTAATAAGAGTTAAGGCTAAATCATCTCGTTAGATTTATAATCTGAAATGTCTCGTAGACGTGTCACTATCGACTTATATGATCTAATTGAGTTCTCAGTAAGACCACAAGGGTTTCGCGTTCATCCAGGTTAAAGACAGCGATTACGTTAGTATTTTTTTAAGTGTAACTTATAGTTTGTCTGACTTCGCAATGGGTAATAGAGCCTACTGAACACAGGATTTTTTTAATGTGCGCTATTATAGCCCAAATTATATACAAATTGTGGTGCCAAGCGCTTTGACTTTATAGGGAGCCATGATATTTGGACTAGACAACTATCATCAGATCGCCCATAGTTTGTGTATTACAAAAGGACATGAATTGCCAGATTTTTTAAAATGGATTTTGTAATGCTAAATCAATACATATCATCTGCTATGGATTATAGTTTTCCGGAAATGTCAAAAGCCGCTGCAACAACAAGCACAAAATTACATAATTCTGGATTCTAAAACCAGATGAAATCGAGTGATCGTCAAGTTGCCAAAGAAAATTTATTTTACCGAGCGCAGAAATTGGCGAGGAATGAACTTCTGATGTAACAAAATAATTGCGCAGATATTAAACAAAATAAGTTCAACCAGTCTCATAGCCGAACGCAGGAGAGGCAAGCCGTCTTCCGAGCTCATAAATCTTATATTGATCATGTAAACAGTCTAAAAGTGATTACTGAACATTCCGTAGAATAGGGATACCCTCTTTATGTAGCATTAATGGTTTTAAAAAAATCTTTCAACGCCCTAAGCCACACTGCCATATTGGGCGAATTGGGATGCAAAGGCGTACCTCCCAAATTCTCCATGGGACACAGCTAAGCAACAGAATTAAAATCTGTTCAGGCATACGTCGAGGTTGCGTATTGTTACGAAAATAAAAATGCATAAATTTTGTATATTTGGTAGTTACCTTGTCAATTCCGTACTTATTTGTATATCTGGCAGCACTGCCAATTAAATCATCTCTGGGTAATACAATCTTACGTGTTTAAAACTAACGGATAGAGAATATGAGATCATTTGAGACCCTTCCGGAACTTTCCAAAATATAGGCAATTAGGTATATAAGGAGACTGCTTTGCCTACATAGTTTAGTTATCGTTTGGCTGTCAATAAATAAAGTTGTGTTAAAGCGAAAATAAAAGTGTTGTATAAAGAATATTAAGTGTTGTATTAAGACAAAGAGTATAAAAGTTATAATGAAGTAAATAAATAAAACTGTAAAACAATAAACAAAACGGTGTTTATTTTATTTTAACGTAAATTAACGAACTCAAACGTTTTAAAAAGGTTAAAACGTAACATTGGTGTCAGAATAAATAAAACAGAGTAAAATGAAATTCCAAGAATTAAAAGCGAACAGGCTCAGTTAGAGCTATCAACAACCGGTAATAAAACCGAATTACAAAAACGTGTTTTAGAGGATTTTCAGAGAAGTTGTATAGGCATCTATACTCACTAATTTGACGGTGAGAATGATCCTGAGAGTGTCCCTTCAACGGCTTTTATCCCAGGTAAAAGAATCTTCTAGAGCTGATAATGAAATACTTATCCAAAGAAAAAATTAATGTAGTGACTGAGGCGCAAGAAACTTTTAGAGCTGAAAACCAGAATTTTCTGGCAAAAATTTAAACGAAACTTGAGAAAACTTCTGTTGAGCTACTGGAAAGCTGTAGAGCCGATATACGAGAAACTTCTAAAGTGACAGCAGAGAAGTTGCAGTAAATATATGAGACGGTCAGCAAAAGAGTATCTGGCGTCGAGGCAAAAGTGTTAAATTTAGAGAAGATGGTTGACTAAAAATTTGTTGAAATGGAGGAGAATATCAACAGTGTCCAATGACAAAAACGAGAACCAGTGCGCATTATACCAGAAGTTTCAAGCATAATAAAAACACTTTGCTTTGATGGTAGCTCACCACTATCTGTATTTAAGAAAGCACCTGAAGAAATACTTTTAGTCTTAAGCTGGAATATTCTAAACAATAATAGAAATTTGGCATCTGTTTCACTTGTTAGCAATTCATCTACTACACTACACTATATGTATGTATATCCACTGTGCATTACCTAAAATATTCTGATACTACTTTATGGCATATATGCAGCATAAAATTCTTTATACCTATACTTGAATTTGTGTTACATTACCTATAGATATTTTCTGATAATGATGTGAGTCAGTTGATTATATGGAGGAGTAGAGTTAATATAGAAAATACTACTCAATGTGCTTAGGCTGGTTCCGTTGTTTGTATATCAACAACTGAATGCCTCTAAAAACCTTTACAATGATGTTTTAGTGTTTTTCTGTTTTTTTTTTTCATTTTAGTTCATGTAACAGCAGTATGTGAAAATCATCATTTATCTGAATGTTCTTTTGTGAATATTTTAAAAGATTTGCGCGTTGTGTGGTATTACTTTCTTTTCCTTTTTTGTATTTAGGCCGCATGTTAAACAGTAAAAATTTTTGCGTTGGCACGCATTTGTTATAAACATAAATGAGCTTAGAAATGAACCCCTGTAGGATAAAAACTCATCTTCCTTCATACACGGGGTTTCTGCTCTAATATTGTAAAATATTTATATATAGTATAAGACAACCAAGATACTAACACTTTCAATTTAACTATTTCTCATCTACTTTTCGGTGGTTTATTTAACGTGTTTTAGAATATTCAAAACAACAACGGCAGGGATTTACAAAAGATACACATATCCAAACATACATTATTTTATTATTTAATATATGAAATCTTTGATTCTGATGTTGGATAGGCCATATTCGCATATACAACCGAGAACATTTATACAAATGATATGACATTAGTGCGAGATACAAATAAAAAGAGAAAGAGGAGAGAGATAAGCCATAAGTGCAAATTGGCTTACAAATCGAGATTTGTTTTTATCATTTTCATGAACAATTTCAATATGAAACAATATATTAAAGATTCATACAGTCATTCATTCCTGCATGTATGGTAATATGGATATGCACACATGTGTGTTGATAAGAAAAATACGAATTTAAGTGCTGATTTGATTTGATTTTGTTTTGGTTGGTTAATGGCATTGATTTCGTTTGATTTTAAATAAATTTTTATTCCACAACATTGTTGTTTTGCATTAAATAAATAACATTTGGTGTACTTTTTTGTGTACTTTTTTTTGTTCTTTCAAATATATTACTTAAGAAAAACAAGCAGCTATTATGGTTCAAAGCCATATATTTAGTTCGGTGGATAGTCAAGAAGAATAATAATACGATAACTCCGTTTTGACAAACTGGAACGCTTTAAACATACTTCTGTGAGATCGAATAGATTTTCTCATGTCGAAGCAATGTTCGCACTAAGCTTTGCCCTCAATAAGGTTACCATGGAGTAGCCAAAAGCAGTTAGGTTGGTTAGGGAAGGATGCGAATTAAATTATGTTTCTATATTATGGCTTGTATCCAACATCATTACGCAAAAGTTACATTTATTCACCAACAAGTGCCTTAAAATCATACACAAGCTATTCTAGCCTAACACCATTAGCAATACAGAACTATTAAATTTGACAAACGAAGAGCGCATACTGAAGCAAATAAAGTTTGAGAAATTGAGGTGGATCGGTCATACCTTAAGAAAAAATCTGCATTGTATTACAAGGATGGCACTTAGGTGGAATCCTTAAGGATAAACAATTATCCTAGAACTAAGGCAAAATAATCTTACATGTGAAGAGGAGAAAACAATGGCACAGTGTTGCCACCAACAGCTCTATGCATTACACACAACCGACATCAAAATTACACAAAAAAGTCTGTTTTTACGAATATTATATACATCGGATCAAAGCAAAGTATGAATACTTAAAATGCAATAATCGAACAATTGGTAATAGTTTACATATCATTTGTAATCCAGAACAGTCAGTAGACGCGTAGAAATTGATTTTAGCAAATTTTAACATTCCTTTAGTTCTATGGAGTTCTATAATAATGTCGCCTTAAACTGAATTAGTGTGTTAAACTTTTTCTAATAAACTCTTCGAACCAATTACCTCTAAAAATTTTCAATTGCATTAAGTTCTGGGCTTTGCTCAGGTGTCTATGTAAGTTTGGGTCAAGTACGATTCAACCAAACCTTTGCATTACCCGATGTTTGCTTGGAATCGTTGTCTTGGTAGAATAGGAAATTGCTTGCGATACCCACTCTCTCTGAACTTAGCTTCAACAAATTCGTGTACTTTACCATTAAGAAATTGTGAATTGTCGTAACCAGCATTTAAAATACAGTCCCAAACTATCCTTCATGCTTAACAATAGTTTGCGTATTTTTATGGTTAAATTGATTTTATGTGCAAAGCAGGAAATTTCATATGACAAAAATCAAAATGTAACTGTTAAATAAAACGTTAAAATAAAAAGTCTAATTACACACAAATTACCCACAAATTACACACAGGCTACACACATAATGAAAAATTGCACATAATATATGTGAAAGCCCTATGCACTCCAGAGGAGTAACGGAAAAAAAATCTAAACCAAGTTGTATCCCAATATATTAAACCCTGTCTCAAAACCAAGATATCACTGTTTTTTTTTTTTTTTTTTTTTGGTAAAATGTGTGACCAGAACATTTTTACAAGACCCTAAATGTCATTTTTAAAGCATGAAGATATGGAAGAACAGAAAGGAAGGAAGCTATAGATTCTAGAAAAAAACGAAAGGTTGTGGGTATAAATGAAAAATGAGAAAAACTTCGCTGACAGTGGCAAAGCCAGGATTGACACCAAGAAAGGTAATGCTGTGTGTTTGTTGGGATTGAAAGAGAATCGTTCATTATGAGCTTCCATAACCTGCTCAAACGATTAATTCTAATCTCTACTGTCAACAATTAACGATATTGAAGCAAGCGATCCAGTGTCAGACCACATATAACTTTGCAGCAGAAGCTGAAAAAAATTGGCTGCGAAGTTTTGATGCATCCACTATGTAGTTCGGATCTTGCAGCTTCAGATTATCATTTGGTTTATTCTCTACAGAATTCTCTAAATGATGTAAATTTAAATTCCTTAGAGAAATTCTACGTTGATGGTATAAGAGCCTTGGCCCTTTTTTGCTTTAAAAAACCACGAAAAACCATACTTTACTTTTCTTGGCAAGGCGTTCAACCAAGTCCTCTTAAGACGAAATTGCCAGCCATATAAACAAACTTTTAAAAAAGCAATATGCTGAATTTAGAGCGAGTACTATGCGGATTATTGGGGCAATGAATAGAGTATAAGAGTACACTGTACACAGTTTTTATCGATTATGAAAAAGCCTTCTTCCTAAAGAGAGTACACATCTGTAACGTTGTGGAAAATATGAAATCGCCACGAAAACTTCTAAATATAATCTTCAACAGCTATGACGCCACTAAATGTTGCTGTTCATGGCCGTGTTGGATCGCATACTAGAAATTTTTGTTTCATTTAGTATCTTAACATACTATCGGCGGGTAACGCATCAGCACATGCAATCGAAGACGAACTATAGCAGAAACCGCTAAAGATTGGTCTTAAGATTCATCTAAACAAACAAAATTTCTACCAATTAGGTCACCCAACTACTTGACATTTATTATTTATTTATGTTCAAACATGACGGACGTCAACAGATTTATACATTTGAGTAATGTTGTTTCCACCTAGGGAGGATCCTTTAGATCCTGTGAAAATCATAGGATCTAAATTACAAATTTTTCCCACTGAGATCTACATTTCTCTTGCCGTATATTGTAGCTTCCCTTTCTAACTACCGTTTGAGCTTTCACAATGTATGCCCTATCTATCTCCACTTGCTTCTGAGAATCTTGGTTTTTATTTAAATTTGATTTGTGCTTAACCAGAGGCTGTGGTTGGATATCGTGGATTGCGAAGTATTCTCAAGATTTGTCACAAGAATCGGTTTGTGAAAGTGTGGATTGCCGTTATGTCCTTTATCGCTGCATTCCAGAACTCACATTAGTACAAAAGCCCGGATTTTTCAGTGGAATATTTTCAGTTTAGTGTTGTCCGTTGCAGTACTCAGCCAACTACAATGTTGAATAGCATTGGAAAGAGAACGTATCCTTGTCTTACTTCAGCCCTGACGGCGATTGGACGGCTGACACTTCCTTCTTGTAGGATGCGGTAACTTGCGACCGTGTCAAGGGCTCTTATAATATTGTTACGTTTAGACCTTTTTAAAACGTTTGAGTTCGCTTAAATTGCGTTAAAATAAAAAAACTCCCATTTATTATTGTTACAACTTTATTTATTCCACTACAACTTTTATACACTATGTCTTAATATAACAAATTCGCTTACACAACACTATTTATATTCGCTTTAACACAACTTTATTTATTGACAGCCGAATGATAACTAACTCACCAACCGCAATGCGACATTTTTTATAGTATTTCATTATTAGTTTGGAATGTTCTAGTACAGACACGAACCATCGATTTATCTACGTAAATTCAAATTATGAAAAATTATAAACACAAAAAGGAATCGAACTGGCAACTTCGTTAGATATGCGAATGGTAGCATTCTTAATTAGCACATGTAATTATGGCAGTTATTAGGCCTTGACACAAGCCAATAAATTTTGTAGCTAAAATCTCATAATAAGTCCATGATATGGTAAATTTTTTCTTCAGCATTTTCATTTTCGTAACAATATCAATAATCTTCCTAGGTGTTCCTTTACAAGGCAGTGCATTACAAATTGCATGTGGCAGGGTAAGACACCTTCTCAAAATCCATAAAGCCCAAATAAAGTAGTAAATATACACAAGTTGTTGATGTCAATGTAAGCAAATTTAAGCCGGTGAGGAGCTAGCCTTTGTTGTTCTCAAAGAAATATAGACCCATGAAGCCGCCAGTCTAAAATCCAAAAAAAAACAGTTAATTTTTCGGTATGCATAGATTAGTATAGTAGGTTTATTGAATTTTTTAGTCATATAGGCTTAAGTAACGATACAGGCTGAGGCACATAGACCTAAATTCTTGCTAAGTATCAAAAAAATGTGGTGCAAATGCTTTAGAAATTAATCAAGATTTTTGAAATGATTAACTCCTTGTAGAGTAGCTTATAATTTAAATAGGGCATAAAGCTTTATAATTTTTAACATTTTTGCATCAATTCTGCTTATTGGGAGTTATAAAAAGTTAAGCATACTTTAGGGCTTACTTAAAATTCACAAAGATCACATACAAAGCTTAACTAAATTGCTACATTCAGTGATCACGTCATACAAAACTTGTTAAACTTTATTTGATATAAAAAGCTTTTTAATAAGAGAGAAATAAACACTTTAAAGAGCATTTGAGATAAAATAATCTTTAAAGTGGTGAAAAGCTTTATATGTTTTTTTTGTCTTAACTTTATTTTCTCTTATTAATTATTTTTTTCTTTTTTTTATAATGCAATTTGTTTTTTTTTTTTATTTTTTGATTTGTAGCGCATTTTAAAGATATTGTAAATAGATTTTACAAACTTTTATTATGCAGAAAATATTTTCTGTATATTTTTGAAATGCGCAATAAATTTATGAATTTTTTTTAAATTTGATAGGTACATATAAACGTTATTTTTAGTTGGAAGTTTATGTGAATATGCATGTACATGGATATGTATGTGTGTATGTATATAAGAAAATGAACATATTAAAAATAAAAATAAATAATGTAAGTTTTAAATGATATTGTATCTTTTAATTAATAAAACTTATGTAAGTCGGTCACAAGAATTCAAGCTAATTAAACTCATCTTTATTATAATCAAATGCATCAACAACTTTAATTGTGAAAAATTCCTTAAGTTTCTCAAAGTTCATAACAATTTAATAAATCTAACAAATTTCTAGGAATTATTAGAAATTAAACTATTTCTTGTCATATATTAAAGTTATTGAAATATTCACTCTTATTTTGTTGATAAGTCGTAGTCGTTTTTTGACATTTTTGTAATAGATTAAAGAAAAATTTGGCTTGTTATCCTTAATCTAGGACAAAAAGGTCGAAATACGACAAAAATACGCCAACCGCGATAAGTCCATTTTTTAATTATTTAATGATCTGTTTCTGTATGGCAAATAAGTAGTTTTTTTTTAATTTCGAAGAAATAAATAAAAATCTATCATGCAACACTACAGAACGACGTGATATATACAAAATGGACTCTATGAGATCAAATTAAATAGTTTTATTGAGGTTCACTTAGTTTTGCTGCAGTCGCAGCAGCACAAATAAGTAATCTAAGTCATAACAACGCCAGTGCTTAACATCTAAAATTTTCATTCTGAAAAATTTGGTATGACTTTAAAATAAATTGCTCTAATTTTGCGCATAAAATTTTTTTTCGCATCTAAGTTGTAAATAACTCCGAAACTGTTGGCCCACTCGATAGTTTGGATAGTTTGCAAAAAAACTATCGATACTATCGGATTATTTTAAATACTGCTGGTGGCAACAATATTAGAATTTAAGTGGAAGGGAATAAATAATAATAATAAATAAACAGTGTAGAAACCAAAAATAGAAACATTTTATTTTTTTTCCAGGATGTAATAAAATTTTATGTATTGAAGTTTTTTGATGGAAGATTAATCGCTCAGATTAAAATTGCTCAGACCGTGAAGTGCGCCAAAACTAAAGTAATTAATAAGATCCAGTGAAAGAAAACTGCAGACTATGGGAAGAAAGCGTACAACAATTGTCAACTTCTAATTTGTACTTCAAAGATTAATCTCTTCAAGTCATCAAAAGGCCTCAAAAATGAACTTATTCTTTTTTCAAGTCGCACAATAAAAAAAAAACTTATGGTAAGAGTCCTCGAAATATATTATTTCTCAGCAAATGGACAGGTGCAGGTGCTGCACCGTAATAATTAGAACAACATGATATGGTCTGACGAAACGAAGAGTAATTTGTTCAGGTCAAATGCAAAATCGTATGTACGAACATATTTTAGTTACAATTCATACTTTATTTGAGTTTAATAAATAGAAATTTAAGAAACTGTTAAGCTGTGTCCTTATGTAACTATATACGTCGAAAAAATTTTTGCAAATGTGACCTTGACTACATTTAGTGGCCTCCGTATTTACTCTTAAAATTTGACGATAGTATCGATAGTGAAAAAAAAACTCGATGGTCAGGCAAAAACAAAACTACCAATACTATCGATAGTACTATCGATTGTTTTGCAGCTCTACGGTCAAGTCGTTTTCAAGTTATGATGAATTATTGACACAACTATCATATTTTCGGCGAAAAATTTGCCACGCCCATAAAAAAAAAATTGAATCAGTTGGTTTCATATTCCATATAGAAGAGTTACTTAAAGGTTCTTTTAGCTGTAGGCCAGTGTAATCAAAACGGGACATACATATATATTTGGTTTAATAAAGCTCGTTTCAAATATGAGAAAAAAAGTTTTGCAATTTTTATTTAATTTTTAACCGAACTTAACCAAGCACCCAATATTTTAATATCAAATTGAACGAACTGAGAACATATTCGAAAATGAAAAGCTGTTCGCACGATAGGTACTAAAATTACTTTCACTCTACCATAAACAATCCGTATGACCACTTTATAGTAATGCGTCGTTTTACATCTTTGAACAAATCTTAAATCAAAAGAGACCGGCGAAAGATCAATACAATGGATTCATGCACATAAGAGTGCCCTAACGAGATATTAGGGAAGTGGTAATAGCTTTTAATTTTTTTAGAATCGCTTAAATAAAAACGACCGATGTGTCTCAAAATTAACGCAAAATTTAAAGGGTGTCCCAGAATTAAGGCAAGGTTTGAATTTGTCGCCATTTGTGCATTAAGTGTTGGCAACCCTTAAAAAAACAATTCGACAGCTGACAGCCAGCACTTTACTGTACTAAAATGGGACACCCTTTACAATTTTTTTGCTTGCAAATTTAAAAAAAGTATTTGTGTGTGGTAAGCCATTCCTCTAAAAATATAAATTATCATGGAAACAGTTGTTCTTGATGCCTATCTTGAGTGGCCATCTACGGAAACAGCTCTGTGTGAGGTTGTGAGAGTTATAAGAAGTTAAGAAATATACAATGGAGCTAGAGGATGCCTTTTATAACGTAACTCCTTCTGCTATTCAACAAGCTATTATTAACCTAAACGTGAAAAATCATTGGTAACTGGTTGGGTTTCAGTATTGAAATCATTCAAATCAAATAGTTACCGCAAAAATTAAATCTTCTTTCAAGCAGGTAATCTGCTCACTGCCTTGGATGATTGTTGTTAACTCGATTCTTATTGAATTGTACTGTAGGGGAATCGAAGTTATCATTTACGCGGGCGATGTGGTGATATTAGTGTCAGGGTTGTTTCAGATGTGTGACATAATGGCCAAAGCCATAGAGCTACTCAATAGCTGGGCTACATGAAGTGTTCTAGTAGTAAACGCAAATAAAACATAACTGGTACCTTTCACGACAATGACTAAGATTTTAATCTTCAGGCTACCGAGATAAAAGAGATCATGCTCGAAACTATCGTGGAGGCTGCACATTTAACACACGGTGTGGTCTTCTACGTCTATCGTAGAATGTTAGGAGAACAAAAAGGTACAGGTATGCGTGGATTTTGAGCATATTGCCCTCGATTTTCATCCAACAATTAGACTACATTACTCATTATATGCATTTTAATAAAGTTTTCAAGCTTAAAAATCCCCAGAAAAACGAGTAGCTTCGTTCATGTGCCTCCCAACGTGGGGTTACAATTAGGCCTTAAAGTTGCAACTCATAATGTCGACTTATGTGCATTACATTGGTTTCAGCTTAAAAACCGCTACTGCCAATCCGTTACGTTCACAAAACCAATGATGTTGTTTGATGTCTGCGATGCTTCTTAATGTATGGAAGTATGGTAATTCCAATAATTCAAGCCTGTTCCTAGCTAACGCTGAACACTCTCATAGAATATCTCTCTCATGAAGTATCTACACTCCAAGGTGTAGGGAAAACATAATAGACTAATATGACACCAGAATATATACGGACAATCAAAAAAAAAAAATAATAATAATAAATAAATAAAATGAACTCCGGTGTTGAATCTGATGTTTTTTGCGGCAAACCTTCTGTATGACTGTAGCTTGTATCAGTCCGAAATATATTTGCGATAATGGCAGTATTAAGGGCACTATATGGACGCAAAATTCGTGAAAATATTGAGTTCCTGAGCATGGACACCACTATGGTAATAAACGGGCAAACAAGGTAGCTAAGACAGAATCCGCTTTAGAGATCTCCAACGCGGTTACAATTATAATCTCTCTGAGGATTATCAAAAGTAGTATTTGCAGATTCTTTATTCAGAAATTTGAGAACCATATTTTTAGAGTAGACGAACTTACGACAAATAATAGACGGAACTTATCGAGCATACTAGAAATAATAACTGGGTATATGGTAATTGTAAAGAGAATCCAAACCTTGGTGAACTGTTCGGGTATAGACCAGGGATTGTCAAAAGCACTACGCGGCGGGAATTGATTCTCTTTCTCTCACACCTACATATGCTCACACAAACTATCAGTCTCTTAAAATAACACTCAGCGAAATGTTGAATTAAATGTTTTTTTTGTAAATCCAATTGTTAAGTTTGCCTACGCACGTCGTCATGCTGCAGTACATATAACGTAGCAAAACTCATTTATAATTAACATAAAAATTTATCAAATTTTCATTTGTAAAAAAAATGCTTAAATTTAAACCAAGCATACTCCAATATTTTAAAAATATATTTCTGTTTATATTTATTTTTTACTATAAGTTTCTCCAAGTGTATTGAGTAAGAGAGAACTCACACACAAACAAAACGACAATGTATGTGTTGGACGAGCCGCGGTCTAGATCAAATTCAGGCAAGAAGCTACTCTTCTCTTTTTCACATGTACGTACGCACAGACACAGGCAAAAAATAAATAAAGAAAAAACAAGTGCAGAGTAATTGTAAAATGCAGTAATATTTGTTTGCCTGACGCTGGTCTAGACTAGTGTTGTGCAAAAGAAAATTACTCTTTCAGAGAGAGTAAAGTTGATGTTTTAAAAAAAATTCAAAAAATCAACATATACCAGCTGCACACGTGCACTTGTCGCTGTGTCAGTGACAACTAAAAGCAAGAATGTAAGAAACTTCTTTAAATTGTCAGTTCTTAAAAAAAAAAAAAAAAATTGCGTACATTCACCATACATATGCATTCGTCATTGTCTCATTGACGACTAAAAGCAAAAGCGTAAGAATACGTGTGAATTGATGGGTTACAAAAGTCCTGTGAAAAGCTCATGACTGATCTAGACCAAGGACGACCACAAAGAGAAATTTGTTATGTGGTAGTGTTTGTGAATTTTTGCTGTGTGTGTTGAAGAGAAAAACTAAAATGATAAACAACAACACAAACAAACAATTTTTAAAAGCATAGCGACATACTTATGTTCACTTCCATTCACATCTATTCCACAACTTAAAAAAATTTGTTATTTTATTTTTTATTCTGTTATTATCTACTCATTTTCGTTCGGTTGTATACATACCATATACGCTATAGATGATTCTCAGCCAGATAAGGCTCAAAAGGGCTTACCTGTTCAACTATGGTCTAAACTCAGATACTGAGATAGGATCCGATACCATATTGGTATACATTAGGGTATATCAAGCAAGTGGTATGGTCTTCTTGAAATAGAGCTCTTACCCATCAGGCTTTTTGAAGACCTTGAATAATCATATTAAAAATCTTATACCGTCTTGTAGCAAGCGAATCCAAGCTTGGAAACAAAAATTTATGCAAAAGTTTTTTCTCTTCTTAAAGTGTTTCTTTTTATTTTATATTTGGCCTGGTTCTGTTTTTCCTTTAATTATAATAATTAATAACCATTTAAAAGAATTTTCCACTTACCTTAAGAGACTACCAACTGTTTCATGAATTTTTCCGGTAACATGCATCATTATTATTACACACAAAGAAATTTTCTTTACTTCGCTTTTTTTATTTCTACTATGGAACTGAAAATACAAAAAAAAAATAAAAAAAATTAATATGATTGAGCCAGAGAAAAAAGAAGAAAAGAAACACAAATAAACAAATAATAAAAATATAAAAAGAAATAAAAGGGAAAATAATACGATTTGACTGAGAAAATAAAAAAATGGGGAAAACAACAACAATTGGAATTTATTTGCAGACTGCACCCAGTAGCCCACTTGATGTTCTCGCCAAAAACGAAGAAAAACTCTGGAAAAATAAAAGAAAACAAAGGCGAACACAAAAAAAAGTTTATAAAAATCGTAACGAAAATAAAAGAGAAAATAATCAAAAAAAATAACGCAAAGAGGAAAACGTTTCGTACAGAGACCACTTTTTATGCATTCTCATATGAGGAGAAATAAAAACGAAAAAAATATCATATTCACGCACCCGGCAAATAGAGCAACAAGACAAAGAAAATTGTGGTGGATTTTTCTTTCTTTTTTTTTTTTTTGTTAAGAAAGAAAAAAAAACCCGGCAAAGAAAAATTATTTTTATTTTTGGCAAAATTAAAAAGAAAAATATTCAGAAAAAAAATTTTTTGGGGTCTAAAATAAGAAAAGCAAAAACATTTATGGGCGAGTACTCCTCGATGAGAAGGACTACTTTCTTCCTTTTTGGTCCTCTGAAATACAAACAAACACAATAAGGCTATATGTGGCAAAAGCAGGAGGTTTTTTTCTAGACTTTCTTATTTTCTTTTATATGTAGATTCTTCTATGGTATGATGGAGAAGGTGGCATTGAGGGTTAAGAAGGGATATTTTTTATAAAGGAAACTTTCAATTTCAGTGGTATACAAAGGAAGATCTCTTACACTGTTTCTTGTCGAGAACATTTAATTCTTTTATTTTTAACTGGCAACATTAATGACAAACTAGTTAGTTTGGAGAAATGCATCGAGAACAGCAATACACTGCACCGGGTGTACCTGTATGAAGTAAGCGTCAAGATAAAAATGTGAACATTTATTGTAAACGAGTCTTGATTTTTTTTTTTTTGGTGTTGGCAATGACATTTGTCGAACTTATTCCGTACACATCAACCCAGAGAATAAACATCATATATTTCATTGTGTTAAAATATGGCGAATTTTTACCAGAAAATGATGATTTGCGGAGAGCATTATTTTTTCTGCTTCAAAGACGCGATAGAAAATCAGTGTTGCATAGAATTGTTACTGGCGATGAAAAATGAATTTATTTTCAGAATCCTAACTGAAAAAAATCGAAAATCAAATTCCCCGCATACAATCAAGTGGACCTAATTCGAGTTCCCAGCAAAGGAAGTGATGAAACATAAAATTACTTGCGGTTTGCGAGTGTTTAAATTAAGCTTGCCGCTGGCGACGATGATGACAAACAACACACGAATGATCAGCAGAAAATCCCCCTACTAGGGTAGAATGGATATGTTAAGTAAGTATCAGCACCACCACTTAGCAGGGATCTTTACCACTACACAATCGCATGAAGGCGAGCTACAGTAGACTAATTATCTATTTATCAACTGAAAATGGATACTTTTTAAAAAGTCTTATGGTGCCAAAAAATCTTTAACAGCAGCGTTTTATGTAGAATTCTGCAAGCTATGAAACTCCACCTTCGGTGTACGACAGAGACAGCCTTATGCACCGCTGCTTGGTGGCATTCTAGAGCATTTTGACAGCGCTACCAATAAACTAGAGATCTCTTCGTGTTTAAACGGATGCTTAAAGATCTAGAGTACACCGTTGACATTGTTTTGGTCTCACACTCGCATCAGCACTTGAAATAGAAGCTGGACGATCTACAGTGGAATGAAATCAATGTCAACAAAACTAGATCTCTGCGAAGTTAATCACCATCATAGTCTTCTTTCAAATAAGGAAAGAGTTAAACAGGACATCTCATGTCGCATACATAATGAAAATTCGTTATTTTCCAAGCTGCAAATAATATACGGCTTAGATGAACGGCAAGTTATCGAAGAAATGAGGGCAAAACTTCAGAGCTTCATTTGCCTTCGAAATATTTTTCAAATATTGTGGCACAAAATCTTACATAAAAAATAACTATGGACAACTACAGACCAGCAGAGCATTAACGCTGGAAAGGGCACGCTCTGTGTGTACCGAAATATGATATTCTCTATACTGATCTGAGCTGAAATCAGCAAGGTGTGTAGTGTTGTGAAAAACCACAAACAAAATGACGCCGGAAGTGTTTCCTAAGGAACTCGACAACATAAATAACTGGAAATCTATTGTAAAAATACTCCATAACATAGAGTATGGTATTTATAATATGACAGAGTTATCCTTATTTCGTTTTCTAAATTAAAATGAAATAAAACACACATAAAGCTATGATTTCGATGAAGATTATAAATGCATGGACCTTGCCATTATATACGAAATACAGTTTCATATAAATAACTACCTCTATATTGGTGGCAGCAGACGATCCTTTTGAGCTAGCTAACGACCACATTTTTGCACATTTTGGACGGTATTTTAACGATAACTTGACAAATGTCTGTTTTCAAATGCTCCAATGTTAGGGGACTATCCGCCTTTGACGTAGCCCTACATAAATAGCCCTACATAGAAGTCTAGCAGTCTCAATTCGCATAATCTTGGTGGTCAATTGATATCGCTAAATAGGGAAATTACGCGACTGGGAAATTTCTCATGCAATAAAACCAAAATCGGTCGTGTTGCGTAACTTGTGGCGCCATCTTTTCGAAACCTCATGTCGTCCAGTTCATAATCTTCAACTGCATGCCGAAAAAGGTGGGTTATCATGCGGTCATAGCGCTCTGAATTAACAGTAACGGTTTTTTTTCGATAAAAATACGACATCGTACCTACATTCTTTTATTCGTAAATTGTTAACCTTTTACTAAATAAATTCAACTTCAGATGACAGATATTTAGCAGCTGACAGACTTGCCAGACTGGCGGTTTTGAAACCACTAAATGGATAACCTGATATAATACACCATTGTGTATTGAATATACTTATGGTCAGAGTAGCACTCAAGTGCACCATTATAATCTGCTCCGTATTGTATACAACCGAACGAAAACAAAAATATTTAACAGTGAACAAGATATAATAAACAACAATTTCATTCCGTTGTGCGATAGCTTTTGTGAAAGCACTTGTATGTCGCTTAAGTCAGATACAGGCAAAGAGCTATTCTTCTCCTTTGTTTTCACTAGTACTTACTCACACGCATAGGTAAAAAATAAGCAAAAAATAAACAAAGAGAAATAAAGAGAAAACAAGTGGAAAAATACAGTGCAACGTGGGCTGAGTGAGAGACTGCTCTTTCTTAAGTCTCTTATTTATTTTTTAAAGAGAAACAAATCGCAAGAGTGCAAATAGCAACCACTAAAAAGTCACGTTACTGTGAGGAAAGACTATGAATTGTTTTCCACAAACTTCTCTCTTTATTGATCATAGAGTTTTGTAATTAGAACGTCTGCCACATTATTATTATTATTCTCAAGAGGTATTATAGTACTACGACCCTTTGTTCTATTGTACAGCCCTCGCTTAGTATAGGGTTTCTCTATAATATCTCTCCCAACTCCAATGCTCTGATGAACTTCATGATGTCGATTGGTGCCAGCAGTGGTAGCTTTTCACTCCCTACTTCATAGGCGCCAAGGTGTCTATTTCTTAAATGCATAAATACCTCACATATACTAATTATATACTGGTGTGATTCAATTTCTTCCCCACAAAATTGATTTGCATGGGATTTTAAAATATTCCCATTATATTTAAATGTTTATTTGGGTAACACAGACAGACTCTTTTTCAACCTATTACGTCTTAGATTTGAGCAGAGACCTAATCCTAGTACTACGGGCATTGGAAAACTAAGAAACTACGGTTAACAGCTGCCCTTCATGAATAACACAGGAACTAAAGTAGGAACTAAGCCTAAATCGCACGGAGATATTATTAAATCAATGTGAATTTTCGTTGCAACCAATGCTGCCGTAAGTTATGAAGTAGTGAATTGACTATAATTCAAGCAAAGTCTTGTCATTTTCATAATTTTCTGCTGTTTTGAAAGAGCTTGCACCACCTAAAAGAATTGCAGCCCAATATAAAAAATGCATGGCAATTGATTGGCGAAGCGTATGCTTCCATAGGGGGTTCTCTAGAAAATTCAGTTGTTTTTATAAAAACTTGTACTTCTTATAACCTCTAGCAATTTCTAAAGTATTAATGAATTTTTCTTTATTTGGAAACAGTGTCCACTGATTTTTCTTTTTTTTTTATAAAAGGAAAAACGATTCTCAGAATATCTACTTGACGAAAAAAAACTAGTAGACATGGTTTGCAAAAAAAAAAAGTTATAGGAAAGGCACAGCAAAAAATCTTAAAAAGACACGTATAATAAGAAAAACTTGCAGAAAAAAAAACAGTCTCAGCAAAAACGTACTCAGCTGAGAAAAAAGAAAAAAATACTCAGTTTTCCGAAACGACCTTGAGCCTTCAGATAAAATTGTGTTTCCAAGAGAACAGAATAAAAAATAAGAAAACAAGATATTTTTTGCAGACAATCATGAAAACCAAAAAAAACCTTTGCTTGTAAAACAACAATAAAAATAACAACGACAAGTAACGTGGCCATATGAAGGAGCGCACCAAACAGAGAAAAAAAAACTCAAGCATTGTAAGTAGTCCTGTTGATTTCTGATATGAAACTCACACTCCCACACATGCTTTTTAAAATACTACCACGCACTTACGCACTATGGCATACATATACAGACAGGCAGACACATACTGAGATTCGGAATAAACAGCTGGCCGTCTGCCTGGCACACATATTAGAGAAAATTTGAATTTGAATCTATTTGAGGTTTTTTTTGTTGGTTTCTTACACTTTTCGTCAGCAACAGGCTTTTAACAGGTTTTTTTTTCTCTTGTTATGTTTCGATTTAAAACCACCTGTAAGACTTATTTCTTTTTATTGTTGTAAATTGACCAAAAATATACTCGTGTATGTTGATTTTCTTTTAGTCTAGGGCTTAAGGTCAACCCCTTTCAACTCTTAGCCAACTTTTTGTGATTTCAACCATTACACAGGGCAGACTTTTTGTATTTGATTTATATACAGCGTATCCCTTGCACACAAGTGGGCAGACTATAGCAAATAAAAAAAGAAGAAAAGAATTGAAAACCAAAAGATAAGAAAATCATCTTGACAGGACATTAGATATGAAGACAAATTGTATAATACGAGTTGATTATTTTTAGATTATTTTGTTTCTCCTTAACAAATAGCCTCCTCGCATTAACATAATAGCCTCCGCTGTCTTCTTTTATAATTAAAGTTATAGCCGGTCAAGCACGGCTATTAAATAACCTACAGATCAAATTTATTTTCAATCTACTATAGGATCAACTACAATACAATTTAAAATAAATACGTTAAGGTTTAATTAAAAGAGACTTAGCATAATGCAATAGCCATAACCGAAAACAGCTGTTCGAAATTAAACTTGTAAGCAACACTGTACTTGGTTAGTGATAATAAACCATAATGCCATAATCATAACCGTAAGAGTAGATATAAATTGAATTTTAATTTTCCAACATAATCATTAATTGATAAACGTATGTAAATGTGCTTATGGCTACAGTTACGGCTAAGGCGTTACGTTAAGTCATGTGTAATTGAAGGCTAATATCAGTATGTTCTCCCAAGCACACTAAACACTAAGAATCTAGGACTGTCAAAGATGTCTTGTGTATCTATGAGCAAAACTATCAGCGTTGATAGATAGTGCTCACTATCTTATTTTCGCGTGAAAAGTTACAGTGATGGTCATGAAAAAAATAAAGCTGGGGATGGATACATTTATTCCATTTAAACAGATTCCAATTAAATCAAGAAATAAATCTCGCTTTAATCAGACGTGCAGACTAGCAGTCAGATCTAGAACGGAGGCATTTAGGAATTGGCGCTACATTAAATGTGACCTTACTGATTCGCTATGAAAACAGGCGAGTTTTTTCTGTACCACAGCACTTAGACGCCAAAAGGCTCTTTACGATCAGCGCCTTCATACTAAAGGTCATACTTTTCTTAGGGTACTTCATTAAGACTGAGAAATAGCGCTAGATCGATTCCAGTTCCTTTAAAAAATGTCCAAGTATTCACAAAACCGGTTTAAAAGGCAAACCTTTTGGCTAAAATATCTGCAAGTATTTCTCACTTGCAGGAGAGCTTTCAACTACTACCTGAACTTGAAAGAGTATCAGTTACTATGTCTCTTATATTCTTTGGAGCCCGCATTGTTAAAAGGATTCTTTCAAAGCTCAACGTTAACAAATCATCTGGGTCATATGACATACCACCACTGGTCCTGAAATAGTGCTCTGTGACACTTGTGCGTTCATTGGCTAACCTATCCTGCTGGAAGGTTGCTAATGTAATGCCAATCCCTAAAAAGGGTGAGACTACCAACCCCGAAAACTACCGCACAATAGCAGTTTGTTTGGCACTCTCCAACGTTATGAAGAGTGTGATTAACCAGCACCTTGTGAGATATTTAGAGTCCAGTGATTTGTAAAACGATAGTCAGCTCGGCTTCCACAAGGGCCGTTCTATTGGCGCTGTTCTCTGAGAGATGGAATTTATCCATTCATGGATTTGGTGAAAGCAAAATTGTGGCATTCGATATTACCAAATCGTTTGATAGAGCCTGTGTCGAAAGTAACTGCTTTTAGTGTTGATAGTCACTTATCTCGATTTATATCGAGCTTTTTAGGAGTGATTATAGATGGGATCACATCCGACGAGTTCAGAATAAATTCAGGGGCACCGTGGGGTCTTATTTGCACTTTATTTCTTAACGACTTTCTTCTTTCCGCTTCAAGTCCTATCTACTCTTTCGCAGATGACAGTTACATTTATCATTCATATTCTTTTGTAACTGACTGAGCTTCTTTTAGATTGTGGCGAAATACAAACACCACGAGTGGAAAGAATTAGTTTTTCGACCGCACCGTTGATTTGTGGAATAATCTTCCCACGAAATTGTTTCCTGCCACTTACGATACAGATAAATTAAAATCAAACGTTCAGAAACACTACTCTCTCTATCCTCCTTCCCACAACCTATTTTCCTAGTATCTGCACAATGTACTGCTTAAGTAGGGAGTGCTGAACTCAAACGAAAAAAAAGTGTTTCACAACTAGACTATGTATTTCATATTCTGCTATGTATTCATATAATAATGAAGAGTTTTGCTGCTTATCATAGATTCATCTCTTTTTTCTTTACCTTTTTCCCAAGAGATCACGTTGCCCGACCTTCTTTTGATATTTCGTAGTTGCTGTTATCCTTTTTAATTGCAGGTCTTTGGGTCAGGGGCTTCTTGAAGGAATCATTTGGAGGGATTGAAGCTTTTTAATTACTTCAAAGTCGAAAACATGATACAAATGTTCCTTGTCATCGCTGGGACTCGAACTTGGGCTGGTAAATTTTGCATGCAAATACTTTAACTACTGCTCTACACCACCTGCTAAGTATAGTACTTCTTTTCAGTTAGGGGTATGTCAGTGGTAGTACCGATTACAATGTAGCTTCACATTGAGTCAATCTCTCCATGCTATTTGGATCCAAGACCCTATGTACAGCATCTTAACTACAGCACATAATATCAAGGCATAAACTAAAGTTTCTGGCTGAGTCTCTTTCTACTCAAGCAACATATTAAGACCAAAGCTGAGAATCCAGATGTGTATTTGCTTCTGAAAACAGTAGTTACTAAACCCAATCACAGCTACCCCTAATGTTAGCTGTTATAGTATAGAAAACTACAAAAAAATTTGTTTCTTTTGTTATCTGGTGAATAACGAAAGGTTCTCTCTTAAGTCAATTTACTTGAGTTTTCACTTCTATTATAGTTTTTCACTTTTTGGATTTTTCGTATTTTTCTAAAAAACCTCATATCTTACTGTCGTTTTTTTTCCTTTTTACGCATACCGAAAATTTCAACAGGTTGCTGTGATATGGGGCAACATCACAGTTAGCATGTGGCATGGGGTTGCATGTGTTTTTTTTTTGTCAACTTTTATTTTTTAAGGATTTTTCTTCTCTTATTTTCTATTCAAACGCTGGGCATTTTGTAGAATGAAAAAAACCATGGTTCTGAAATTAGATGAAGAATATAAAACACATTGAAGGACGTTATTAATCCGCAACATGCGAGATTATGTTTTTGTTGTTGCAAAGAGTATTTGTAGAGAAAATTTATTGCTGATAAATTAAACATTTTCGAATAAATATTTATGTATATCATGGATATTTATTTAGACTACTATGTATTTATAATGTAGATAATAATATCTATAAGTATTTAATTTACAGTGGGATTCGTAATTATTCCTACATAATAAAGAAGTTATGCATAATCGGTATTTCATACAATTACATACAGTTTTATAAAGTTTGTTAAGTTTTATTTTACTAAATATGGTACTTTTCTTTAGGTTCAAGGAATCATTAGTTTTAATCTGATTAAAGAAGCCGTTCTTTTATAGCCTTATTAGATCTCTAAGAGTCTAAGAATCGTTTTGAAATTTTCAAAATTGTAAAAAAATATATTCCGGTTTAAGTTCAACTAAACTTCAGAAAGATATATCAAGATTCGCTAAAAAAGTGACTTTTTATAAAACGTTCGTACACTCGTTTAAAGTATAAATTATACGTGCATGACTTCTCCATGATATATAAATGCCACCTTAGCATTGGTATTGTGTTGAAGGACAACGTAAAAAAGGATCTTTAAAGCCTGCATAAAGCTATATGCCTGAAGACATGGCCATTGTAAGTGTCAGAAATCATTGATTTTTGCTACCCTTTTGGGAAGTACATGTGTTGTCTATCATTGGACAGATATTCATATGTATGTCGAAGAGGAAGCCATTATTCACTCGATTAATCGTTGTTGGATTAATTGAAGAATTTTTGGGTCATTATTTGATCGAATAATGATAATTGCTAATTTCGAGTAACAAATAACTCGAACAATGTGTGTCAATTAATCGAGTAACTTTTGTATGTACAATTTTGGATGTTTTACGCTATTTATCTGTTGAAATTGTATTCAAAAATGATTCATGTATAAATATCACTTCTTTTTGTTTTCATTTTAGCACGTAATTTTGTTTGCTTTCTGATCGGCAGTTACTGGTTTGTTAGACATTTTAGATCAAGTTTTTTAAATCAAACTATATTCCGCAAGGTTCCCCAATAACGATAACTTTCTGAAATATATTT
The DNA here is from genome assembly GCA_023159175.1 of Wohlfahrtia magnifica. Lineage (NCBI taxonomy): Eukaryota > Metazoa > Arthropoda > Insecta > Diptera > Sarcophagidae > Wohlfahrtia > Wohlfahrtia magnifica. The sequence continues at coordinate 1,006,649 of JAKWBJ010000053.1, read as the reverse complement.
CTAAAACCAAAAGAAAAGAGTTTGCAATCAAATCGTGCAATCCATTGTTTAATATTGAACCTGATATACCAAAATGTACCAGTTGATGATCCTTAAGGAAAGGAATATGTGGATCTAAACGATAACAGTCTTTTAGACAAGCTCAACAAAACAATACAAAGTATTACGAATTTTAAATATCTAAGTACTATAATAGACCGTTTCATATATTTAGAGAAGAGAAGATCAGAAAAACTTTATAATGCAATTTTATCGTTATCACCAACATCGCACTGCACGGTTCTCTTTTTCCTCCTACGCTATTCTTAATATTTCTTAACGACTTTCTTCTTCTTACTTCCAATCCTATCTACTTTTTCGCAGTTGACAATAACTTTTTTCATTCATATTCTTTTGATCGTAGGCCCAGCCTCTTGGAAATTGGGGCATGAATATGAACGACACACTCTCAAGCGATCTGGCGAAAATCTCCGATTGGAGTCGAGTGAACGGTCGCGATTTTAATGTAAACAAGACCCAATGTTGTTTTTGAACACCCATGTGGTGTGTTGTCATCTGTATCAATGGGTAATGTATATGTTAGGAAATCAGTCGCTCCTGTTGCTCTGAACATGATGACAAATGCAAAATAATTCACTCCATCTGATCTTCTTAATATTTACAAGACCTATAACCGACCCAAAATGGTATAAAACTCTCATGTATGGTCCGGGGCTTTTCTACCGAGTACAGAAGAGGGTGAAGATACTTATTAATGACGGTAGAGTAGTCAACTCTATCGATTCGTTAGGCCATCGTCGCTATGCGGTGTGTGTCTCTTTGTTCTATCGATACTATAACGGAATGACGAAATAAGGGAATTAATTCCTAATAATCACATATTTTCACGTAGTACTAGTTTTTCTCGTAGAGCGTATCTCTTCGTAGGGAATCGAACAACACATTATAAAGAGAATTGTTTTTTTTTGCCGTTCGTTTGTGGAACGATCTTACTTTGCCACTTACGACATAAATAAATTTAATTCATTCTATCCTCTTCCTTAAAATCTATCAAACTGACGAAGAACGAAATTGCAGGTGCAATAAACTCAAGCAAGTAATGAAATACCAAGACAGGAAAGAAATAAGACGTATATCAACTTTTCATGGTTTCAATATGCAAGAAACCGAGAAAAAAATCGTGAAGGAAACAAAAGGTTGCCAAATGATTTCTTATTACAGTCCAGAAAAAAAAAATATTTCTGTCGCTATATATCCTGGAAGATTGCAGTTTTCTCCCATACAAATTTTCAGGTGTTATATGAAAAAACATTGTCTACACGCCCAGAGCGTTAAATCACTTTACTTTTCTTTAGTTCACACAAAACTTTGTTAACACCTAGAGCCCCACGTGTTCCACCGGTGGACATTTGTATTTTGATGATTTAGGACAATGTGACCACCTGTGGTCATTGATGGATTTACTTTATGTGACATCGTGGCCAGCCGAGGTCACACGTTGTGTGTCATTTCCCGACATAGTGATCACGAAATGTTGGAAATGTTCTGCATACATCTACCATTGAACAATCAAATTTTGGTCCCAGCTTGTCAACCCGCGAATAACCACACATCAGCAGCATCAGTCCAACGGTGCAGACAAAAAATTACCACAATTGGTAACGTAGGGCTCTAAGTGTTAAAGGAAATAAGACAGATTGTGTATCACATATGATGCGTAAGCGTATCAATCATGAAAACTTGCGTACATTCTCCGCGCATATGCATTCGTCGCTGTCTCATTGACGACTAAAAGCAAGAGCGTAAGAATACGTGTGAATTGAAAGTAAGCAATTGTTCTATGAAAAGCTAATGACTGTTTTAAAGATGAGTATTAATACAGTCCTCTGCTAATATGACTGGCACTTCTACTACAAGAATTTAAGTGTAAGCTGTCTGCATATAAAATAACACGTGGAATTAAAAGCCTTATTTTTCAGCAAAGTACCAAAACAAAATGCATTTGGATGTTAAGGATCAATTACAAATGGACATGTAAGGATTTTAAACCCCAAAACGGACTAAATTTCTTCGTACACGGATTTTAATAAATGTTTTAAGTCACAATTTAATCTAGAATCGAGTAGTGTAGGTGTAACTTGGTGGACTAATATGATACCAAGCCATATACATACGAGTATGGCTTAAAAATTAACTCCGGTATTGAAACTGCTGTTGTCTACAACGGACGTGTAATCAAATCTCTCACCATCTTCCGGATAATTGTAGTGTTTTTGAGGCTTTAAATTCTATTTTCAGAAAGCTAAGTATACATGGTGTAATGTAGCCTTCTTTGGCATGTAATAGAGAAGATATATCGATGTAACTGGCGATTTGTACCGATTATTTTCATAGTTGCATTGACAAGAAAAAGAGCAAGACAGTTTTCCATCTTCTCTGAGAATACCTGGCACTAGCTGTCAGTTACACACTTTCGAGCCTTGGTGAGTTATCTAGGTCTAGACTTAATGACCTGGTGAGATATCTTACGGCTATAGGCTGGATCTAATACCACATTACTATACATAAGAATGTAAATGACAGTACATCTGACGAGTGGTGTGATCTTGTACTTTCGACTCTATTGCTTGTTCCCAGTGAGCTACCACGGAAACTAAACCAAGTCCTCAAAGATATTTTTGTACCAATTCGGGTTTCTTAATAAATTTTTTACTCCTGTAGATGAAAGAAAACCAAGCTATTTCATTAGTCCTATCATAAGTCAACCATATAATTTGTTATTCTGTAATTCCTCTTAACGTGCTGTAGCATTAACATCTAATCATGTTTATTTGGAATTCTAATAAATTAGCAAAAGTCATATGATAAGCAACTTGGACAAATTCTGGCAATGTGTGTTGGATGAAATAGTTTTTTTTGGGCAACAACTCTATATTATAAACAATAAAATTATTTCTTAAACATATTTCTCTAAGTCATATATGACATCGTATATATCTGTGTGTTCGTAAGTGTGTTGGTTGTCATGGTGGTTTTAACACTTGGAACACATGCGGCGAAAATATATTTGAAGCAGATTTATTATTTTTCTGCTGCTTCATCGTATACTCTCACCAGGATTTGTATACATCAGTCAGAACTGCTGTTGTTTTCATTGTGTCTGTGTAGTGCGTATCCTTGTTGATTTTGATCGTATTGTTGTTATTGTTGTTCTCATTGTGCTTTGTATGTTTGATTTTTCTTTTTTGCAGTCATCGACTCCATTCGTTATCCTTGATTTTTTCTTCTTTTTTTTTGTATGTGCTGTTGATAATATATACTTCTTGACCTACCTCCAATGAAATTGTGTTTATCTTGTTGCTGACTGACAAACTTTTTCCAGGAAAACAACAAAAATAACAAAATTTCGTTAAGAACTGGAACACAACAACAACAACATCAACAATTTATATAATTAAATTTTTTAATTTTTATTTCTTTTATTGAATTTTTTTTTTTTAATTTTTTCCGTCTGGTTTTTTTTGGGTGGTGTTACTTTAACACTGATGCCGGTTGGGTGTTACAGTGTTCCTCTAAATTATAAAAATCTCCGAATTTATTCCTTTATTTCTAGGAAATATTTTTACTTAAAAAAATAAAAGAAATTGATTTTTTTTCACGCATGGGTATGTCTGAATATCAATGGTTGTAGAGGTGGGTAAGTGGCAATCAGCTGATGTTTATAAAGGTTTTTACTTTTTGTGTATACCCAACACAAAAGAAAGAGCAAAAGTGTGTATGTATCGATTTTTTTTTTTAATTTTAATCGGTAAACGTGTAGGTGAATTTTTTCGTTTTTTTTTTTTTTTTGTACCCTGTAATGGGTAATAAGTAATATTGTAAAAAATTTTGAAAAAAAAAATTATTTGTAATTTAATTATTTAACATAAAATAAATTTTTAATTTTAACCATTAACTAATATTTAAACAAATCTGATTTTCTGCATATTTTGAATTTGGAAATATAGTCATGAAAATACGGTTTTTCTTTAGTTTTTATTAACAGTTTAAATCATTTTCCAAAAAAGGAAAGATTATTTTAGTACGAAGCCTACTCGAACTGAGTACTAATAAAAAAAGGTACTACTGCCTGGTAGTGGAAAATGTAAATCAATTTTAATAAAACTTTGTACGTAGTAGTTTTTAGGTCCTAAAGGGAAGGAGTCCCACTTAGGCCAGATATTTGGCCTATTGTGATGCCACATTCGTGAATGCACAACCGAGGATCAAACAGTTTCCATAGGAAACCATTTAGCCACCTTTATCCTGAAGAGTTCAGTCAAAGATAACAAAAAGTGGAAATTCAAGATCCTCAGCCTTCTGGCAGCAAGAGCCGGACAATTACACATAAGGTGTAAGACAGTCTCCTCCGCTTCTTAGAAACCACAACTCCTGCAAAAATCATTCGTGAGAATGACAAGTTTCTTGGAATGCCTCCTGATCAGACAGTGACCCGTTAGAATCGTAATTGTGGGGTATGGCCACCCGACTTAGGGAGAGAAGACATTTATTTAGTCCTCCTTTCATCGAGGTTGCTCCAGCAGAGCCTGGTGATATCGCACGTGCCCTCATGCTGCCAACGACATTGACCGTCGACATAAACTGACCGGAGAATATCCAGCTTAAGCGAGGCCATCGAGACACCCTTGTTCGAAAGTATCTAACTCAGTACCCATCCAGGCCAATTCGTCAGCAAATCAATTCCCAATGATCTGTCTGTGTTTCGGAACCCATATAAGAGTTACGTTCGAATGAACCGCGATTTCTATAAGAAACCTGCGGCATTCGTGGACTAGGATAGTCGTCGAGGTGACATTAGTGAGAGACCTTATCGCAGCCTGACTGTCCGAAAAGATCAGAAGACACTCATAGAGAATCTCTCTTTCCAACAAGCATTGCACGGTCTTCAGTATGGCCATGACCTCCGACTGAAACACACTGCAATAATCAGGCAACCTATAAGACAGTTTGGAGTCCGAATTTCTTACGAATATACTACACCACGCTCTGCCGCGCAATCTTAGAGCCTCAAGGGCATTCTGAAGAAACTCTCGTCCGTCAGACCAGAATTCCCTCGTGGGTATATCAGCGTGAAATCTCCTATCGAGAAAGTTATGAGGGAACATGTAAGCGATCCGAAGTCCAGATTTGGCCAGAAGTTAGCTGCATTTAATCTTACCGCCACCAACTTACCCCTCTGCTTGAAAAGAAGGTCGGTGGGGAGCTAGTTAAGCATAGCAAATAAGGCCTTGGTTGGAGTACATCGGAGTGCACTGGTGATCAGGACGGCAGTTTATCTGCGCACCTTGTCTATCACCCTACAGTAACACTGATATCTACACACCGTCCACCAACTTTTTAGGTCTAACTAGGATATATTTCTAGATTGAAGAATGAGACAATTGGTTTTTCAGATCTGTGATGCTAAGTTTACTTACCAGTGCACACTTATATGGAGTCGTCTACCAAAAATACTTTCAATTAGAATATGAGCGTAAAGCATTGCACTGCATTATATAATTGTGAAAATTATTTATTATTAAAATTGGTGCGGTTGATACCTAAGTTACCTGTGTTATAAAATGTTAAAAGTCAATCTGTCTAGAAAATCAAAGACAAATGATAACAAATTAATTTTTGCTTGCTTGGTTATTTTTGTTGCCCGTATATATGTATGTATAAGGATCTGATAATGATCTACTAATAATCGCACGATATTTTCACGAGTTACTTATCAAAAAATCTAATGACCTCTCCAACTGCCAACAGATTTCTAGGTAATATTTTATTCATATCTAATTATACTTCTTCAATAAATTCATGAATAGTCTGGTTTTTATATAAGATAGTGTGTAAAAATATCTCTAAATTTGGGAAATGTGGACTAAATTGGATAAATATGTGTTTGCTTGAGAAATAGATAGATATTCAAGGTTACATAAATACCGTGTAGTATAGTATATCATTCCAAAGGTTTTTCAGTCTTCTTTATAAATTTGGTACGAATTCCAAAATCGCTTCATATTCAAACAAGTTATCAACAACTAATTGCAGGCAAGATCAAAAAACCGGTTTTTTAGCCATAACGCAATATAATGGAGGTGTTATGAAAATTTCAAAAGCAGATTCTTCTTGAAGTCGGTGGAGACTATCAGAATCATTATAGCACTTCCCACTTCCCACGCATTTCTATTTCATTCTACTTTGTCGCATAGTCTTAATTACAAATTTGTCTCAAAACCAAAGAGATCGTATTGATCTGCAGAAGATAATGCAGAGAGTGGCAGTCGGCGGAAACTGAAATTAACAGCATCTCAAAACATTGACTAATAATAATAAAGAAATCCATTTGTGGGAAACAGGGAGAACTCAACTAACTCTTACAAGTAAAGAATAAAAATGCAACGGGGAAAAAGCATTTTTTTTAAAATGAATATTCAACAAGCTAATGACAACAAAATTATTAAAAAAATTATTTAATATTATATTGTTATGTTGTAACCTTCCTAAAATGTTTGAGTTCTTTTTAATTGAGTTAAATAAAATAAATAACACGTATGTTGTTAGTTTACTTTATGCACTTATTTATTTTCACAATTTTACGGTATACAATTATAACTGTTCAGTCTCCAACTTATTTATCTTGCACTTAATATTCACTCAAAACTTTTACTTACGCATAAACACGAGTTTACTTTATGACTGCAAAACGATAACTAAATGAACTAAATGGTAAAGCTTCACCTTTTATGTACAATATAAATTACTTCCGAATGTTCTGTTCTTCCTACAACATCCGATTCAAATTTCCGTTAATATCAAATGTAACACCGAAAAACGTGTCGGTAACACCGTTTGATACACAATTGGTAACACCAATAATAATACAAATTAAGTATGGCATTACAAAATTGGCCTTGACACAAGCCAATGGACTAAAATCACACAGTACACTTTTTAACTAAGACTACCACTGTACTAATTTAGTATACCTTCCTTTAGGCATTGTTTATTTTCGTAACAATATTAAAATTATTTCAAGAATAATTTTGGTTCAAATTAATACGGAACAGCTTTCTAGGATTTTAAACCTGTTTATGTTGCACTTTATTTTTGACCATTTTTACACTACAAACACCAACAAATAATATGTCCCCTTTTTTGATAATTTTTTTAACGGAAACGGTGGATGTGAAACAAAAATTTGTATAACTTTATAAAGCTTGATCTACCTGAAATGATGCCAATTTGGATAAAAAAAATGTTTATTTTGTTTTTTTATTTTTTCCTATGGCAGGAACCACTGTGCAGTGGGCGAATATCTATGTCAAGTGCTTTCGGAATAATACACAAAAATTTAGTCAACAGTAAGATTCATATTTTGTATACGGATTGCATCGAATTAGTTTCGAGTAGTTTCAAATGTGTGAAACAATTCAAGTTTGTTTCAATAAAGACTTAAATACTAGCCCTAGCAACCCATGTTCAACGTCAAACCTTATCTAAACTTTAAAAAGTAAAATCATAACAACGTAGAATCTTCCTGGTATGCACTGGTCTCCCCCTTCTCTTTATGTCAATTACATGCTGAGTAGGATTGGTTAAGTTTTGCATCAAATATCTTAACCCTTTAGGTTCAAATCAAAGCAGTTAACAAGGCCTATAGTTCCTTTCAGAAAGACGCTGTAGGATCTGCATTTTAGCTGCATATACTCTTGAAATAAACACATATTAATTTTTATATAGTATGTCTCTTTTGGCTGATCTATTCCGCTATTAACAGACGTGAATGACGTGAAGTGAGTAGGTGCCACGCTAATTTATCCAATCACCTCCACTTTTTGGCTGATGATATGTATTGACTACAAAGTCATTTAGACCAGACTCAGAAGCTTACACATTAAACGTTCTCAAGATATAAAGGCTGGACCAACCATAATTCACGATGTTAATTGTGAGGCATACCTTAACGTCAAGTTTTTGCCCAACTTAATTTGGCATTTCTTTTTTATATTGTTTGACAAATTCAACCATGGAGAGGTGCACAATTGAGCGGCGCATTTATATTGTTAAAGCCTTTTTACGAAAATTTGCGTTCAAATCAAATTGCATTTCGTGCACTTAGTGTTTTATTTTTGTGAACATAATCGATCAAATGTATCCACAATAGGGAGAATTGTGTGCGAAGTTTAATTAACCTGTTCGTTCTTCGACTCATCCGCGTGCTCAACAATTGAAGATCTCATGAAGATCACTGATGCGTATTTTGAATAAAGATCTGAAGCCTACTGACCATTTCAAGCGTCGTCAATACGTTGAATGGTTAGGTGAACAGACAGAAGTGAATAGTGACTACAAAGAAAATCATCTTCAGCGACGAGGCAATTTTTACCTCAATGGATTCGTTGACAAGCAGATTTCTCGCATTTGGGCAAATTAGAATCTACGAGTGATTGTTGAAAAGCCGATGCATCCACAAAGAGTGACAGTTAGAAGATTGTTTGGTACGGCTTATGGTTTGGCGGCGTCATTGGGTCATACTTCTCTGAAAATGTGGTCGGCCAAGCAGTTACCGTAAATGATGTTCGCTATCGCGAGATGAAAACAAACTTCTTGTGACACAAATTGAGGATATGAACGTGGACGATATGTGGAACCACAGCCAACGAAACAATGGCTCTTTCACGCGAAAAAGGTAATGGTTGCGTTATCTCATGTCGTGGCGTTATTAATTGGCCGCCACTATTTTGTGATTTGACACCGTTGGACTTTTTTCTTTGGGAACATTTAAAAGCAAAAGTGTACGTCAATAGGCCAAGCACAATTCAAGAGCTGAAGGATGAGATAATTCGATAATTCATTCGTTCGGACAGAGGTATGCCACCGAAGCCGTTGCGAGCATTTGGCCGCCATTTTGTTTCACACATAATTATCATAGATCCTCTGAAAACATTTTGTTTTATTTTTAATTAATATCGTGCATTTTGGTTGGATCACCCTTTATATTAATCAATATTTAGTTTGTATTTTGTCCACTTTATGACTGATGATTTGTATTCATTATGAATTCATTCCGACTAAATTCAGAAACTTGAGCATTAACCGTTCTCAAGATAGACAAAAATCAATATTTAGTTTTGACTGGTAATTTGTATTGACTACGAAGCTATTTGGACTAAATTTAGAGACTTTTAATGTTACTTTTTTGAAAATATAGGCCTATGGTCGCCTCACCGCCCAATTGAAATTTTTAAAATTTATATGGAATATGGTACCTTCCAGACATACAGATACTGAGATGCTGTAAAAATTTCGAGAGATTGGGTTCAACTATTTAGCTGTCTATAGACTTCATACTAACATCCGTACAAACATTCATACAAACACTAATTCATTTTTATATATCGAGTAGGCCATCTATGGGTTTAAATTTGAAACAGCAGTTATTTTGAATCTGACAATACTTATGTTATTCTATTCTATCACAAAATTCAATATATTATCTCTTCTGAACGAAATGGATCGATTTACGCTTACGCAACGTTGGGATTTATTGGAAATTTATTATTATTTAAATTCATCTTTTCGGATGAAGCCCATTTTTAGCTTGGTGAGTAAGTTAATAAGCAAAAGTTCCGTATTTGGGATTTATAAAACCCAATCGTGGTCTTACAGAAGCCAATGCATCCATTACGAGTGACTGTTTGGAGCGGCTTGTGAAGCGGAGGCATCACTGGTTTATATTTCTTTGAAATTGAGGACGACGCAACCGTTATGGTCAATGGAGACATCTATCGCATAATGAATAACGATTTCTATGTACACGCTCTTCATGCTATTGATGTGAACGATGTTTGGTTTCAACAGGATGGTGCATTTTGCCACACATCTCATGCCATAATCGATTTATTATGTCAAACGTTTGATGGCCCTTTAATTAGCCGAAATGATGATGACAATTGGCCGCCAAGACTATTTTCTGTGGACAACAACACTTGCCAACAAGCCAGAGACAATTGAGCATTTGAAGACCAACATTCGTGACACCATTGCCGAGATATGACCCCATACACTCGAAAAAGTTTTTGAGAATTGGTCCGATCGAATGGGGTACTGTGAGGCCAGCCGCGGCAGCCATATGAATGAAATAATATTTCATTTTTAACCAGAACAATTGTACTTCACAACAAAAGAATAAATTTGGCCAAATTTCAAATTTAAACTTTTTAAATTTAAACTTTTAAACGACTCACCCGATATAAGATACGCCTATGTAACTGCATTTAAATCCTAATCTTTTGCCATAAATCTAATCTCTATGACAGACTTGTGAACTCAAACATGAAAAATTGTATCGAATCGCTAAAAGTCAAACATATAATCAGTCTGCCAGTCAATCATTATTAATTTTAGTCAAACGTTTAGAATTTCATTTCAATGCAATGCATTCATCCCAAGGCAAAGGTTATTTGAAACTTGCATTTTATTAGTGCATCTTTAACAGCAAAAGAGAGGCAAAGGTGTAAGAAGTGCACAAGATATTAGTTTTGTGAAAGTAATGTGTCAAACTTAATTATCATTTCATTATTAAAATAATATACGTACGACTATATTTATGAAGTGATCAGAAAAACTAAAACCAGTTCTGAAAACAACATGCATTTATTAAAAAAAATATGCTTTTTTTCTTTTTTGGAACTACGAGTGTACTTTCCAAAATAACAGGCAACTAAATACAAAAAAAGCAAACATTAGCTCCAGCTGCATATGAAAAAAAGCCAAAAAAATACGAAAACCTAAAATGGAATAAACAAATGCTACAACAAAAGATATAATACAACAAGTATTAAATTGCAACGACCTACATAGAAGACACAGAGTATGTACGAACAACCAACATTCAAACACAAATTGATGGCAAAGTTTTTTCTCTCTCTCTCTCTCTCTGACATTACTCGTTACCAAATAATAGCAACAGCATGCTCCAAAGAAAAAAAGGCAAACAACTATTGTTAAGAAAGACGACTGACAAACGCCATTTCTAAATTATCAACAACATCGTCGTTATGCTGTTGTTACTAATGCAACAAATCGTTAGTGAAATGCTTCATTGGAAAAAAAGAGAAAAAATCATTGAAAATGAAATGCACTTTTTACTCCTAAAACAAACCAAATGAATATAATGCTAGTCAAGGAAATTTTAAACCATTCGACTTTAATCAACCGCACCTTAAATTCAATTTCAAAAAACAAAAACTAACCTTGTGTTTCTTTTTAATGAAATTAAGCTTTTTTGAATTTGCGAAATTTAGCTGAAGCTGCAGTTAAAAAAAAGACAAAAACAACAATAATAATAACACATTGGCAATTAATTATATATAGAGAGTCGTAGATGATAATGATGAAGTTGAGTTTTAAGATGAGTGCTTTTTTTACTGTCAGCTTGCTTGCAAATACAAAGCAAACCAACAATTTACTAACGTATATACGAAGTGCGTTTCACGTTTTACCACTAAAAGGGTGCAGTCAACAAAAAGTTGACAATTTATATGGATTTATTTTAGTTCAAAATGAATTTGGTTTTTGATGATGATGTGATGCTCCGCTCTTTTTTAGCCCCGGGAGCGAACTATGTGAACTCTGCAGCGGACAATTTATACGTAGTTGTGGTTGCAGTGCGCATGTTTCTTTTGGTTGAATTTGCTAAAAAAAAATTGCGTTAAGTCTTCTTCATAGGTCGTTACGTAGTATTGGGTATACAAGTTAAAATGGGTTTATTATGATAACAAAATGATTTGATACATTATTCAAAGTATTGTCCATCGTTAGCCACTACTTTAACCCATCTTTCTTGTAGCGTTCAAGCATCATTACCGACTTGCAAAATCGCCTTTCAGCGTCCCACGGTTTCAATTCATATGGGTCTCAAGTTCCTTGCTTTTGAATGAATCCCAATGCTTTTAAACGTAGGAAAATGGCTTGTTGTATGCCTCCCAATGATAATGCAAGTTCATCTTGCGTTTAACAACAATTTTCGTCGAGTAATGCTTCGAATTTCACATCTTCAAACTTTTTCGGCTGACCAGGCCTCTCCTTGTCTTCTGTGTCGACGTCACCACTTTTGAATCGCGCAAACCATCGTTCACAAGTTTTTGAGTTGCATGTTGATCGTAAGCTTCTACCAACAATCGATAACTTTCAGCAGCTATTTTCTTCAAATGAAAGAAGGTTGTCAGACATGCCCGTAAAACATCTTTTTTAGGCATAACATTAGACATTCATATATCGATTGAAAAAATGTGTATTTACACTTTGGCGTCTATCGAATACTGAATTATAATGACAAGTGTTTACCCTCCAAAATGTATAAAAAATTTGTTATTATTGACACAAACCATATGTGATATTTATGCCATGTGTTGTCCAAATCGACATTAATAACTTGCATACCCAAATATCTCCTTCTATCTGTTCTTGCTGAACGTTTGATCTCACGGTTGAGATCAAAGCTGCTTAAGTGCTCTATAGTGCTCAGTGTCGATGTCCTTGCTGTTAAAAGCGCATTTTCTATAACTTCACATCCCCGCGTTATACATTCGTGAGCACTGTTGGCCATCTCCGATTAAAAGCGTGAAAGGAAGTTGTTTGCAAATGAATATATCGCTGTCGTTGTCAACTTCCCCACGTTGGCAACGACAACGCCCACATGAATTTTTTTCACTTAATATTTGGCTTTTAAAAAATATAAGCTTCAAATGCCCGTTAAATCATTTATTCATCAAACCATAGTGCCAGTTGCATTAATCAGGTGTATTTCAAGCTCTTAGATGATTAGTCAGCTGTAGCTGGCCTCCATATGATTGTTTAATGGTGGGGTGTTCTCCTGACCATTCGTTTGATGTTTTTTATCGTCTCCAGAGGTAAGCTCTTTATTAAACACTAGAAAACGCAATTAAATTTTTTTCGTCAAGTCCTCTGCTAGTGATTCAAACATGAGCCGCTTGTGTTTGCGTGCACTCTAACTACTACACCACGCTATCCCATTTCGCAGTAAATTTGCTGAATTTATTTACATCAAATTAATCCCATATATGAGCTCCTGAAGATTCAAGATAAACTGTTAAGAAGCCTTCCTATACTAAACATGTCACTGGATGGTGTACTATGTGATCTGTAGGCTTGAGAGGGCCATTTAAAAAAAAAAAAAAAAAAAAAAAAAAAAAAAAAAACGATTGGGCTAAAGTTTTGTCTATTATAGGTGACATATGTATGTATGTTTTCAGCAGAACATTAACATACAAGCACGGGTCCGTGGATTTTTGAATGAAATACAGATTTTTGCATAAGAAATCATTTTATATTTAATATTGTATATTGAGCTCCATACACTTTTTCCAATGTTTCTTGAATTTTATTTTGATCACTTTAAAAAAATAAAACTTTTCTTACACATCAAATTGAGAGATGATTTCATCATTGGAGTCAAATATCCTATCCAACCAGTCATTTCTTCAGGTTTTAAAACAAGAAATAGTCACTCGGTTGAATGAGGAAGGAGTTAATAGCCTAGTTTTTTAACATGCAGCCTAGCATTTTTAACATGGAAACGGCACATATGTAAACCCTTCCATTCTTCTGGTGAGTAAGATCCTTCTTTCTTGGCCGAATGACGACGTTTTTTTACTCCCATTAAGTCAACGCAATAAGTTGGCATATTATTTGCCATTTTTTGTTTCTCTCTTTTGAAAATAGTCAATAGTCAGTCAGCCTTTTTGTATGCCATGTGAATCAAAAAAAACGGTCACCATGACTTTATTGTCTTACAAACACACTTTGACCTTCTTTGCCGTCGATTCACCCGAAGAACTGACTGTTTAGACTACTGTGTGACAACATTATTATGTCGACAACATATTATATAATTTTTAATTCCTTCCGGTGTAGAAACTGGACGTCTAGAACGGTCAGCATCTTTCATTCTGGGACGGCCACATTGGGATACAGTAAGCCACTTTTTTGCTATCCAAATTGTACTGAAATTAGAAAGGTTTACTCTCATGTTATGAGTCCTAGTTTTAATGATCGGTAGTCTGCTATTAATAGCTGTCAAACAAAAGCTACTTAAATTGCGTAAAAATTGTGACAGAGGAGCAGTTTTGCATTTTCAGCTGAGAAACGGGCAATTTAAAAAGTCACGGGCTTCTTTTCCAGCTATCGTAATTCGTATTGTTATCAAAAGAATGAATTTATTGCAAACCTGTTATCAAAATTTTCAAAATTTAGCTGCTAATTTACCGCATCATACGACCTAGCACAACTAGATAGTATCGGGTGGGTCATTCACCGGCTCAAATTTGAACCACCGGTTATTTAGAATCTGGCAATACTTATGTCATTCTGTTATGTCACAAAATTCAGTATATTATCCCCACTGAACGAAATGAATCCATTTACGATTGAGCAATGTTGGGATTTATTGAAAATCAAAAAATTGCAAAAATCATCTTTTCGGATGAAGCCCATTTTATCTTAGTAGGTACGTTAATAAGCAGTGTTAAATAGAAGTGTTATGCCAACAAACCAAAGACAATTAAGCATTTGAAGGCCAACATTCGATACGACCACATATATTCTCGAAAATGGGTCCGACCGAATGTGATAGTGTGAGGCCATGAGTCGTATAGCGGCAGCCATATGTATGAAATAATATTTCATTTCTAACCGGAACAACTGTTTTTCACATCAACAAAATAAATTTAGAAAAATTTCAAACCATTTTTATTTTATTGCATTTTTAAATTAAGACTTCTAAATGGCCTCCCCTATATTTTACGAGGGAAATTTTTGTAGCCTTAAATCCTTAAATCTATGATCTGATTATAAGATAGACCCGTTTTTTTGTCAAAATGTGTTAAGAGAATCGATATCTTTATGAGTTGGCTTGGTTGTTATCTGTCCAACATCATTTTACATTTATATTTAGTTTTGAACGGCAAACTTGAAACTCCACTAAAATTCATTTTAAGCTAAGGTCGACTAGACACATTTGCATCAAGATAACATTTAAAACTTACCACTAAAAATTGTATTACTCTAGACTTAGTGAATTTGGCTCCTTAACATATTGCTTCTTATACTTATTCTTAATAAGTTCTTGTAAACTATTTAAATTTTAGTCAGAATCGTAATGATTAGCAGCTAGCTCACTTTACGAATCTACAAGAAAATAGCTTTAAATTGTCACATGGAAAGCAACTTTTATCTTTATTCTTTAGCTAGCGGCTGGACTTAAAGCTCCTCAGCTTCACAGTGGACTCATTCAATAGCTTTAAGTGACAGCAGCACTGTGGTCGGGACAACCTTTGGTGAAGCCGGATCCCTATCAAGTCAAGAGTGCTTAAGATGTCTGAAATAACAGAGCGAGTAAATCACGCTTTTAAATTGCGAATAGACAAACCCAGCGTCTGTACCATATTAAGGGCGACTAATAGCAGTTTTCCAGCCCCAAAAATTCAAATTCAAATGTAGCGACACTTGAATAGTAGATATTGTATACTATATATGACTTTTCTATACTTTAAACTTTCCTTCTTTCTTTATTTATGTTCTCACTATCTTTACAGATTTTTTATTATAGAGTACGCCCACTGAATACTTCACGACAGCTGCTATTAAAAAATTAAAGCCTTTCATATATTAAGAGTTAATTGTAATTAATTGTAAAATTAAATTGTAGTCTGATGCCAACTGATTGATTAATGAGGCCGTACGCACCATGCTCTAAAGGATCTTTTGTGCTGCCTTAAATAGTTACCATAACAAGATGAGTTCAATTTTACTTTCATCCAAACATACTGTTGATCACCCTTTTGCACAAAAATTGCTTTGAACAGATAATATTTTCTATATTGGCCAACTCATTGCTGTTGCTACTGCTGTAGTTGTCAATTCGTTTAATTTTGTTCTTAATTTGATACTATATCGTTTATGATTTGATAACAGATCGTTCTTAATGTAATAACAAATCGATCTTAATTTATTAACTTCTGGTATTTTTGTACAATATGTTTAAAATTTTTCTACGGATTGTTCATGATTTATTAACTTCTGGTATTTTAGTAGCGTTTTTTTTTATTCTGATTACGCATTTAGTTCGA
Source organism: Wohlfahrtia magnifica (assembly GCA_023159175.1). Classification (NCBI taxonomy): domain Eukaryota; kingdom Metazoa; phylum Arthropoda; class Insecta; order Diptera; family Sarcophagidae; genus Wohlfahrtia; species Wohlfahrtia magnifica. The sequence goes on along the minus strand of JAKWBJ010000053.1, from coordinate 990,453 downwards.
TCTGATAACGAAAGTTAACAAAATATTGTTCACGATTCGTTCTCAATTTGCTACCAGCCACTAGCAATTTTGGATCGCCTTTTTTTCCTCTGCGTAGTTGTGTTAGTGAGAACATGGAAATTATTCTCTTAGAGAGAGTAAAATTGATGTTTTAAAAAAATTACAAAATAAAAATAAAAATAAATTCAACATGCATCCGCTACTGTTTCAGTGACAACTGAAAGCAAGATCGTAAGCAACTTTTCAAATTATTGTTCTGAGACTAAAAAAATTTGCGTACATTCTTCATGCTTGTCATTGACGACTAAAAGCAAGAGCGTAAGAATACGTGTGAATTTAACGTGAACAATTGTTTTATGAAAAGCTCATGACTGCCCTAGAAGAATGTCAGATCAAACAAAATTGGTATTTTCCGTTACTGTTCGAAGTTTGTTCACTGATAGTTAAACCATTTGAAACAGATTAGACAATATGCCTATAAGCTATCGTAGTGTAGGGCAAAAAAAGTTCACCTATAATTTCCTTATTATTTCCAGCTTTTGTTTAAAAAATCAGCGCAACATAACATAAAATCTTAGCCAAGCAATTTAACCAAAAATATTGCAAGAAACCTGAAACGCTAATGTAGAAAACAAACAATGATGGGGTTTTTTTCGTTTCAAATAAAAATTTCTTTCCAATTTATTTTTATTTTCTGTTTTTTGTTTGTTTTTGTTGTGCACTTTTGAAACATCCAAAAACTAAAAATTTCACTTGGAACGTAGAAAAGTGAGAAACACAGTAAAACATAGAGTTTCTATATATTTTTGTAAGTTTCTGTTACCCGGGGTATCTTCGTATCTACTTATGTACATACGTATGTATGTGTGTGATTTTACTAAGAAACTAACAAAAGGAAACTTGTTTGTGCAATCTGTTATAAAATTACTGTTTTGTTGTTTTTGCAATACAAAAAAAAAAAATAAATAAAAAAAATAAAAATATGTTGCATTGTTGTAAATGAAAACATAGAAGGGTAATACCTGTAGTAGATGTTGTTTAAAAAAGAAGAAGAAAACTAAAACCTTATGCCACAACACCGCTGTGTTCAAATATTTTTGTTAAAAGTATTTCCAACTGCAAGACAACCTACATAAAACGGGTATCTACTTATAGCACATGATACCTGTTTCTCTACCAATTGAGGTAATGATTTGGTGCTTTAACTTTCAAATCTTTTTAGAAAGCGCATCGTAAAGTTATAAGTTAAAAAAATTTTTTTAATTATCACTTTGAATTCTTAGTTCAAATTAAAATAAAATAAATATTTTTACAGATCAAGTTTAATAGAAAACTACTTTCTTTACTTAGATGACTATGAACAACCGCTAAGGTCAGTACGCTCATCTAGAATAGCTATCTATTACTGCAGATCATATGCGCATCTCCATTAGTTTCTAGCACCAAGGTTAGACAGATTTTCTTCAGCCTCATCCTTCCACCAGAGTTTAATTTTTTCCCTTCAGCATCTTTCTTCAAAATGAAAGTCGCTTAACTCCAAGAATTTATCCGGACAGCTCATTATGCTCGACTCCTTCGCCGCATATATGTCTATATAAATACTAAACACCCTAAGAACAGCTTCATCTGCTTAAGCAAGTACTTATGTTTCAGCGTCACGAGTAGTATTGGGTGATTTTTTTTAGCAATATCTTTTTGGCAACACTGTTTTTACAGCTCAGCGCTATAACTCTTAGTCGTATCGGTTATATTTATTTTTGGCAAATATCATCTTAGATTCTTAACTTCTTTTCTTAATTTAGCAATAAATTTTGTTGAGCATTAACTGCATTAGATATTAATCATTCTAATCGTTGTCATCATTAATAGCTTTTCATATCAACCGGAGGTGCTGAAAAACTTTTTTTTAATTAATATTATATCCTTTAAAAATTCTTAAAAAAAACTGTATTTAATACCATCTGTGTCACGTCTTACTAATTACATACTCCAACTCATAAGGCGTTTAATACCTCTTTAAAAATTCTATGCCACACAGACACACGTCAGTTATTCAAATTAAACGGGATGTAAGAACTTAATGGATTCATGCCTTTCAACTATTTATTCTCACAGGTAAACTGTTTGACAGGTTTAAAGAAATTAATTAGTAAAAACAACAACAGCAAAAATTATTACAGAATAACATGTTCTCACACACACACTCACATAATTTCTAAACATGCATGAATGATCTTTTACAAATACACACACTAACATATATGAATTTTTTTTGCCAACTTTTTAGAATTTTTTTTTTTTTTAAGTAAAATTATGTGTAAAAAGTCACTTTAGAGTTCTACGACTACAACGTAGTGTCGAAAGGATACCACAAAACCTCCAAGACGTTTAGTAGTTAAAGAGTAGAAGATGGGGAGATTTACAGGAAATCAACCCTAAAAATTAATTTAACACTTTAGTTGTTAAATTAAAAACAAATTTGTTTTTACACAAAAAAAGATGAAAAAATTAATATTTTACCATAAGCCTTGTCTTCGACATACATACAAAGTACATACGGGATAGCAGAATGTAAAGGTATGAATTCTAATAAATTAATATTTTTATTAAAGGAGTATTGGATTACTTTCAATGAATGTAATCATTTTCTAAAATTTATTATCAATAATGCAGGCTTAATGCTGGTTCTCTTTTCCGAAACTGGATATCGAAAAATATAAGCCAATCTAGATATCATACTAGACATGACTCCACTCGAAATCCAACGTTTTAGACGCCTTAGACTAAGACTCAGGCTGCTGAGCTGGCTGTAGTACCGTTAAAATTAAAATGGCACTGCGTTAAAGAATTTGAATAGAACGAATTTAAATGCAAACACTTCTGTGGGTCGAAAAGAGCTTTGGTGGTCTTTCACATTTTCATTTCGAGTTTTTCAGTGAGATAGTGGCATGGTGTAGTAGAAACCCAGCTAAGACAAAAAATGTTTAATCAAAATTTCGAATTTTAAATGATTAAGGATCTTCAACCTACTCCACACGATTCATCCAAGTAGACTCCTGACCTTCTCCTGACTATTTAGTGGGAATAAATGACAACAACATCAGCTACGAAAAAATATCTCAGAAAAGTCATGAAAAGCTAGTTATGAGGAAAGAAGGAAAATAATGTTAGGAGTCAAATACCCAAAGGGCGTTGTTTTCATCTGCTTAGATGGAACACAAAGGAAAAACGATTACAAAAAAATGAAACAATGATGCTTTGAGAAATTCATATGCTCCCAAGCAGAGTAACGGGGAAAAAACAGATATTATTGGAGAAAATCTAGTACCCGATTAAGAAAAATAAGGGTTTTTAAAGGCTGAATTTTGTTTTAGATCATCCTCAACTTTTGGGAACATAGGAGGATGATGTATGGATGTACAGTGTATATAGTAGACTTCAATGGCGTTGTTTAGACTGTCAGAGGCAGATAGGCATGTAAAACCTATTGCTTCTATGATAATATTCCATACACAATGTATTTTGGGCTGTACGGCAACAGGTAGTGTATAGGCTCAATTTGCAATTTTGATAATGTCATGAAGGACACAATTTTGAGCATTTTTTAATGCCAAAATGGAACTGGAGATCAGCTTAATAAAGTAGTTTAAACGACAAGTTGTCAATAATATAAATAAATCTGGATGTTGGGGCATTCAAGCCTTCATAGAAATGTAAACGTTAATGTATCAGAAATGAGTCGAACTTGAAAGTTTTGAGAGCTACTACTACTCGTATCTCTCTGATTAAACTTTCATCTGCAAATAGGTATAGAACTGTCACTTTGTGGCTCTGGCGAACTTAGCGACCGATTTAAGGAGGACATAATAATTAAGATTCCAAAGAAAGAAGATCTGACTGAGGGCTATAACTAGCATTTCAAGTGACTGAATTTCTAGTGCATCGGATAGGGAGACCGCTCAAAGCACCCTTGGTGGCGATAGCTGGAAATAGAGACATCGAAAATAAACAATTCGTGGAACGAGATGAAACAACCATAGAAGAAAATTAGCTGAATTATTGAGGACTATTACTACAGCGCTCTCACCACCTTCCTTGCATTATCGGAAGTTGTGGAATCAAATACAATACTCAGGAACAACAGAGTATCAGATTTTAATGGAATACCTCCGTAATAACCGAAAGTAGACACATGCATAGACACAGAAGTTGTTATGTCTCTAATTGTAGAATTTTGGCTCAATGATTGCATTCCTGACTAGCTAAAGGAGGGAGTTATGATTGAAACACATACCTAGCAATCGAAAAAGTTTTGCGTAGATCACGTTGACAGCCTTAAGACAATCCGTGCAACAATTTGTTGAGTGTCATGCAGTGCTCGAAAACCAATTACATATTATCTATTATCAACAGAATAGTGTAATGTCTTCATTGCTCCTTATATTGTACTGCATATAGTGCAAAGGCGTACAACTAAAGAGGATAGACCCATTATCTGGGGTATGCGCAAACGACTGGAGGACTTATATTAGGCCCGTGACATATGCTTATTGTCACACAGATTAACGGATATGGAAGAGAAGCTGGATGCTATTGTTAGACCAGCATCTGCGGCAGGTCTTTTTACTATTTGGGCAGTGTTTTTACAAAATGGTGGATCTTGTTTGATACTGCGGGTACACAAGTTTATATCATAAAACAAAACAATATATTTTTAATATATTACTGCTGTATTACCTATGTATCGATACAAAGCAAACTATATTATTTTTTTGCTTTTGTGTACAATGTATTTTGAGGTTTTGGAATTCACCCAATTTTATGACATTATTGCGGCCATATAGCCGCCAGCTTTGGAGGCAATCTGCAACAACAATTTTCACAAACCCTTCTCTGGAAAAGCGGCTGTATTTCGCCAATAACTCTTCGAACGCTGATTTCCAGGTGTTCAATTTTATCTGGTTTATCGACTTAGACAAGTGACTTTACTTAACCCCAAAAAAAGTATCTAATGGGATTAAATCACACGTGAAATTACTTTCATCATTTAAGGGTGACGTGCTGTAGTTTAAGAGCACACGCACATCAATACAAACGACCCTGGTTCGATCCCCAGCAGAGACATGACGAAGAAAAATTTAATTGTGGTTTCGAATGTTTCCTAGAGAGGCCTTAACTTCCCTCCAGACTACTCTATCAAAAAAATAAGGAAGAGCCACCTGACCTTCCCGCATACCGCTGGCGATGATAATAAACATCACACGAATGGATCTGGTTGCGTCTACTGGAAAAAAAATTACAATGCCAAAGTAAAGATCATCACCAATTAGCCAGGATCTTCACCACTACACAAAATCATATGGAGGAAGCTACAGTGGATTAATCATCTACTTAGCTTGAATGATCAAATTGATTAAAGAAACTGAAAGAAAGCAATGAATGCTTTGTGGAAAGCCAATATGTTCCCTAGAGAAGTGACGGAGAAAAAAAATAAAATAAAACTCTTTCATCAAAAGTTTCTTTAAGTAAATCAATTGTAGCGTCGCTCCGTCATTTTGGAACCATGATCCATTTTTCATCACCAGTAACAACACAATGCAAAAATTACTTCTTTTTGTAGGGTTTAGGCATCATTTCCGACATGCAAAACAGCCTTTCAACTTTTCTTGGCTTCAATTTATTTGGAACCCAATTTCTTTGCTTTTGAATGAATCTCAATGCTTTTAAACATATGGAAATGGCTTATTGTGTGAATCCCAATGATAATGCAAGTTCTTCTTGCGTTTGACAACAATCTTCGTCGAGTAATGCTTTCAATTTTTCATCTTCAAACTTTTTCGGCTGACCGGGCCTCGACTTGTCTTCTGTGTCGAAATCAGCACTTTTTAATCGCACAAACCATCATTCACATGTTTTTTCAGTTGGTGTATGTTGGCCGTAAGCTTCTACCAACAATCGATAACTTTCAGCAGCCGATTTCTTCAAATGAAAGAAGGTTATTAGACTTCCCAGCAAAACATATTTTTTAGGCACAAAATTCGACATTATTTTAGCAATTGTAAAAAAAATATGTTTACAGTTTGGCGTCTATCGAATACTCAATAATAATGACAGCTGCTTACCCTCCAGAATACCATATTTGTTATTATTGGCACAAACTATATATGATAGTTATGTCATATTAACTTGTATACCCAATAAGGATGTTCATAATGAAATGTCAAAACAAACTAAACAAGAAGCAACTATCAGCTGTTAAATCGGTTGTCAAATAAAGCAGTGATATTCGTCATTGTATGATCTTACCAAAAACAGATTGCATGGAACATTGGTGTAATGATTTCTGTTAAGGCTGTCAAGATATGAAAGAACACAATATCGTTGGTGCAAACCAACTTTAAAATACCTACCATCGCTTTAATTTTGTGATGAACTGAATTCATTCATTTACAACCCTTTGTTGTAATCTTTGTGTAACAGTAACAATGACGTAAAAGGTATTCTTCTTATCTGCTACCAAAGTATTTAAAACGTAAGTTGCATAACAAGACATAATCGTACCTTTAATGTAAATATCGGTCGTTTGGATAGATGGTTGTAGCCACTTCATGACCGGCTATTTGGTCATGTGTAGAAGCTTGTACGAGTCTCTATATCTTTTTCAGCACTTAACAAGTTGTTAAAGGATTATTTTTTTACAACAACGTCGTACAGTGTCCGGTTTGTTGTTTAGAACAGGAAACATTTAAAATACCATAAAAAAAGCAACCAAGTCGAAGGACATAACTATGAACGTATGAATAAATGAATGGACGAAAGAAGCACAAAATAAACGTCCATGTAAATTGGGGTGAGTTGTTCTTAAGCATAGAAATTAGCATGATTTACCGCCTTTGGTTAAAATATTTCTTGTATCAACTTAAGTGTGTGTGTGTGTGTGTGCATGTGTTAAAAAAAGGATTACTTATCAAACGTCCCATATCAGTTTAGCCGCCAGAAAAAAAAGGACTAAAGGACAGACAAACATGTTGGTAGGAAATAGGCAAGTTCATAATGATGAAATGATATGTTGACACTATTTAGTTACAACAAAAAAAAATGGGTTAAACTTGTTAAACTCTATTTTTGGTTACACATTTATGTGAAAGGGTTAAAGAGATGGTAGTGATGGTGGTGGTAAATCAAAACCATGGCATTGCATGGTTTGGGATGGCATATTTTTAAATGGGATGGTAGCAAGTGGTGGTAGTGGCAGTTATTGAGGTGATGAAATCTAATGCCAAAAGGTCATAAACATACGCACACATGCACTAAACTACACATGTTTCTTGTACGTTTCTGCTGTTCAACTGTCTGTCCTGCCTGGCACACATTCTTAAAACTCGTATGGCAGGAAAGGAAAAAGAGTTGTTTTGTTAAGTGATTTTATGATGAATTTGGGTTAAATTCTCAGGAAAAGTTTGGAAATTTTATGAGGGGAAAAATAACTTGTAAATAGAATAACAACACCAACAACAACAGCAATAACAATAACAAAAACAATATAATTAAGTAAAAATATTTTAAGTATGGGACTTAGGCACTATATGACTCTATAATTCCATGACTTTATCATCAAATTCAATGAATTTTAAATCTAAATGAGTATGTGGTTGCCGTATGTGATGTGGTTTTAGGAGTGAGTTGTCGTCAGTCCTTTATTCTAAGACAAACGATTTTAAGTAATTTGAACTTTTTGAACTTTTTCTATTTTATTATTTAGACATGTCGGTAATCACTTCACATATGTGAGTATGCTTGTATGTGTGTGTGAGCATGTGTGCATGTTTGTTTATAAAATCAAATGTTAAATGATTTCGAAAATTTTTTATGATTTTCATGGTGGTTTTTAAGGGAAAAAATAACTGGTTTTTGTTTTGTTGTTCTTTGTTGTCAGTCAGTCAGTCACTATAATTAAGAGATAATGTTTATTGTTGTTTTGAGTTAATTAATATGATTTGTTACACTGTGCCGAGAGAAAGGAAACCCCTTAAAACAAATTGTTGCTTCTTGAACAGGAAGAGGAAGTGGTTCATAAGTTTTTTAATGAAATTATAAATTTTCTTAAGTGCTTACGACATACATAAGGTTTCTATTGTTTTAAGGAGAAAATCATTTATAAAACGTTTTATTTACACTTAGAAGTGTGTTAAGTTTTTCACTTTTTAAGCGTTTTATTAACTAAGAATATAATTAAATATGATTTCTGTTAAATATCGTTATTGTCTTTGTGGGGTTTTAAGTAATAATTTGATTACAGGAAGTTGAAAAAGAAAAAAGAGTTTGAGAGAGTGGAATTGAAAGTTATTATTTGAAAAATTTCAGTTAAAAGAAAATATTTTTGAAACTAGAATCTATTGCTTTAAACATATTTAAAATTATTTTAATAATTTCATTTAAAAGCTGACCTAGCTTTTCCGAATCATGGAAAAGGACTAGGATCATTCCCAAGGCTAGAAAATGCTCTTATGCTAAGAAAGGTTGCATCTTTTGTACAGAAGACTTTTGATCTTCTGCTGGGTTTTCAAAAAAGACGCACTATCCCTAGAGAATAACTTTTGAATGAGCAGAATGAGTATGTCAGAAGAAGGCCTATTGAGACTGCTCTGCATGTGGTGAAAGCTCTGTGCAACCCCGATGATGAGAAGTATATTGTGTAGCTTGCCAGGCGATTTCTGGAGGAAAGGGCCTTCAGTGCATAATAAAGAGAAACTGATATTAATAGGGCTGTCTGTAGGAACACACAATTAGGTTGAGTGTTCTTTTTGTTACTATTGCTTATTACTGTGAATACACTGCTAGTGACACTATGACAGGTTGTTGCCCAAGAATATCCTTACCATTATTACGGGGAGTAAATATCAAAGTGCCTTTAGTGAGCATAGTGTCGAAGATATATTGGATATACAAGTTAATTATGTCGATTTGGACAACATATGGCATAAGTGTTCCATATGGTTTGTGTCAATAATAAAAAATATGGTATTTTGGAGGGCAAACATCTGTCGCTATAATTCAGTATTCGATAGAAGCCAAAGTGTGTACACACATTTTATTTCAATCGCTATAAAATATCGAATTTTGTGTCTAAAATAGATGTTTTGTGGTGAACCTTTCTTGATTTGAAGAAAACGGCTGCTGAAATTTATCGATTGTTGGTAGAAGCTTACGGTCAACATGTATTAACTCAAAAGACTTGTAAACGATGGTTTGCACGATTCAAAAGTGGTGATTTCGGCACAGAAGACAGGAAGAGGCCTGGTCAGCCGAAAAAGTTTGAAGATGAGCAATTGGAAGCATTACTCGAGGAAGATTGCTATCAAACGCAAGATGAACTTACATTATCATTTTGAGTCATACAACAAGACATTTCCCTATACATTACGATAACCACAAGCGCAAAAACTCATATGTAAAGTCCAGTCAACCAGCCAAATCAACGCAAAAGCCGAATATCCATGACGGCAAGGTAATGCTCTGTATTTGGTGGAATCAGAAGGGTGTTTTGTATTATGAGCTGTTGAAATTGGGTCAGACAATCACAGTGGACCTGTACCGATTTATTCGTTTAAAGAAAGCAATCAACGAGCTGTAAAATATCTGAGAATCATTCTGGACAGAACACTTTCTTGAAAGCCAAATATTGAGAAAAGAATCAAGAAGGCGGAGCTTGCACTCTACTGTCAATATCAATGAAACGGGCTTTGTTGTATAGACAATTTTATGACATTAATGCATAGTACGTAAAAACTTGGCTCGTGAGCAGAACTTTCTTTGGTTCGCTCGTTTTGTGACTCGTGCTCGTGAGTTTTATCTTTGAATTCGTGAGAACGAATCATATTTTTAGCCTAATTTATTTTAAAAATTTTATATTTGTGTTTACGGGTTTTGTTCTTCAACTCGTTAGTATGAATTTTAAACTGGGAACGAATTAAAAATGATCAAAAAAGAATCAAAAACGAACAATTCATTTCAAAGCATGTTGTTTATGTGGGACTAAATGTGTTTTACCATGCATTCGTATGTGTGTATGTATGTATATTTTGTATGCAGGTGACCAAGGAGTATCACACACATGCAGTTTTATATTACACAGGCATCATTTACTAAAAAGAATTGCTCGTTTGGAACTCGTTTTAATGCTTGTCGACTTGCTTTCCGTTACGAATTTTATTTTTAAATTCTTTTGTTTTTCACGAATCTTTAAATTCGGCTCTCGAGAAGCGTCGTTCTTTACGAACGAATTTAATTCCAGTACTCTTCCTACTATGCATTAATGTTTAATGACCGCCACCTATTTTCACAAATACAGCATATTCGGCCGTATTTTTTGATTTTCTCTGGTTTATCGACGTAGACACATGACATTACATAAGTGAAGTAAATAATCCAGTGGGGTTAACTCATACGATTAGCCGCTCTAAAAGTCTATTATGGACGCCATAAAATAGACGAAGAGCACGATAAGTTTGACGAAAAGAACCATTAGTTTGATAAAAAATTTCAACAATTTGCTCTGGTGTATGTCTGTCCATAATGAAATGTCAAACCAAACTAAACAAAAAACTGTTAAATCGGTTCACAAATAAAGCAGTGTTGCCAATTCAAAGTTGTGAACTTCGAAAAAAAAACACCCAATATATAACACAACAGTTAGATAGTTTTTCTATGGAGTCAAAGCATGGTGGAGGTCATTGTTAACATTGACCTCGAAATCAATATAAAAAAGTTCAAATTAATGCTGATTAGATCAACATCAACACTACCGCTTATACTTAATTACATGCAGGTCGACTGTGAATTCCTTCTACTGCTTTGGCAACACAACATCGAAAGGTTGGAGCTCTGCATATAAGATAAGTTGCCTTTCAAGTTATTTACAAAGTGAGGAGATCAATCACTATTAAACGCATGGTGAGAATGCGTTCATTTAATAACATGGATCCACAACATGGAGCATATATGAATAATACAAGCATTCGTTAGCAGATATATGAGATATATACTGCTCATCTATTGGCTCAACACTACATTGACAGGCCAAAACAAACAAACTGAGAACAAACTTAAGAAGCGCAAATGGACCTGGATCGGTGATATTCTGAGAAGACAAGATGGCGACATCATCATGTGGATAGATCTGTTACAATTGACTTAGAGCTTGAACCAAGTCAAGACTCTTGCCAATAATTAAAAAAGATGAAAAGAATTCGTAATTGTTCATGATTGAAACAATAAAAAAAAATGTTATCAAATTAACATTAAAAATTCAAGGGTTTTAATATCTAGCTGATCCTCTTTTAAAGAAGTATACATTGGAGCACTCTGTAATAGTCATGCTCAATGGGATATCTAAGTTAAGGTTATCTGGTGGGCACAAATATCTGAATGTTTTCCAGGATAAGAAATTTTACTGTAAAGAAAACAACATGTTCAGGATAAAGACGGAATTCAGTAGCTACTATGCGCTAAGATGTGCCACAGGTGCGAAGTGAGAACTTTGCCCAAGGGTGATGAAGTGGATCCACGACTCATGCTAATTCTTACTTAGATCTGTACTTTATGGTGGACGGCGTTGGAGAAGGCAAGGCTAATCTTAAACCTGACTCCCTTGGAGATAGCAGGGTTGGAGGCGCTATATCACCATTATTAAGGAGCTCGAATTAAGCGTACAGCGACGATATGTCCGGGTCTCACGAGCTATATGGTAAAGGCGTGCGATTTCAATGGGACGCCTTTGGTGGAATTTTTCAATCTTCACACGAAATCTTCACAGATGGCTGTAAGAAGAAAGCTCTGGTGAGAGGATCTACTGTATGGATAGTGGTTTAAAGAGTGTCGCGGCGGGAGGTTACGGTTATTTTTGTACCGAAGACAGGTAGGTCTAGTGATCTTCCCAAGTCGTATATACCTGTCAGTCTCTTATCTTTTTTTCGAAGGTGATTGCAAGACTGATTGATATCTATATAAGGGAGAGATACCTTGTAGAACGCTCTCTTCATCCGAGTTAGTTCGCATACGTAAAGGGGGATCCACTGAGGTTGCCATTTTATCTGTTTTGGACAGTATTGTAAAGCCATTCTGTAATAGGGAAGTGGCTCTTTGTGCCTTCTTAGATACTCAGAGCGCATTCGACAATACAGGCTTTAGCTACTGCATTGCTAGGTCCTTGAAACGGAAACGGGTGGAGAAGTCAATTATAACTTGGATCACTTCCATGCTTAGGAGCAGGATCATTAAATTTAAAGTTTCTCACTTTGGTTTGTTTTATACAATTTTATGTCACAGTTAGAAATTTATTTTTCGTTTGTTTTTGTTCCCCAATTAGTGCTTTCTTAAATGCCATTAAAAAAATTTGAAAAAGTTTACTTTTGTACTTCTAACATTTGTCTAAAGTTTTTGTAATGAGTTGCCCTACTTTCAATCTGAGCGACTGTATATTAAAAAAGAGTGTCTTATGTCGTCGTTAGATTTTTGTAGCACTGTGTAGCTTTTAAAATAAAAATATCAATCGACGAATACTTTATATTAAAAGCCTTCTAAACACAAAAATCTTCAAAATATTAAGTTTTAGGAAAATCTACAAATTTATCTCTATTCTATTGAAAATTCCTTTAAATGACAATTGGAATAGAATTAGAAAAACACCTTAATCTTTAAAGTGACAAAATTTCCTTAACACCCAAACAGCATAAAAACACATGTACACTGGTGCATATTCCTATAAAAGCACTTAATTTTTTTCTGTATTTTTGTTATATCTTTGTTTTTCTCATCCAAAAGCAAAATTTAACTATTTTAATGAGAGACAACTTAACGGTACTTTTTAAAAGTAAACAATTTTTTTTCTTATTTTTGTTGTTTGCCTTAATTATGCGATCAAATGTTCTTGGTGCTATTTTAAGTGGAAGATTCGTATAAACGCACACTCGAAATTTGTTTTTAAAAAAGTGACCAAAAATAAAATATTATCAATTTTAGTTTTTTTTTTTTTTCAACCAAAGGTACGTTTCTAATAGTAATATCTCAATTTACTGTAACTTTTCCTATTTTAATCAATAAATTTCATCACTTTTAAAGATGCTTAAGGGAACTTTTTTGTCCGATCAAGAAAAGATTCAAATAAAATTTTTTCACGACCAAGGATGCTCTAATAGAGAAATTGGACGTAAAATCGGTCGTTCGGAAAGTGTGGTGCGAAATTTCTTTAAGAAAGGTCAAAATTATGGAGTTCGCAAATCAACAAAGGGTAATACAAAACTAACAAGAAGACAACTTAATCTAATAAAACAAGAAGCAACCCGCAACAAATTGAATTCCACACAAATAAGGAATAAATTAAATCTTCCTGTGACTTCCAAACACGTTGCACACATTTTACGAAACGATGAAAACATAAAATGGAAAAAGCCGAAATGTAAACCAATGCTAAAAAAACACCATAAAGAAAATCATCTAAAATTCGCAAGAAAATATATGAAATGGACAGATGAGTGGAAAAAAGTAATTTTCTCTGACGAAACAAAATTTAATTTCGACGGTCCAGACTCATACTCATGCTATTGGCACGATTTGAGATCTAAAGATGTTCGGATATCAAAACGTAATTTCGGTGGTGGCAGTGTTATGGTTTGGGAAGCGTTTTCTGCAGTTGGCGAAAATTTGTTTTGTTCCGACAAAAATGAATAGTTCGATTTATAACGAACTGTTGGAAGATGCTCTTCTCTCTTTGATGGACGAAAAAATTGATGAAGATTGCATTTTCCAACAAGATAATGCTGCAATCCATGTTTCTAAGCAATCGAAATCTTGGTTCAATGAACATGGCATTCCTTTGTTGGACTGGCCGGCTTGTAGTCCGGACTTAAACCCAATGAAAAACTTGTAGGGATACATGTCCCGTAAAGTTTATGCAAATAATGCCCAGAATGAAGGCATAAAGACTGTGATAGAGCTGAAACTAAGAATTAAACAAGTCTGGGAGGAAATTGATTCCGATCTGCTTAAAAAATTAGTGGAATCAATGCCAGACCGTATTTTTGAAACAATCCATAACAAAGGATCATCCACACATTATTAAAAATGCTACAATGGCCCAAACATTAAAGTGCGTTTATAAGAAAATACCCTTAGAAATGGCTGTTAATATTGAAAATTAAGTAAAAAATAATAATTAAAGTACAAATGAACTTTTTTGTAAACAATATTTTAAGTGAAGTCTTAACTAATTTAATACACAAATTTATAGCCCCCTAACTATTTTCTTGTTTAATTTTTACCTTTTTTTTAAAAAAAGTAGTGTGCGTTTATAGGAATATGCTCCAGTGTATATTTAGAAAATATGTGCTCGGAACAGGGTTGAAAAAGTCGGTACAATTGTTTTTTTTTTTTTTTTTTTTTTTTTTTTTTTTTTTTTTTTGTTCAATTTCAGACTTAAAAGTACAATGGTACACCAAAACAATTTATGAACTTTTTTAGTTTTTTTTTTTTTTAATATAATTTCATTAGTTTATTATTTAATTGATTAATGAAAACGAAAAAACGAAGTAGGCTTCATGTGCCTACAGTTTCCGGTATTACTCAGACAAAAGATTTGTTAAGATCATCAAACTCTTGCTGCATTAGTTTTAAAATACCAAAGAATTTTTTATTAAAAACAATTTGATCTCATGAATAGGTATATATGTATATTGATAGACTTTTTTGTACCTTATGTGGTGTTCACACATCGTATTTAAGCAATTTTTGCAACTTTTAAACAAGTTAATTTTTAAATGTTTTCCAATACATTGAATTGTTTTGAAATCGCATAACATAAAGGTGTTTAAACTGCAAACTCTTTCCAAAACACGTAAAAGTCAGAGTACGGATACTAGTTTGAAGTGTGTTCAATTGAAGTCTTTAACTGAACAAGCATTTAAATGGCAACACATCAAACATTTTATAAAAATATAAAATTTTAGTTTAAATTTTGTTTTCCAATTTAAAACAATTTTTGAAACATAAACTTTAAGGAATTATATGAAAGCATATGCATTTATGTATGTACGTATGTATGCTGACAGTCTTGTTTTCGACTAAATTTAGGAAAATGTACTTCCAGACGAAGTCTCTTGCCTAATTGTCAAGATTATCTAATTATTCTGGATTTGATGACAAGCTCGGTAGCATCATGTGGTATCCGTCCGCAATGTGTATTCGAGTGTGCCTTGATTAAACAGGACTACCACTTCTTACAGTTCCTCCCATTGTATTCTATTTGTATACAATTGAAATTGGAGAACAAAGATGGAGGCAATAAATAAAAAATAAAAGTTGAAAAAAGAGATGGAAAAAGCTTAAATTGAAGTATGGTAGAAACATATAGATGAACTAGAGGTGCCCGTAGTTAGAACATACATACATACGTATAATGTATAAATATTAGGAAATAAAGGGTCAGTTTAAAAAAAGTGGATGCAATTAAATTTTAGCAAAACTGTTCGTTTCTGTAATCATTCTTCAATAAATAATTTGTCTATCTTGTAATATTTTTAATCGCTTTAAATATATCGACCATGTTTGTAACTGTGGTGTTAAAAATATTTAATTTGGGAATGACAAGAAATTTTTAGAATTGGAAACATCAACTTTAAAGTATAAATTTTTAATAAAGTGGTCTTAAATTGAAAATGAATACAACACTGCAAAACAAAATTTCGGTGTGTCGGTATCAGTAGTGTGAACATAATAAAGGGTCCGCCAAATAATTTTTATTTTTTTCAATGCTATAAAAAAAACTACTGAATATTTTCTTAAATTTATTTTTTTATTTGAAAGTACAATCCTTCCGGTTAATAATGGAAAATAATTTCACTCAAATGGCTGCCTCGGCTGGCCACGCAGTAGCCTACACGATCGGTCCAATTTTTAAGCACATTATCGATTGTGTGCAGCTGTATTTCACCAATGGCTTCACGAATATTGTCCTTTAAAGCGTCAATTGTCTCTGGCTTGTTGGTGTAACACTTACCTTTGACGGCACCCCACAAATAACAGTCCAACGGTGTCAAATCGCAGCTCCGAGGTGACCAATCGACTGATAATGCGGTCTTCAAAAACAGGGCGCAAAACATCGAGTGTAGCTTCGGCTGTGTGGCACGTAGCGCCGTCCAGTTGAAACCAAATGTTGCTAATATCCTCCTCTTCAATTTTTGTGAACAAAAATTCTTTCAACATTGCCCGATAACGATCTCCATTGACTGTAACGGCCACCCCTTGCTCATTTTCGAATAAAAATGGCCCAATTATGCCTCTGGACCAAAATCCGCACCAAACAGTGACTCGTCTTAGTTGTATCGGCTTTTCAATGTATGCGTGCGGGTTTTCTGTGCCCCAAATGCAACAATTTTGCTTGTTAACATACCCGCCAAGATCAAAATGAGCTTCATCTGAGAAGATTATTTTTGATTCTGCAACATTACCATGATTTAAAAAGAAAGGTCGCAATATTTCCCAGCGTTGTTCAAGCGTATACACAACCCTATTCGTTTAGCGGAAGTATAAAACTAATTATCTGTCAAATCAGACATGAGCTAAGTGTTACCATTCACGAAATAAGCACTAGTTGAAAAAAACCGTTAGATGGCGGACCCTTTATTAGAGCAGTTTTTTAAAGACATACTTTTAAAGTATAAATGAACTTTTAAGTACATACGTTAGTTTTATTATTATAAAAATGAATTTTTATGTAAAATTTTGTTTTTTTTTATGCTCTTACTTAAAATAAAAAAATTAACAATAATAAAAAAAGATATTTTTGGTACAATTGCGGTTGAAAAAGTACAAATTTAAGAGCCTCTGAGTACAATTTTGATGTTCTCATTTTGCAACCCTGGCTCGGAAGCATTCCAAAAATATACAGAAATTTTTCAATTATCAAGAGAGACTATCTAGTAAACCAAAGGACTTAACAAATCTTGCCACCCACTCACTACTACAATATAATAAAAACAAATTACACATAAGCCACAACAAACAATAATTTAGAAGTCAAACCAAAAGAAAAAATTCAAAAAAGAAACGGCATATCAAGTCTGCCGTTAAGGTCAGTTCTCATTTCTTTTTTTTTTTTTTTGTCGGAATCAAATGTGAATGAGAGAAAAATAATACAAAATACGAGTAAATCAAGAAAAATGTTTTGATTCTGAGAATTTGTTGTTGATGATTTCTTAACTGTATAATATGTGGGTCAAAAAGACCAACAACAACCACATCAAAAGGAAAAAAGAAGAATACAACAGCAATAATACAAGGGAATAAAAGAATTTGAAAGGTACGAAGCGATTATTCTTTTTTTCATTTTTATAATGATTGGAGCATAAAAATTTTTTAAATTTTATTAAAGCCATATAAAGAGGTGTTAAAGGAATTTTTCTGTGTAAAAATCATATGCTACCGCACATTCCCTTATTACTTAACACATTGAAAATGAAGATTTAAAAAAAGATGTTTTTAAGCATAAAGTTTCGGCTTTTTTAATAAATCTTTATTTCAAAAATGAAAATTTAAAAAAAAAATCGTATTGGCATTAGTTCGATGAAATTTAATCAAATATGACAGATTATTTATTTTATTAGCCAGACATTAGAAATAACCTTTTCTAACCTGAGGCTCTAAAATGGTATTTTTTTTCTTCTGTTTTAATTGCTTAACATTTCGTTTTTATTAAAGCTTAGGGGTAAATAACCTTAAAAGTAATTTGAAACACTTAAACAGTTTGAAAATGAAGAATAAAAAAGAAACAACAACAACAACAACCCAACACATCTGTAAAGACTGCCTTCAACGATGATCTTAACTGATTCAACCATCCAACGAGCCCACCATCTTGTCATACAACAAAACAAAGCGCTCAGAACACTTGCATCACATCAGTATCACACAATGAAGCTGCTTAACAAATTATGGCTTTAGGGGTTATAAATTCGTCATAGAAGCTAAAATAAAAATCTCCAAAAAATAGAGTCCATTGATCCCAACAACAACAACGTCAACAGTAAGTTTATACGAAACCAAAACACATTCTCTGTTGAATGTTTTAAAATGTAGAAAAATTATAAAAAAAAAAAATTTGCAAATGCTGTTGCTTTTTTTGAAACGAAAATAAAAACGTACAGTTTTTACTTGAACTGCTTGAAAACAACAAGTTTTAGAGCTGAAACATGTACAGGTCGTAAGAAAAAAAAACAACAACAACAAGATTGCATCTAACAATGCCAAATGGTTCTAAAAAGATATTTTAGGCAAGAGAGGGGCTTTGAAAGTGACACTCGAAAAAAATACACTCTCACAAGCCAGTTTAATGACCACAAAAACCTACGTATGTATACTGCTTGGCTCGGCTCGGCTCGGCTTCACTCTATTGCTTACTGTTCTGCGCTGCCTATTCTACACTAAGCTGCCATAGCTCGGTTCTATCTCTGCTCTCTCTCTCACTCTCTCTGCTAGTATTCGTTCGATGTAAAATAAAATTGCAAAAAACAGAAAAATTCGGAAGAAAATCAAACGATGTAAAATAGAATGAACAATAGTCGAGAGAAAGAGGGAGAGACCGATAGAGACAAAAACAAAAGCCAACACCCTTTAAATCTCCAATGAACAATAACAAGATTAAGTCCCCCTTTCACTCGTAAAACCCTTAAGACTCCTATCCATACAAGAACAAAAAAGCTTCTGAATTTATTAAAACGCGCTTTAGGCTTAGTAGCAAATTAAATTAAAATTTTTTTCCTAACTTTCTCTGCTTCCTAAAATACGCTCTCTATTGTTCCTTATACATATATAATATCAAATTTACGAGATACTCTTTTCTTGTTTCTCTGCAACTCTTTTTTTCGTGCGTGTTTTACTTTTAAGTTTCTACTTTTAATCAAATCAAAATAAACAAGTTTTTTTTCTTTTATTACGAAATTATGATCATTTACGAGAGTTTTTAAGATACAGACCACATACCATTGCACTTTTAATATTTTTTTTTTTTTGACAATTTCTCACCCATACATTTTATATATCCCGAAAATATATTCTCTTGCTCAATTTTCTTAAAAAAACACACTCGAAAATTTATATTTTTGAAACACAGCAAGAGAAATTTCTAAAAGTTTATTGCTGTTTCACAAAATATTCTCAATTTAAGACTCAAAGAGCTGTTGTCTTATGAGCATATGTTTAAATACTCATACTGAGATCGTAAATAAATTTTAGGTAACCCTGCCCCTAAAATGCTACTGAAAACCCCTTTCGCAAATGTCTTACAGTTGAATGCATTGAGAGTACAGAGTTAAAAGCAAAAATCTCTTTTTTTAATATTTTGTTTCATTTATAAATAAAAAAAGTACTGTTTGCTCTTTTTATTTTATTAAAATAGTACTTATTTGGAATTATGCATATGCATTAAAATACATATTTAAATATATATTTGTATGCTCTTTTTAATAAAATTACTTTTATTCTAAAATTCTATAAGATCTTAACACGTTCGCAGTGTATGTATGTAGTATTCATGTTCATGATGATGCAGAATGACGTGCATGCTATAGCATTCAACTTTTAAAGTCTGTTGTTTCAAATTTAATTTTTAAAACCTTAAGTTATTGCCATTCATACATCGGGTGATTTTTTAAGAGCTTTCGGATTTTATTAAGAAAACACATATAATTTAGAAAAATGCATGAGCTCTTCACACTTATCATGGTTGGCTAGCCGTAGCCGTTTTTCGACATTTTTGTAATAGATTAAAGAAAAATTTTGCTTATTTTCTTTAATTTAGGACAAAAATGTCAAAATACGTAAACAAATACGCCAACCACGACATTGGCACTTCAGTTGAGGCGATAGAACGGTCTATATAATTCAATATTTAAAGATGATTTCGTTTAAATGTGCAACGCGGCTACGCCTCAATTGGTTCATACGCCGGCTTCTAGAGCGTCAACCGTTGCAGCCCCACAAAAATAGTCTAAAGGCGCCAAATCGCACGATCTGGGCGGCCATTTGTTTCCCTTGCTGTGTAGCATGTCTCAGTCAAGTTTGTAATCATCGCACGGCAGCCATCACAGTAACGTTCCTACCCTGGTTGTTTTCGAAAAAGTGCTCACCAATGATGCCACCGACGCAGAATTCACAGTAAGCAGTGCATTTTTTGGTATGTATTTGCAGTTCTTGCTATGCTTTTGGCAACTCTTCACACCAAATACAGCAGTGAGCTTCGTCGCTGAACACAATTGTGCACTATGTATGTACTTTTTAAGCCGAGCATGAATTTTTATAATAAAATCCGATAATCTGCAAGCGTTGTTCGTTTGTAAGTCGAATCATGTTTAAATTATAGACCAAACTGAACATGTTTGACAGCACCATGTTACACGCAAATAGCTGAGCAGCCAAAAACAGTATTGCCAAAAAGAAATTTAGTAAAAAATCATCCGATACCTGTCATGTCAGTGCCTATTCGTGGCTTAAGCTGTTCTGTCTTTATTTACAAATTATTTCAGGAAATTGAATTGCGTAAAATTGAAACCTAATACTTGAAATGGTTGCTATAGCATGTGTGCTGAACATAAAATTTACTAAAATTTACTAATTATTTGATATTCTTATTTCTATATAAAAGGATAAATGATTCAAAGGTTTGTTTTCTGGACTTTCAAAACAAGTACGCTTTTAGAAATATCGAATAATTCTTGAAAATGCAAACCCACAAACGCTTTTTAGGTACAACCCAACAACAGATTTTCATCAAGCACATTATCAAGAATAAAATTCAAGTGCCAACAAATTATGACCGTAAAACACATTTCCTAAAATGCAACATACCGATGTCTGTATTGTACAAATAAACCTACACTGTATCTTGGAGAGTGCTTCCAGCGGTGGCATTTACCTCCTGCAGACCAAAATAATTCAAGTAGTTCGGATATGGAGCCTTAAAAAAGTATAGTTGTACGTTAAATAAGTTGTATGTTAAATAATTACAAATAAACCTCTTTTTCTTTTGCATTTAATTAATGAACGTGATTTCATTCACGTCAAATAAGTTAACAAATTTGATCTGCATTGCGTAGACGCTATAGCATTCATTGCATATAACAGTTAAAATATGATCATCTGACTACCGTTATAATATTTGAAAATTTTTAATATTTAAAAATTGGAAAATAAAACGGCTATCATTTTATGTACCTTTTTGAAAATTTTACTGTCCACGAACGTGCTAAGGAGTGACCTTTTCGATTTTATATTTAAGACTTTGCTATTATTTACTATCAAATTCAGACATGGTTATCCATTTTTCGATTTTAAAAGCAATGTTAAATAAAACACACATAAAACTATAATTTCGATTTATTTTATTATAATGCTTGGAACTTGTGATTATAAATGAATACAATGCCATTTAAATAACCGCTTCTATATTGATTGCAGCAGACGATTCTTTTGATTAAGTTCTCGGCCACTTGTTGGTACATTTCGGGAGGTATCTAGGCGATAACTTGACTGTTTTTAAATGCTCAGCGGGTCTTTGAAGTAGCCTCACAAAAAGATTCTAAAGACCAGGAAATTTCCTATGTAGCCAAAATTGCATATCGTCCAGCTCAATTGCAGGGCAAAAACTATCTATATCATAATGTGCTCCGAAAACTCACTTTTTTTGGATGTAATGGCTTTTCCATAATCACTTCTGGGTTCACTGAGCACCATATGCGGCAATTTTGTTTGTTGACGCAACCATGCATACGAGTATATACATAATTTCCTCAACGTTCAATGTGGAACAAGTGGGACGTCTGTCTCTCAGTAAATGCGCTGCACCCGTTTCTATTTTTAGACCAATTGAAAGACATCTACCAAACAGCAGATGTATTAATTAGAGAAGTTTTTCATTGCATAAATGCTCATAACCAGTCGCTAGCAATCTGATGAGATGGTAACGCTGCAGAAAAATTTTAGATGTTTTGGCCTCAGATTGAACCGAGAACTTCTGCGATGGTAGGAGACTGTCTTACCTACGATACTACAGCGATTGGCGTAACCGCTGAATGAGAAATGAAATTCATTGCTGAAAAAATATTGTCTAAAAAATAAAATATCAGTGGCCACATTTGAATCACCACTTTTGTAGTAAGTTTTAACTGTTTTTAAGTTCTTCGGTTAACTATTTTACTTTCGGCGGTCTTAAAGTCACTAAAAGGATAACTCGATAAAAATATATTTTCAGAAGACAAAAAATTATTCATGATAATAAGCCCGGTAGAACTTTCGAAAGGTATAACACTCACATTTTGACATTAGGCTTAACTAAATAAAACCAATCCGCACATCAGATCCTACAGACTCCTTTACATCCAGAAAAATACACCGTTTGAAGCGGTTTACACGCTAACGGCATCATTGGACCTTATTTCCATAAAATCAAAGCCGTAGCTCAATGGAGCTGTTATTGCATAATAATCAATGCTTTTTTGTTTGAAAAAATGAATGACATTGATCCAAACAAGATACACCAAATGTTTAACAGGATAATTCTACTTGCAGTAGACTTATTGAAACCTAATTTGGCAATAAATTGATTTCGAGAAATTACATTGCCATTTAGCCTCCAAGTTTGTGCGATTTAACGCCTCTCGAATATTTCTTGAGGGGCCACGTGGAGTCACTGATTTATGCTGATAAGCCAGCATCAATTGATGTATTGAACACCAATATTGTTCGTATTAATGGTGACATACGGCCAGAAATTTTTGATAGACTGGTCAACAACTTGATGTCCAAAATGGTGGCCAATTAATCAATTAATCTATATTAGCCACATTAGCTTACTTTCTATGCGAGGGAGGTTTCAACATTATCCGACATAATAAAAAGTATTTGGGAATAATTTTCTTTATTTCTCAACATAGTCTACTTTTAGTGCAACATACTCTTCCCATCCATAATCATATATATCTTGAGAACAGTTAAACTAAAAGCTTATGAATTTGGTCTAAATGATTTTTAAGTCAACACAAATCGTCAGTTACCTGCCATATAAACTAAATATTGATTTCTTTATAAGAACTAAAGCAAAAGTTTCAGTATTTGGTCCAAATAGCTCCATAGTCAATATAAGTGACAAGATAAAAAGTAGGAGGTAAAAAATTTAACTAAAGTAATATATAAGATAATAATTAAGAAGAGGTAGAGATCCGCCACTGGCTAGTATGGGACACCAATACACAAAGTCTATAGCTATTCATCAATAAGAGCCTCAGAATCATACACAGAATCAACCACATGAATATCTGGAGTCTTACGAACGAGGAAACTATACTAAAACACATAAAACGTAGAAAATGAATGTGGATCGACTATATCATCAGTAAGAAGCAGAATAGCATCGCGAGGATGGCGCCAGAGTGGCACCCTCAAGGCTCTAGATGATATTGTCGAGCTATGACAGTACAAGCTTACATGGTAAGGTGCGAAAACAATAGCAGTAAAGTGAGTAAAATGGGGGTGCTTTGTGAAAGCCATACGCTCCCAATGCAATGCAATGCAATAAACAAATAAAACTCATCCATCGAATTTGTTGGAAAAGCTTATTCGCAAAATGCGAAAACAAAAATAAAGATTTTTAATATTGAATCACGGATTTAAAAATTTTTACTCAAAAGTGCCCAAATACTTTAAAATTTTTATCCCCTTTATTAACCCCAAAGAGAAAAAAGAAAGTTAAACTTTAGTTAACAGTTAAAACCAATGAGTCTCTTTTAACTAAATCCACCCTACCTTAAGCTCTTCCACAATGTGTTGTGCAAGACTCATACAAAATTATTTCAAATGAATAGCGATCAACTTCGTAAGTCTTCGGGACCTTGTGTTATTTAGAGTTTGTTTTTATTTTTATTTAGAGTTGTAGTTGTTGTTTCCTTTTCTTGCTCGAGTAGTAGTAGTAGTAGTAGTAGTAGTAGTAGTAGTGGTGGTAGTGCATTTAGAAATGATGTTATTTCGTCGTAATTTTGTTGTTTTCTCATATTTCAACTAAGAAAACAACAATAATAACCGCAGTGGCAGAATAACGACATTGGGACACACAAAAAAAAACAAAAGTTGCATTGAAGCCGTTAACCTCGTAGTGCGTTCGACGCCCGAATATGTGTATAAAGAAATAAAAATAAAATAATAACAAAAATGAGGAAAAAAACATACAAGTTATAGATAAAATAACAACAAATAAGAGTAATATTAAATCGTTATACACTATACATATGCCCATACATATACTTGTAAATTGTTGTATATGAAGTCATTTGCTAAAATTTTGGAACTATGCGCACACACATTGGGACAAACATACAACTCATACTGGCTGACTCTGACTGAATGACCGACTGTCGTTTACGCTTTGTTAATATATGACAATAAACTTAACTAAATCGATGCATGCGAAACTGAACAACATTTAAGGCGTAAATACGTACTCCTCGTACTATATGATGATGATCATAACGATGATGATGATCTTGTGTAGTTTTCTTCGTTTTTTTTTCGTAATTTTGAGTATCAAAATAATTCAATATGATCGCATATATTCAAGTATTTTAATATATCAGTCAAGTAGGTTGTTGTATGTTATTCATATTGTTGTTGCTGTTGTTATTGTATAAAACAAAACAAAAATATAATGCCTAAAAATATTTTCGAAATACAAGTATTAGTAGTAGTAGTAGTAGTAGTAGTAGTAGTAGTAGTTAGTAGAAGAGTTTTTTTTTCCAGTGCAGTTTTTGGCAACTACAACACCAACAACAAGCAAAGACTAAATCAAATTTTCAGTTTGCTTTTTCTTTTTTTATTAAACCAGTTCTTTGTGTTGTTTTTTGGAGAAATCTCAACTGGTTGTTTCATAAAACAACAGCAACAACTACAACAACAATAACCAAAAATAAAACCTTAGTTTCATTACAGCTCATCACCATCATCGTCATCATCAAAATTTTGTTGATTTTTGTTTTGTTTTAATTTTTTTGGTTTTTCGTAGTTCGTTCGTTGTTTATTCGTTCATTTGTGTGTTTGTTTGCTTGTCTGTTAAAAAATAGGGTCCCTGAATTTGTATAGTGTTTGCTTTAGGTCTCCCCTCTCTCTAGCCCCACCACTTATCCCCTTATCAATTACCAAAGTGTTGAATGTTGATCGTCGTCCTCCATACCCCATGCCCAACCCAACATCGTAGTCAGTCAGTCAGTGATGATCATTTTTGTATGTTTTCAGTGCATTTTATGCATTGATGCATTTTTTTCTTTTTTGCTCTTTCTCTCTCTCTATCTCTCTCTCTCTCTCTTATAGGCGATCTTGACATTTTGTTGTTTCTTATCGTGTCTATATGTATGTGTGTGTGTGTATTTAATTTCATTGCCATTTCGTTGATTTTCTACTACCAGCTCTACACATTCAAAATTCGTATTTGGATTTGATGTATCTGGCTGCAGACATACTTACATACTTATGTGTAAATCTATATATAGAGACACAGATATTTGGGGGCCTCATTTTATACTTCCATGTATTACGTCTTCTCTATGTGCATCTTTAGTTTCGCAGTTATTGTTTGTTATATACTCGTACATGCATATAAAAAAATTCATTTTTTTGTACGATTTTTTTTTCTTTTTTTATGGATGCCTACTTAAAGATCTTTAGATGTTGAAAAAAAAACATTTATTTTTTATTTTTGGGGTATTTATTTTTATTTCTTTTCTTTTCTTTGTGCTACTTAAACTATGTGTGCGCGCCTTGATTACATTTTATTTCTACGTTTTTGAGAAAGTTTTTTGCCGATTAAGTTTTATTGTTTGAAATTTTACTGCAACTGGGACTAGAGCGATGATATCTTTTTGAATGCATTTTTTTTTTTTTAATAGCAGATATTATATAATTTAAATTTAGTTTAATTAATTTAATTTTTAAATTCTTTGACTACTTTTCGAAATGCACTTGAAATTGGCTACAGAAATATGTACATAAAAAAGTATAATCTTTATTCAAGGTTTTAATAAGTTTTGTATGATTAGCATATAATTTAGTTTAAACAAAAACAACTCTTAGGGATCTAATCACCGACTACGACTTTGCGCAAAGTCAATCGAAAATTTTCATTTGATATCTATGTATATAAAAATAAGTTGTCCTGTGTTCATTATTTTATAACTCGAGTACCACTAAACTGATTTATATACCAAATACATGCGTTGGAAAGGTATAATTTCACTGATGGTTTTGTTGAACTGGACGGTGCCACGCCCATACAAAATTTGTATTTATATGTCTATGTCTTTAAGACGGTAATAGTAACAGTTTCCAAACTTGGCCCGAAAAACTTTATAGTCAATTCAATTCATCGGTAAAGCAGTGGTCGGAATTGGATAAATAGGACAGGCACCTCTCATACAAGGTAAGTACTTTGGAACGGTAAAAGTGTGAGGCTCTGAATTTTAAATATTGATTTTTGTATATCAGAATGGCAGCTTCTGAGCTTGGTCAATATAAATCATTAATTTAGTTTTTTATGCATTCATTTAACTTTTTTATGAAGAATATATTTTATATGAAAAGGGTTACTCCCGTACTATAAGGTTCGCCAAATAAATTTTTTTTTGAAAATGCTATAAAAAAAACTACTGAATATTTTCTCAAATTTCTTTTTTTTATTTGAAAGTAAAATCTTTCCGGTTAATAATTAAAATAATTTCATTTAAATGGCTACCTCGACTGGCCATGCAGTAGCCTACACGATCGGTCCAATTTTTAAGCACATTATCGATTGTGTGCAGCTGTATTTCACCAATGGCCAATATCAAAACGAGCTTCATCTGAGAAGATGATTTTTTTGTCAAAATCGGCATCTTCTATAAGTCGATCGCAGGCCCAGATTCCCAGCGTTGTTCAAGCCTATACACAACTATACTCGTTCAGCGGAAGGATAAAACTAATTATCTGTTAAATCTGGCATGAGCTAAGTGTTACCATTCACGAAATAAGCACTAGTTGAAAAAAAACGTTAGATGGCGGACCCTATATATAAAAATTAATGTGTGTTTGCTTCGAGACTGTATGCAGCTGAAAAACAGAACCTACTGTGACTTTCTGGATGGAATAAATTATTGGAACGGATAAAATATGTAACTAAGATAGCATTTAAGATGGGAGGTAGCGAAGCGCACCGGGTTTTAGCTAGTTTAATACAAAATGAAAAAGAAATTGTAAAAAGTTGTAATATGTCGAAAGCCAATCTATTAATCTAAAAAATCTAAAATTAATTGTTCCACAAATGGTAAAATATTTTAAAAATTTCAAAAAATCTTTTATTTTAATGATGACCTATTCGTATAACCCATATACATAGATTACCCTCCGGCCATTTTTAAATTTGAAAACAAAAAGCAGTCGCAGGCACTGATGCCAGATGCAACGATTTATCGTCATTTTGAAGATTTTAGGTGCCAAAAACAACCAAATGATAACAAGACGATTTTCGCTCTTATAATGACAATTTTTGTTAAATAATAATAATTTACTACAGTTGGAGTAAGAACTATTGTAATGAAGTATAACAACGAATTATTAGTATTAGAAAATGAAAACTATTGTAAAGAAATGTTTGTGTAGAAAGGTGTTAAAAGGATAGAAGTTATCAAATGTTTTCAGAGTTGATAATTTTCGTATTTGTTGAGAACTTTTCTAAAATAACGGTTGTTGAAAAAAGTGGACAAAATTTTAAAAATTAAATTTTTATTAACAAAATGTCGAAGTACAGTGGGAAGCAAAACCAAATGCATGTTTTGAAGTTGAACTAAAAAGTTACTATAAAACTTTAATACGTCATCAAATGAAGCAAAACTTCACACATTTATTTATTGATAGGTCCTTAAAAAAAAAAAAAATCACAAAAAGTATCTTATTCAAATACTGGAATGAGAGATATGCAATTATGAATTCGCATTTACTTAATTTTGCACTTTTCTCTCAAATAGGGGGAACTCATATATTTAATACACTGTTGTGGCGTTTTCAAAGCCTTTAAACATACGAGGGCGGATTGATATTGAAGCTACCTAAGTAGGAAAAAACATTTTTTTTTCAAAAACCATTTATTTCTCAACATAGTCTCCTTTTAGCTCAATACACGTAGTAAGACGATTTTTTATACCATCTGAATAATACGATTTTGGGAACTCCTCAGAATACGCATTAGTTTCGGTAATCACTTCTTCGTTTGAGATGAATCTTTTTCCTGCAAGCCATTTTTCCAAGTTTGGAAACAGGAAAA
The DNA here is from genome assembly GCA_023159175.1 of Wohlfahrtia magnifica. Lineage (NCBI taxonomy): Eukaryota > Metazoa > Arthropoda > Insecta > Diptera > Sarcophagidae > Wohlfahrtia > Wohlfahrtia magnifica. Next base: position 962,072 of record JAKWBJ010000053.1, on the reverse strand, counting down.
AGTCACTAGTGGCTAAATCTGGACTATAAGGTGGATGATTAACCAATTCGAAGTGGATTTCTCGTAGTTTTAGCATAGTATCTAATACTGTGTGAACCGGTGCGTTGTCTTGAAGAAAGAGCACTTTTTTCTTGTTTAAATGTGGTCGTTTTTCCTTGATTGCATCAACCAATAGATCCAATAATGCACGATAATACTCTCCTGTGATTGTGGATCTCTTTTCAAGATAGTAGATGAGCAATATTCCGTGTGCATCCCAAAATACAGTGGCCATAACCTTGCCAACCGATTTCGCTGTCTTCGCCTTCTTCGGAGCACTTCCACCAGCTTCCACCCATTGCTTCGATTGATTTTTGGTTTCAGGTGTGTAGTGGTTGACCCACGTTTCATCAACAGTTATTAATCTACGCCAAAAATCAGCAGGATTATGCTTTACCATGTTCAAACACCGCTGTGAAGTGATCTGTCGAACTCGTTTTTGTTAAACACTGAGCAAACGCGGCGCCCATCTTGCCGATAGCTTTTTCATATGCAAATGTTCATGCAAAATGTTGAACACACGTTCATATGATATGTTTACCATTTCAGTAATCTCACGTATTTTGACCCGGCGATCGTTCATAACGATATCGAGGATTTTCTTGATATTTTCTTCAGTAACCACCTCTTTTGGCCTTCCTGTTGATGGTATTGTCGCAGTGCTTGTTCGGCCCCGTTTAAATTCAGCAATCCAATATTTTACCATATAATCTGACGGAAACACAAAAGTTGCTTACTTCAAACGACTACAACAAATAAGCTAATCGATGAATTTGGCTAAAATTTTAACAGCTGATGTTTGACAGATCGTAATTTCTAAGAAAGAAAAAGTTTTTGTGTTTGTGCTGCCATCTATCGCTAGGTAGCTTCAATGTCAATCCGCCCTCGTACTCTCTACAATATTATCCAAAAGCGTAAATGAAATCTGATCCCATTCGTATTAAACTCTTTACCATACTGAATTGGAATTAGAGGTTTATAGTAATAAACAGTCTCAGCATCGATCTAGGAGATGATCTTTTATAACCCAAAAAGTTAAGAGGTCGACAGACTCACCCAACTAATACACTTTTACCCAGTCTTTCAAAGTCATTTCATGAATTTTATTGACTCTTTATGACATTTTGGCCGGCCGTTTCTGTCGTTGCGACCACTTTAATGCCCATAAAATTATTGATTAATAGGAATTTGTACTTGAAAATAATGTATGTCTGCTTTTATGGAACGAATTAAGGAAGCGAACGAATTTATGGAAGCAGTTTGTATAGAATTCGACTGCCTGGATTAGTTTGATATCAATGTGATAGTTGATCCAGCCTACTGCTGTGATATATTTAAGTTAGCCTAGGCCTAGATAACTTAGCAAAGTTGGGCAGTGTGTAGCATTCAAGAAATCTGTTTATCTTGACCGGACATTCACAGAAAACTGGATTGTGTACTAGAGCTGCTAAAACTGAGTAATCAGAGCAGATTGCAATTAAGAAAAACGGCTGAAATATAATAACAGACATGAATTAAGTTATTCTTTTACATGACAACACTTGGCCTCACGTCGCAAAAGCTGCCAAACAATTGTTAGAAGCGATCAAATGTCTCACCCATCGCATTCTTGGAACAATGCGCCTGCTGACTATTGGTTGTTTCGACAAATATATTTTTTGGCATGTCACTTTTTTGAAGATATACAGTGGGGAGCAAAACCAAGTGGACATTTTACAAACCTTAGTGGTCATCATAGTGGTCCAATCTTATGGATAATTTTTGGATAATAGTAAAAAAACGCCTGGAAAAATATAATTGGGCTTCGGGGAACATGTTGGAGCTATGTTAACGAATATAATACTAATGGGATTAGATTTTCTTACGTTTTTGTGTAATGTATTTTTTTGTACGTGCTCTTGATGGTATTGATGTGGACGATGTTTCAACAGGACGGTGCAACCTGCTACACATCTCATGCCACAATCGATTTATTGCGTCAAACGCTTGATGGCTGCTTAATTACCGGAAATGGTGATGTCAGTTGGCCGCCAAGAGGTTGAGATTTGACACCGTTGTACTATTTGCTGAGGGGCGGCGCTAAAGACAAGTGTTATGCCCACAAACCAGAGATAATTGAACATTTGAAGGTCAAGATTAGTGATGCCATCGCCGAGATACGACCCAATGCCCTCGAAAAAGTTCTCGAAAATTGGTCCGACCTAATGGGATACTACTGTGAGGTGAGCCGCACGAATGAAATAATATTTCATTTCTAATTGGAACAATTGTACTTCACAACAACAAAATAACTTTGGAAAAATTTCATAGCGTTTTTGTTATATTGCACTTTTAAATGGCCCACCCGACACTTTTGATCTTATAAGAAAATCAGTATGAACAGGCTGCAGTATAATTTTCAGTACCTCTGTAGGACTCAACGGTATTCCACTAATAGGGCGGCATTGAATTCTACTTTAAAAAGAAAGATGGTTTTGTTATTGTTCTAACCTTAAACCAAATTTAATTTGATAATATCAGCTCAATCGATAGTCTGCTTTTAATTGCATTTAAAGGGGTGGCCAAAAATTGTCTGATTTCATGTATCCAGAGGCTTTAAATTTTCCATACTCACACCAATTAAACTTTGTGCAGCTCAATACGTAACGGTTCATATGGCAGTTGTTTTTAAAAGAAAAAAAAAATAGCAAAGATAGAGGAGGTAAATTTTTGTAAACATTTTACAACAACATGGATTTGCTGGGCCTATAGAACTGCGTAAGCGCTTACGTTGTTGTTGTCAGGATAAAAGAAAACATGACAAAAAAATATTCAAAAATAATAAATAATTTATTTTATAAAAATATTATATACTTTAACACACACATACATGCATGCATATACATATATACTTATGTATACAAAAATAGTATAGACAAGGCTTATGTATGGGAGTTATAGAAGGTTCTGGTGGTATGAAAATTTATTATATCCCAACAAAAGAAAAAAAAAACATAAAGAAGGAAGCAAACACTACCACACATCAGCAGGCTGCACGAAATCATACGCACGAAATTAAAAAATTTTTTACGTCGAAAAAAAAACAAGAGAAAAAGTGCATCTTTGTCTCACGCATTCCAATAAAAATTCAACGATCTTTTTTCTGATGCGACCAAAAACCCACTGAAGAGTCATTCAACTTTTTTTCCATTTGGCTTTTAGTTTTGGTGCTGTTTTTGGGGGTGTTACAGTGGCGCTTTGGTGGTCCTATTGCTTAAGCCATAAACTCTCCACCATTCATTCATTTCAATGCAGCAATTGCCTTTTAAACATTTTATAGCATGTTTCTCAGTTTTTGTTTTTTGTTTTTTTGTTTTTTGTTTTTGTTTTTTTGGAACCGTTTAGTACAAAATGACATGTTACATGTTTCGAGCTGTTACGCTGCTGCAGGGACTGCATTGTATTCAAGCAAAGGTGGGTGTTATGCATTTTTATGCATGCAAGTTAAAATTGGCAGGCATTGTTGCCCAAACAGAAAAAATTGCCAAAAAGATTCGTTTTGTTTTTATTCTGATGAAACCTTATAAAAAATAAAATCCAACCTCATACGCACTATGTTTTGATAGCCGACTTCTCTTTTCCTTTTTTTTGGGTTGCTTTTTATGTTTGATGCCTGATGCAACATACATATAATGCATTGCACTGCAGCAATGTACACATGCCACTCGTGCATAAGCATGCAACTACGTTTGGTTATCCTGTTTTTTTTTTGCATTTATTTCGCTTTGTTTTTCTATCACCAACATCCTCTCGTTTACGCATTTTCATGTGCATTTTATCTGTTTTTTTTTTTTTCTTTTCTTTGGCCAAAATAATAGAAACCCAAAAAGAATTATTATTTTTTGGCATTGGCTTTGTCTCCCTACTCGTGTGAGTGAAAAGAATAAAAAGAATGAAGCGAAATTTTAGGAATAAAAAATAAAAAATGCTCTCTCACTCTACCACTTCAATGTGCATATTGCATTGGACATTTTATTTGATTGCAATTTATGCTGCAGTTTTAAAGCTCGTTGGTTGTAGCACCAACTCAACAAATTTTGGTTAATTTGTTGGTAAAGAGCATAGAATTGAAAAAAGAAGGAAGAATCTCGAAAAAAGTGGTTGTTAAGCTTATATCTTTATGCGATGTTTTCTTTCCTTTTTTTTGGAGCAGACAGGTGCTGATGGTTCGTGGTAATGGTGTGTTTAAACATTTTATGGTGATTTTTGTGTACCATCATTATAAAAATCCTTTTTTTATTTGATTATCCTTTAGAGAGAGAGAGGGGGCTCTGCATTTTGAACCTGCAAAAATTGTTTGAAGCTTTTGAAGCTCTTGCTATAGTTAGAGATGAGTTTTCCTTTTTTTATATTCTTTCATTGTTTTGGTGAATTTGTATTGCGTTTTCGCATGTGTTTATCTATTATATTACTAAAGTACATTGCCATTATACTTTAATGCTGCATGCAGCAGAAATTTATACAGTATTCGACAAGCAAACAAACAGTAATTGTACTTTTATAAATTTATATAATCCAAAGGATCAACATGGTTCTGCCAGAGTTTTCTATATAGTCCCAAGACGTGGCAAATACCGTCAACAGTCAGATAAAAAATGTAGAGACTTTACGACTACTTTCGCTTAATGTAATGTAATTAACAACTGGACTACTCAGAATAAGAGTACTCTGGCAGAATGGTGGGCATTGACAGCAAGGGCTATGCACACGACATGTTCTGATATCAAGTGGTAAGTTCGAAAAAACCTTGTGTGAAATCATACAGAAAGGACTTAGTGAATCGATGGTGAAAGACTACGTGGTTGAATATTAACCCGGGCACATTGGACAATAAGGGCAACAATGTGATTACTTTAAACAAGTGTTTGACTATGTTCAGAAGCAATCTGAATGAGCTTTGGAAAAAACGTTGCAGGGTATTTTTAATAGTGCCATGGCTACAGTTTCATTTACCATATCTACCTTGAATCCTTGTTTAAAGGGCCTGCTGCGTAATCTAAAGTCATCTGCTGGTGTAGTCAGTTTAAAAAAATTCACAAATTAGGTTACGGACTGGCACCCCATCAAGCTTAATCTCCACTTTTTTTTTTCGTTAAATCCATCAATCAGGGGATGACCCCAACTTAATGCACTGCATAACTGGAAAATTAGGTAGAGGGAAGGAGATAGAGGGAGTAGGGATTATGGACATTTGATTTGTACTTACTCATGTAGTAAACAGTCCGACCAAAAAACGAATTTTCTCTATAATGCGTTCTGCGAATCACTGGACAATCAACTGCAAAGGGATGTGCTCTACGAGTACCATCTAAGAATATATGATTATTAGGAATTAATTCCTTAATTTCGTCATAACACACACCGTTATAGTACCGATAGAACAATTAAACGAATGCCTCATTGCGATGGTGCTCTAATGAATCGATAGAGTTGGCTACCCTACCGTCATTAATAAGCACCTTCGCCCTCTCCTATACGCGGTCGAGAAGACCCAAAATAGATTTTGAAGCACCGGCCAATATATGACAGTTTTATTTCATCTTATGTCGGATATTAAGGAGATCAGATGGAGTGAAGTATTTCCTACACCATCTCAAAAAACCAAGCCACTTGAATGCTTCTTTCGACACCCAACACTCGCAATGAATTCTCATACCCACAACATCAAGAGCATCTGATTCCTCAGTATCTACATTACCCATAGACACAGATGACAACACACCACTACGTCTGTGTGTCATAAAACAACATTGGGTCTTGCACGCATTAGAGTCGACCCTGTTCACACTAACCCACTGGGAAATTTTCATATTTCATATTCCGTTTTTCGCTTCAATCTCCAAGAGGTTCGGCCTACAATCAAAAAAATATTAATGAAAATGTTTCTATCATCTGCAATTGGAGTGAGAAGAAGAAGTGAGAAGAATTGCATCGGGAGTGAGAAGAAGAAAGTCGTTAGGATATAGAAATAGACTTGGAGAAAGAACAAAGCCTTGCGGTACCCCTTTATTTATCCTGAACTCGTTGGATGGGAGTCCATCCATAACCGTTCTTATAGAGCGATCTCTGAGAAAACTCGTTATAAATCGAGAGAAGTGACTACCGACACCAAAAGCAACTGCTTCACTTCTCCGAGAGTACTGACGATCACTTAGACCCCAAATACTTCACAAGGCGGTAATTAGTCATGCTCTCCATAGCTTTAGAGAGTGCGAAACAACCTGCTATTAGGCGGTAGTTCTCATTTTTGCTAGCCTCGCCATTTTTAGGGTTTGGCGTTACATTAGTAACCTTCCAGCAAGATGGAAATATATCGGCTCGATATGACGCACTGAAAAGGTGAGCTAAAGGAGGGTCAGTGCTGGAATACCATCCGGCCCAAATGACTTGTTAACTTTGAGATTTGCAAGAACTCTGTTTACAACACGGTCTCGAGAGGATATACTAGGCATAGTTACTGATACTCTTTCAAGTTCGGGCAGTGGTTGTAAGCTCTCCGGCAACTATGAATTACTTGCAAACATTTCAGACAAAAGGTTTGCCTTTTCAACTGAGTTCGTGAATGCTTCGTCATTCTTTATAAGGAAAGGAACTGAACTCTGTTCCTTTGCCAAAAGTTTTTACTTCCCCGTGGAAATGTAAGAACTTTTAGCACGAAGGCGCTGCTCGTATAGAGCCTTTTCGCGTCTAAGTACTGCGGCACATGAAGACCTCGCCTGTTTGCGTAGCGAATTAGTATTGAATTGCTTCTTCTCTGAATCTGACAACAAGTTTGCACGTCTGATTAAACCAAGATTTATTTCTTGATTTAATCGGAAAGTTTTCATAAAAGTGTTCAATGGAAATGCCCGTAGAAATCGTTAAGCCTAATGCAACGAGCTTTCTCGTAATTGAAAACCAAGCGGTTCGAAGCTGTATGTTAAGAGTTATGAAGAGTAGAGAACGAGAAAGAGGCAGAAATGGTACAATGGTTCAAAATTCCGAGATGTGCAAGGACCTCAACTACATACCTTTTAGGGTACACACCCTACACGTGAGGAAAAGTCGAGGGTGTTATTTTGGTGCCCATCTACACACGGCATGTAGGTTCATTAACTAATTGCGCAAGGTGGCTGTGCAGTCTGAATGGTGTTGCCAAGACGAATTATGTACACTGAAATCGCCAACAACAACAATTTCACTGTTCGGGTAATTCGCAAGGATACTCGATATGGAGTCGGAAAAAGAGTCAAAGCCAGATATGGTAACCGCCCTTCCCACGTTTTGGCTTCTGTACAATAAGCCGAAATGAAAATGGTTGGGTTTTATGAAATTCGAGTCAAACGAAAAGTTTATCATTGAAATAAACGCCAATTTTGAAATTTTAGATAAAATCTTACCCCTCGAAGGAAATAGAAATATTACAAAACTGCTGGTCTTAAAATACTGAACTTAAAGGAACTTAACACCTTTAACAGAGTGAGAAGAGTACCCGGGTACCCTCACACGTTTTGCGGATTCTCCGTAATAGAATAATAGCCTTTTTACTTTCGTTTCAACTAAAGCTATCGATTTGTGTACGTATCCTTCTAAAAAAATGTATTTGTAATAAAAGAAATAATCTCAGTATGACTTTTATTTTTGTATATTGCAGAATAAATTTTTGGGGTACCCAGGTACGCTGTACTGTATAATAGAAATTACTAACTTGTGTCACTCCTGAAGTACTTAGAGAGCTAAATAACATTAATTTTAAAAACAATGTTTGACGAGTTCTTAAGAAGTTTTGGCTTTCTAGAGCAATGACTTACAATTCCTTTTTAAAAATGAGTTGAGTATCCGGGAATCGCCGATTTGCCATTTGAATTTGGTTTTAAAGCAAATAAACTTTAGGAAAACAAATTAACCATTTCGAATGTCACGCACTGTAAATGTGGTATAAAATATAAAAATAAAAATGTATAAATTTTTTATAAGCATCATTTGAGATGTTTTTTAATAATATTTTTATGTTTATACAAAAACAAAAAACAAAAAATTAATTTATTTATTTGTATGCATTTATATACAATAAAGCAACCATTTTTAAAAATGTTTCATATACTCAATGGCAAAATTTTTTATAAATTTCGTTTTTTTTCTTATTGTTTTTTATTTTTCCAATTAATATGTTAACACATTATGTGTATGTAACATGCATATACACACAAACACTAATACATATAGCAAATACTTGCATACACTGATGTAATTTGGGTGTTTATGTGCGTATGTAGTGAATATTTTTTTTATGCTTTTATATGATTATACGGAAAATATATGAAAACTGTTAAGTTTATTTCTTTTTTTCGGGGCATTTACTAAAAATATTATATTATATAAATACCACAACTACATATGCACACACATGCACACACACACACACACATTAAAATGCATACGCATGTTTGTGTATGCATAAATAAACTCTTTTGTTTTGTACTTTTTTTCACCATCAAAAAGTAGTGCGTGTGAGAGTATAGGATTCGTTTTTTTCGGTTCAAATATACTAAAAAGGATAAAAATAGTATGAAATGTGGAAAAGAGAGAGAGGGAAAGAGATGGGTACCCCAAAAGAGGCTGCGTGTAGGTGGTAGTGTAGGAGAGAGTGTTAAATTCGTTTCTCTCCACTTACAAACAATTTTCAATTATTCGTTTGCATTCGAGCACACAATACGAATATTATTTTTGTATGTGTTTTATAAGTGGACTTGTCGCAAAAAGTTTTGACTATTAATTTGAATGTTTCAAAAACAAAAGCAAATATGAAATGCCCTCACCAAAAAATAAAAATAAACAAAAAAAAGTTCCATAAAAATCTTAAAATTCGTATGTGTTATCGTTATAATTAAAGGGAAATATTACACACATATAAAAAAAGTATAATAAATCACTAATAAGTAAAAAATGCACAATAATACAATAGAAAGCGTTTTGTTTGATCAACTTTAAGTAGAGTTTAGTATTAATTTTTTTTTTCTCCACAATTCAAATAATTTCTCAAGTGTTCGATATGAAACGATTTTTCATATGTGAGTTTTCATCAATTCAATGATTCATTTCATTTGCTTTGTTTTAATAACAAAAGTTTTGCCTTTGAATATTTCAAATAGAAAAATTAATAGTTTCACACATGATTGAATAGTTGAATGAAAAGTGTTTTCCATGAGAGTAAAAAAAAATAATGAAAAAATCGTATTGGGTTTGAAAATTAAAGACGAAGAGCATCACAACACGGATAAAGTTTAATAATGATAATATAATGGAAGAAGTCGAAAAAGTCCTGCTGCGAAGAATGAAGGTGCCGATTCTGATGTAAAGTGCAAAATAAATAAAGCCCAACATGCATGTGTTGCCCTCGGCAGGGAATAACAATCGGAGCAAATTTCTGGAAAACATAAGATACGAATTAACACCGAAAGTTAGCAGCTCCATGACGAAAATGCTACAGGTGTTTGTAAACAAATGAGGCGCTGAGACGCTTAATGGCGATATTCTGGCCAAGGCGTGTACGTAATAATGATCTATCTACGGATGTCTGATGATAAGCTAATCAATTTAGGAATACAGCGAAGGAAATGGCTCTGGATTGGTCACATATTAAGAAGACGAAGCTTAGACATCGCTAGGAAAATTCTCCAATGCAGCTAGGGTTGCCAGATTCAGCGTTAAAAAATTCTTTATATTTATAGAAAAAAATTTTTGACTGACAAAAATATTGAAGTACGAAAAACTTTTGGTTACGAATTTTGATATCTGTAGTAATAATAATTGCATAAGGTTACACTGTAGCTTGTTTGATACGTCCGAATAAATGAGAGCGATAAAAAGTAGTTCATGTACGACAATTATGTACTAAACAGATCATGGACGAAGCGAGTTGAAGATTCACAGACGGTGACAAAACCAAAATTGACAACAAGAAAGGTAATATTGTGTGTCTGGTGCGATTGGAAGGGAATTGTTCATTATGAGCATCTAAAACCTGGTTGATCGATTGGTTCTGATCTATACTGCCAACCATTAGCAAAATTGAAACAAGCAATTTAATTAAAACGGACAGAATCTATCAATAGAAAAGGTGTTGTTTTCCATCATGACAAAGCCAACCACACACACCAGGCAAAAACTGAGAAGTATCCATCATATAGCCCGCACCTTGCACCTTCAGATTATATTTTTTTTCGATCTCAGAAGAAAGCTCTTAATGCTGTAAATGAATACACCACCATAGAGGCCTGCAAAACGCAATTGGATCTGTCTTTCGCTCAGAAGCTCTACACTGATGGGAATAATGGTTTTACCGCAAAAATGGCAAGAAGTTGTCTATCGTATCGGCAAATATTTGGTTAAATAAAGCTCGTTTTGAATAGCGGATGATTTTTTAGCAACTTTATTTTTGGAAACACTGTTTTTGGCAGCGCAGTTATTTTTGTGTGAAATGCTACTGTCAAACATGTTCAGTTGGGTCTATAATTTAACCATGAATCGACTTGCAAACAAGCAACGCCTGCAGATTATTGAATCTTATCATCAAAATTCATGCTCGGTTAAGTACGTGCATCGTGCACAATTGTGTTCAGCGACGAAGCTCATTTCTGGTTAAATAGATACGTGAAGAAGCAATATTTCCATATTTGGTGTGAAAAGCAGACAGAAGCCTTGTAAGAACTGCCAATGCATCCCGAAAAATGCTCTGCCTGGTGTGGATTGTGGGCCGGTGGCATCATTGAACCATACTTTTCCAAAAACGACTAAAGCATGAACGTTACTGTGAATGTCGAGCGCTACCGTGCGATGCTTAAAAATTTTTCTTTGCCCCAAACAGAAGGCCTGGACTTGGCTGATATGTAGTTTCAACAAGACGGTGCCATACAGCACACGAAACAATTGTGTTTGATGGCTATTTTAAGAACATAGATAATTTATTCTATCGAGCTAAACGAAGGTTATGTTGAGAAATAAAGAAAATTTTTATAAATTTCTTGTTCTCTCTGCTAGGTCTACTGAAACTCCCTTTGTTAGCCTAGTAACTCAAAACCGGTTAATATTTAACTATGAAGTTAAGAAAAACCGGACGATTTTTACTCCTCATAATGCCAAAATGATGATTCGACGATTTTAGGTCATAAAATGACGATTTTTCTTGATCTGTTAAGAGACGAATCAAAATTCAATTCAATAACGATTATAGAGAGAAGCAATATAGAAGTATACTTAGCAAAAGGCTTGATCCACGCAATTCTAAAAATAATTTTAAGGGTTAGCAACGTAATGGTGCGGACTTGATTTTTAGTAAATGGAATAGTACTCTTTCACAAAGTTAATGGTATAATGGATCAATTTGTCGCACTGAAGCATGCATCGAGGTTAGTCAGATAGTTAGGGTTCTTGATTCGCCGACGTAATCACCGGACTTAAACTTCTTTGGAACATCTCAGGAACACGATTCAAAATGATATCTTTAAAAATCCTGAAGAAGAATGGAAACATATCTCGGCGTTAGCACTAATCACCCTTATTGCATTCAAGCCGCGTAGACGAGCCAAAGTTAAAAAAATAACGGTTTATCAACGAAATAATAATTTGATGCTGTTTTTGCACACCCTTATTTGAAGATCTCGATTGCATTTGAAAAAAATGTTGAGATAAAGTAAAATATTTTTTATTGTAAATTTTAGTGATTAAAAATGTAAATAAATTACAGAAAAAAAATGTTTCCCCCTAACGAAATACCTTCAGAAGTAAACGCCATTATTAATGATTAAGATTTCTTGCTTCTGTTATGCACGTCACTGCATATGCTTGTGAATTCGGATCTCAGTATAAATAATATTTATTATTAGCACAACTTTTATTTTATATTGTTATGTATATATATATATGATATATGTATATATATATGTATAGGTATTATATATATATATATATATATATATATATATATATATATATATATATATATATATATTGCAGTGCTGCCAGAATATTCAGCGGCAAAATCTTCAAAACAGGAAATTTTCTAGAAAAAATCGCCAAAATCGTAGTTATTTACATATATATATATATATATATATATATATATATATATATATATATATATATATGTAAATAACTACGATTTTGGCGATATATATATATATATATATATATATATATATATATATATATATATATATATATATATATATATATATATATGTAAATAACTACGATTTTGGCGATATATATATATATATATATATATATATATATATATATATATATATATATATATATATATATATATATATGTAAATAACTACGATTTTGGCGATTTTTTCTAGAAAATTTCCTGTTTTGAAGATTTTGCCGCTGAATATTCTGGCAGCACTGCAATGACCTTCCCGCATACCTCAGGCGATGACGGCAAACATCAGACGAATGATCACAGAATTCTCCATATAATGCGTTGTGTGATTTACTGGACAATCAACTACAAAGGGATGCGCTCTACGAGAAATACGAGTACTACGTAAAAATATATGATTTTTGGGAATTAACTCCTTAATTTCGTTAGAACACATTCCGTTATAGTACCGATAGAACAATGAAACACATGCCACATTGCGACAGTGCTCCAATGAATCGATAGAGTTGGCTTCCCTACCGTCATTGATGATCATCTTCGCCATCTCCTGTATGCGGTCGAGAAACTCCAAAATAGACTTCGAAGCACCGGCCCACAAATGAAAGTTGTATTTCATTTTGGGTCGGATATAGGTCTTGTAAATATTAAGGAGATCAGATGGAGTGAAGTATTTCTTGCACCGTCTCAAAAAACCAAGGCACTTGAGTGCTTCTTTCGACACTTGAAATATGTGATCATTCCAAATAACGTCACAGTGAAAACTTATGCCCAGAACATCAAGAGCATCTGATTCCTCAATATCCACATTACCCATTGACACAGATGACAGCACACCACCACTTCTGTGTGTTAAAAAACAACATTGAGTCTTACATGCATTAAAATCGACCCTGTTCGCACAACCCCACTCGGAGACCGTCACCAGATCACTTGTGAGTGTGACATTCATATTCATCCTTCTTACCTCAGCCTCCAAAAGGCTCGGTCTACGATTAAAAGAATATGAGTGACAAATGTTGCTGTCATCCGCAAAAGAGTAGATAGGATTAGAAGTGAGAAGAAGAAAGTCGTTAAGAAATATTAGAAAAAGAGTAGGAGAAAGAACAGAGCCTTGCGGTACCCCTGAGTTTACCCTGAACTCGTCGGATGAGACCCCATCTATAACCACTCTTATAGAGCGATCTCTGAGAAAACTCGATATTAATCGAGAGAAGTGACTACCGACACCAAAAGCATTAAGTTTCGGAATGAGAGCTTCGTGCCAAACTCTATCAAACGCCTTTGAGATATCCAGAGCCACAACCTTACTCTCGCCAAAACCATGAATGGACTTGCTCCACTTCTCCGTGAGCAACGCCAGCAGGTCACCAGTATAACGGCCCTTTCGGAAACCATACTGACGATCGCTAAGTAAATCGTTGGACTCCAGGTATCCCACAAGGTGGTGATTAATCATACTCTCCATAACCTTGTAGAGTGCGGAACAAACTGCTATTGGACGGTAGTTGATGAATTCATTCATGATAAGCATGAAATGTAGATACGATAGCAATCGAATGCGGTAATCTGGAAACTTGATACTTATTGAAGCTTACTTTCGTACGATGGACTATTCGATATCGAAAGCGGTAATTCGGCCCCTGCATTTGTGTATTTTGAACAAAATAAATTAATCATGCGTGTTAACGAAAAAAAAATAATAAATTCAATATACAAAATATATACATATACATACATATAAAGCTTTTATAACTTGTTATATTTGCCTCAATAAATAGTGCAATTAATACTAAGAAAACGATCTAAAATTCCAAAATTGCACAATTAAGGTTTACATATGCATTTAGTAACTAATTGTTCATCTTACTAATTGAGTTTTTGTATAGTAAATTGAGTTAAATTAAGTCCTTTATGCAATTAAAGTTTATATACGAACATGGTATTAGCCTTTAATTTTATCTCTCTATAAAAACTAACTGCGGATCGATGTTGATACTGAAACTAAATCATTAAAACAATATCGCAGACATGAATATTGAATTAAATCAGGTAGTGCCGCTGTGGTATGGTAGGTAAGACACCCGCCTACCAATCAGAAGATCCTCGGTTTAATACAAGGCCAGACCATCTGAAAAAAGAAAAAGTTTTTTCTACAGCGGTATCAGCTCATAACATTAGATAGTAACTGGTTATTAGTATTACTACTAATGAAAACTTCTCTAATGCATTTTGCCGTTCGGAGCCGGTATTAAACTGGAGGTCCCTTTCAATGAGTCTAAAAATAAAATCAGGTGCAATTCATTGACTGAAAGAAGTCGCTGAGTTTCTTCATGGAATGTTATGGGAATTAATATATATAATATATATATATATATATATATATATATATATATATATATATATATATATATATTTATATATATATATTTATACATATATAAACCACGTAAACAAATTACATTGCCTATCAGTTCAATAAATATAATTTTATAACCCTCATCAAAAGTCATCATATTTAAATGTTTTCGTAATCCCCCAAAAAGAATTGTATTTTAATGCATAAAATGCATATTTATTTGACTAACGCCAACTTCATGTTGTATTTATTTATTTTTTTATTATTCTCTTATTTTTAATTTGTCAACTCAAATTACATAGATACGTATGTGCATATACACATTTTATATTATATTGTAGTCATTTTTTGGAAAATATTACGCACCCTTAAAAATTTGACTCAAAAATAACCAAAAAACGACACAAAAACAAAATAAAACAAAAAAAAACTATTTGCCGGACCAAACCAATAAGACAACAACGCCTTTAAACAAAAAATGCCTATGAATAGCCAAAAAAGAGGAAGAAAAACTTGGCAATTAGTAGACGTAGAAATATAAAGTGAATGCGTAAAGGATCAATTGATTAAAATGAGAGAGGGAGAGAGAGAGAGAGACAGAGAAAGAGAGAGAGCAAGAGCGTGTAAATATGCCAGCTTACTCACACATGCGTTAAAAATGCAAATATGTAAAAGCTTGAATATGTATGAATGTGTGTAAAAATAATTGAGAATAAATGTTAGAAAATTTTAAATCTTAAAAAATGGCTTAAATTTTTTTTTAAGAAAAATATTTTTAATTTTTTTAAAAATATTATTTATTAAATATTTTCTAAGTTTTATTTGAAAAAAAGCCCTAAAAATTTTTATGCCCAAATAGTCTATATTACTACTCACACTAACACCAAATGTCATAAGACTTTCTCGTTTTCTCTCAAATTTTGTTTTTAGGCTCTCTCATTCTCTCTCTCGCTCTTTCTATTTACCATGCACTTGCTTTCTCACTTTTCTATGATTGCTATTGATAATTGCTGCAATGGCCAAAAAACAAAAAATATATGCTTTTTTGCGCTACTAATAGCAAAAAGTAAGCCTTCTTTCTATACTAACACTACTACACATTCAAACATTTTTAGGCCCACTTTATCTACCAAAAACAACAACAGCAGCAACAGCCCACGTGGATATGAATTCACTTCTTTCCTACACATACGCATGCAAAATATAATAACACTTAATTCTCTCTTTCTCTCATGCTCTCTGTTTCACTAATTCTCTGACTCTTTTTTGTTGGGAATAGGTTTTTTGTAGGCATACGCATGCAATGCACATGTAAGCAATTGCGTGTGTATATGTGTGTGAGTATTAGTAAATGAAAGCATATCCTTTTTGCATTTCTCTACCTATTATGTGTGTATGCATGTGTGTGAGTATTTTAGCAAAAATTTTATATAAAAGTTTTTAGTTTTATTTTTCGAATATTTTTGGTTGTTTTGTCCTTATTTCCAATTTTATTTTCTGCCTCGTATTCGTCCTTGCGCATCCCTTGACCACTTGTGGTCATATACAGTTGCAGCTACTGCAACTACATACATACACACGCACACACATGCACACATTTACATAAATATTTCTATGCTTATGCTTATAAACGGGTGGCTTTTACGCTGGTTTGCTGTTGCTGCGACTGTTGCTGCATGCAACAAATCAACATGCGTAAACTACATGTGCAGCAGAAAAACAAATGAACACACACATACTTACATACATAGTAACACATATTTTAAAAAATGAAAACAAAAATCAACACGTGCATATACAAAACAGTTGACTACTGAATGCCTGCGATGATGATGATGATGATAATGATGACGATGTTGATGGACAATAATTTTTTCCTATTCACTTCTAACGTTGGCCACTGACGGTGAGAGACGTAAGGATAAAAAAAATTGCTGCTTTCTTTGAACGCAAAAATAAAAATAAAAATAAAAATAGGTGAACTTTTTGATTTTATTTTTGTTCGATTTTTATTTTTCATAAAATGCACGTGGATTTGTGTTTGTATATAAATGTGTGTTCGAAGTGAATGTTTATTTTAGACTACGTCGGCGCATCATCATCACACCAGTGGTACATATAGTATATGTTGTAGTAGTTCAGTGCATTTTAGGATATATTTTTGAAATGCAGTTTTATGCAAATATATGCATCATATAGGCTTTACACCCACTTTAAAACTGTGACACCCCACCTCAACCTTTTTTTTTGTTCTCAGTTAACTTACGCACAAAGTTGTTGTTATTGCCCTTATTTTTTCGATTTTTGTTTTTGTTGTTTTAGTTATAATACAATTGTATTCCTGCTGTTTGCTTTATTATTATTGTTCTTTTTTTCGTATCATATGAATAGTATTTGGCGTTAGCAGTTATTTAAAGTATACATTCTTTTAAATTTTGGTTGTAAATTTATTCCTTTAAAGCTCTTTTTCTTTATTTGATATTAAACGTAATGATCTATTCTGAATCCCACAAAAAACAAGTTGATGTTGCTCACTAGGAAGCATAAAGTAGCGGAATTTGGCCTGCCTTTGCTAAACAGAGTTACTTTTTCCAGACCCCATGTACTTTTCAGTGTAGAGGTTTTTGCAAAAGTTGTGTCATTACTCTCTATCTTTTTTTGACCATTTTTCTTTCTAAGCCGTTTTCTATGAAAATCTGACGATCAAATCTTGCTGCACTATTCTTCTTCGGTCAGGGGAGCCTCTTCTTAACTTTTTAGATGGGGTTGTCTGGAGGCAAGTTGAAGCCTCTTTATGAAACATTCGAAACCACAATTAAATTTTTCTTCGCCTTGTCCTCTACTGGGTCTCGAACCTGGGTTTTTATGCTGTGATGCGTGCGCTCTAAACACTACACTATTCCACCACTGCCAGAGGATATTACCTATGGGCAAATACCCACAGATATCCGGGTTGAGATTTATGCCAAATTCATTCCAATTAAAGAGTGTCTGTTAGGAAAATTGAAGGGTGTAAATATTGTTACGAAAATGAATTCGCCCAAAATCATCTATCAACATTAGCTATATAGAATCTAGAAAATCACCTCTACTTTGGAAGAGTTGCTATTCTATAAAAATTATAATTAATAAATTAGCCATCACACACCATGTTAACTATGTTGTGCTTATATTCCTTTAGTTAACGTTATTATGAGAAAGAAAGCTACTGAGAGCATAAATTTGAATTAACAGTTATTGTTAGGAGTAAAACCGCACGATTTAGGCGGCCAATTGACCGGCCCCAAACTCGAAATTAACTGCTCACCGAACTCGCCTCTCAATTGGGCAATTATTTTGAGTCTTTGTGGCATGTGGCACCGTCTTGTTGAAAGCACATATCATCAAAGTCGAGCTCTTCACAGTAACGTATTGCAACTCACAGTAAGTTCCTGCTTTCGTCGTCTTTGAAAAAGTACGGTCCAATGATGCCACCGGCGCATAATCCACACAAAACAGTGTATATTTTGGCATTCATTGGCAGTTCTACACTAGTTCTGGCTGCTCTTCACACCAAATACGGCAATTTTGCTTGTTCACGTATCAATTCAACCAGAAATGAGCTACAACTCTGAACACAATTTCGCTATAAAAATTTAAAAATCTGCAAACATTCTTCATTTTTAAGTCGATTCATGTTTAAGTTATAGACCAAACTGAACATGTTTGACAGTAACATGTTACACGAAAACACCTGCAGTGTTGCGAAAAAGAAAGTTGCTAAAAAAATTACCCGATATATTATGATATGTGATATTTAAAAAAATATAATGCTTGTAAGTGTTTCTGTAGGAACTTTTTTAGGTTTGATAAAAATCTGATAATAATTAACCGCTTGCTAGAATACAAGGACTTATGTACTTATAGCAAAATTTTTTGAACCTGAGAAATACACACGCTTTTTTCCTACGCCATTTTTTGTAAAACTCACCTATATGTTGTTATCTAAGTACCAAAAAAATCATTACAAATAATAATTCACTGTACGATATATGCAACTTAATGTTAAATGAATTCACTCCTTTAAATCGCCCCCTAGAGCGCATTAAATAGTTACTTTTACATTTAAAAAAAAGTGCTTTCTGTGTGCGATGGTGTGTTCAATGTCAGCAACGCATTGCACTTTAGAGGAAAAATAAAACAAACAAACAAAAAACTCCAATAACAACAATAAAAGCAACAACATTTTGTGTTGGCAAATTGTTAATAGCAACAAAAACAATAACAGAAAATATATATGTTTTTTATGAAGCATTTGGAACTAAAAATACTGAAAAATAATAACGAAATAAAAGCGGCGGTACTGCGTCAACGCTACTGCTGCAACTGCCAATTGAATATAAACGTTTTAGAGAAGGCCAACATGTATACATATTTGCATACATACATACATACGAATACATATTTGTGTGTGTGCATACGTTTGTGTAACAAAGTAGGTGAATGGATGTGTATGGATAGATGGATAGAACGACATTATTATCACTTTTTACCAGTTAGAGTGAATGAGTAAGAGAATGAGTTGATTTTTATTTTATTTTTTGACAATTTTTGTTAAAAAAAAGTTTTTTATTTTTATTTTTTATTTTCAATAAAACAAAAGTTTTTTCTGTTTATTGTATATAATGGAGGGCCTATATTAAAAACGATTTGAAAATATCGCTTATTATATTATATTATATTATTGCTATTGTTTTTGTTGTTGTTTTCGTTGTTATATTTGCTGCGTACATGCATACATACACATACTCAAACACACTTGCACTAAATGTACACAAATTTTATGGCAAAGCTTTTGTGTTCACAAAAGTATGCCGCGGTACGAGTGTGTGTGCATATAATGAGATAAAGCGCACGGTGGAACTTAGACGCTTTTGTGTTTTATATGGATTGGTGAAGTACCAATTTTATTCTTTGATTTACCCATTCACACAGAAAAGAAACCCAATGTAAGATCAATATAAAAAATGTTGATTTTAAGTCGTTGTGCATTTGGATCAATGTTGATTTCAAAATATTCATTATGAAATCAAATTGTGCTTAATAATTTTAACTTTTTCCACAATAAAATATCACATGATTCAATGTTGATTTCTAAAACTTTATTTTTTTTTTGTAAAACAAAAGCTTTCCGTGTAAATTTAACACTGAGTCTAGTTAAAACAGCATTGGCTATTGTAAAATGAAGATTGTAAATCAACATAATGATGAAACAATATTTTTCGACTTTAATTCTTAAACTACGTTGAATCATATATAAAAAAACACGGCATCATGTTAAATTAATCTTATCTTGTAAAATGTAAAAACTACGTGAAATAATATTTAGTTAAATTTGCGTCAAAAAAAGTTTCAAAAATATTGAATTCATATTGAATCCTAAAAAAATAATATAATAGACAATTTTTTTTGTCAAATAAGTATTTAATTTTTCTTTCCATTATAAATGACCTGTGATTCCTGTAAGGAAAAAGGGCCACAACGAACTCTTTTCAGTTGGTTTGGTTTGATGAAAGATCCCCTCTTTTTATTTTATCATCAAGTTGAGGTCGCCAAGTCTGCGACGGACGGCTAATTCTTCAGGTTTTGTCCAGGGATTTCCAAGCAATAACGTTCTGCCAGTTTCATCTTCAGGTCTGCGCAGCGTGTGATCAATATAGCTCTATTTGCGATTAAGTATCTGAATATTAATTAGTCGTTGATCGGTTTAAAACCCAAATAACTCCGGTAATCATTCGTAGGCAGTGGTTTACCAATACATGGATAGCATTTATGCCGTGTAATGTCGTATTCCAAGATTAGCATCCGTACAGAAGCAGATACAGGGGTAAGATCTAGAAATTCGGTAAGCTTTACTTCACATTTACTTTTAATTACTTCAGCCACCCGCACTCGTCAGAATGCTAGCAAAATGATTTATCCTCTTCCAGTTCAACACTCTGTATTTTAAATTTGTCACTGTTCAAAGTGTTGCAGCGCATTATTCGCTCTTACGTGTGTTTGTTTTAGGACCAGATTCTGCAGCCTCGATTTCGAAGGATTATTCGATAAGAGGCAAATGTTATCTATATATTCCAGGCTCTCGATTTGTCGATTGAACCCTTTGTTTGCCCGAATACGTCCTTGGTAATAATATATAAAATAAAGGAGGGAATATAATGCATTAGCATAGCTGTAAGCAGCTCGAATAAGCATAATTATTTCCGGTAAGATTTTTGCAAGTAAGAACGCTCGAAATTGCATGATAGTTTAGGGTATCGAAAGCTTTTTCGAAGTCTATAGAAACCAGGTAGATGGGAGTTGTCATTCTGCCGACTGCACCACAAATATTCTAAATTTATTAATATGGTTGACGCATGACTTCTAAGGACAGAAGACAGCCACTGCTTTGCATTGAGATCTTTCAATACATCATCT
This sequence comes from Wohlfahrtia magnifica, assembly GCA_023159175.1. Classification (NCBI taxonomy): domain Eukaryota; kingdom Metazoa; phylum Arthropoda; class Insecta; order Diptera; family Sarcophagidae; genus Wohlfahrtia; species Wohlfahrtia magnifica. The sequence goes on along the minus strand of JAKWBJ010000053.1, from coordinate 941,034 downwards.
GGAATTCCCATTACATACATAATCTTATTCAATTGCTTTCTCATCAGTTTATAGCAAAGTGAATCCTACTGAAGCGAACCCAGATCTTAGGAACTAAATATGCTTTATATGTATGTATGTATGGCTTTATAAACAAAAAAATACATTTCAAATTAACGTTAAATTTTACGCTATTTATTTAAAATAATTTCATAGTTAATTCAACATGAAATTCTTGTTATTTTAAGTTTTCGCAATGTTGATTCAATAAAGAACTTACATTATTTTACTTTCATTTATCTCGAATTTTAATATTAATTTAACGTGATTTCTAGTTGTTTTAAAATGATAAAATCGAATTTTTATTAATATCAAAACATGTTGAATCAACATAAAACGATTATGATGCAAAATCATTATTAAAAGATGTTGATTCAACCTTACTTTAATTGATTTTCCAGTGATTCTTTCTGTGTGCTCCCCTTGTTCCGCTTGAGATATCGCAGGAATTATATGTGCATAGAGGCCCAACTCATAACGCAAAATTCGCCATGTTGCAGTCTGCAAAAATTTGAGATCATAAGAATGATGCATAATAGACTTCCTAATAAATTCTCCTGCACACTAGCATGAACAATTGCGCTTTTCTCGAAGTATCTGGCGTTTCGTCATTGTAAGTCTGTTGCGCAGTGGTCTCAAACACAATTCCTTATTTCGAGTATTATTACTTTGGTCGCACTGTGATGCATTTTTATTTGCTGGCTGAATATTTTGGGGTTGACAAAAAAAAAAAAACAAACAAGAAAATCATAAAAAACAAAACTAAAAAACCGATTATGTACAAAATATGTATAAAACGCACACAATAAGAAGGAAATAAAAACTTTTTTCCCGAGTAGGGGCTGTTTTGAAAAAATAACGTTGCACATCGTTTTTCTCTGCACACACACACACACGTGTTTAAAAAAAGAGAGCAGGCAAGCAATAAAATTGAATGCATTTTTAGCCCCACACTTTATGCAACAACACTACATCATTTGTATGCATCATCATAGATGCGTATGTGTGCGTGAAAAAAAATGTTAGTTAAAGACACGTAAACACATACATTTATACTTCTTTTTATACTGTATGCATATGCTCTGATGTGATGTATAGGTCTATTATATACACAAAACAAATGCAGCATTTATACAAAGAAAAAAAATTAGTTCTGGACTGAAAAAAAATCACAAAAACAGCCAAAAATAAAAGAAATAAGTTCGTAAAAAATAAACGTTAGTTACGCACTCATACACAGAAAAATAAAATGATAAAAACAAGAACACAGAAGAGAAAAATAATAAAAAAAATGCTAGCACGACACCACCACTCACTCACATGTTATAGAGACAATTGTTGTTGTGATTGTTAAGCTCTCTCTCTAACATTGTTGAACTTTTTAACGAGCAGCACTGTGTAATGCAAAAATATCAAAAAACTGCAATAACACCAACAACAACGCGCTAACAATAATAATAACTGCAGGACAGCTACAAAATAAATTGCACTTCGATATACAAAAAAATCACCAGCAATTGAACAGCAACTAGTGTTTATGTGGTTATTTAAAGGAATGAATTCGTTTATTCAGTTGGTTTTGAAGAATCCTTTGTTATCAGCTTTAATAAATATAATGTTGAAAAACGATGTAAGAAAAAAAGATTTAGTAGCAAAATTGCTTTAAAGTTTTACTACGACTCCATAACCACAATATTGTCATCCAAGCAGAAGTCCATGCGATAAAAGATGGGATAAAATGAATTAGGAAAACAGGAGACAACAACCGTCAAGATATTCACGGATAGTCAAGAGGCAGTACGGGCCATTATGTCCAATGAAACCAAGTATAGAACGGTGCTGGCCTGCAAGAGGGCGATAAATATCCTCACGGTGCATGGTACGGTGATTGTTGTATGGGTGCCAGGGCACCATGTAGCCATAGGTTACAAAAGATGAATGAACAAACAATTAGTGCCAGTGAGCAAACCTGGGGCCACTAAGCCCTCGTGGCGGTCAGAACCGATATAGAAAATTGAGCTTTAAGTGCCTACGTCTCACTTTGGAATAGCGAACCAGTAAGAGAACTGCAAGAATAATTTGTGGAATCCCAGCTGGGATAGAACAAACGCCTTCCTGTGCCTGAGCAAGAAACATATTGGATATCCTAACTGCGCACTCAAGCTCAGGGCCTGACTTTAGCTGCAAAGGAGAACGGAGAACAGTGTATGTAAAGCTTGTAGGGAGGAGAGTTCCTACGCCACTGTCCGGCCTTTGTTAGAAATAGTTCGCGTTTCCTAGATTTCGATTCCGTACATCTATCAACTTAAGAGTTTTAAATGTAAGACACTAAGGCAGTATGTTAACAGTACAGAATTTTACAAAAACTGTAATGATAGGTTTTAGCTATTGTAAGATTATACATTGGGAGGATGGCGTGATGCAGTGGTTCGACCCAGGTTCGAACTCCAGCAGAGGATATGAAGACAAAAATATAATTGTGGTGATGATTGTTTAAGAAAGAGGCTTCAAATTCTCTTCAGGCAACTCCATCTAAAATATAAAGAAGAAGTCCACTGAGCTTTCAGCTTACCTCTGCCGATGATGAGAAACATTAGACTAATGATCAGGCAAGATCACCACAATCAATTAGACACCGTTTGTAGCATTTATGTGACGAAGCTTGGCCGGAGGCTTAAATCCTGTACAACGGGAGTCAGGAACCCCAGGGAACTTAGTTCCTACCTGGCTATGATGAGACTCATTACTTACTCACGTTTTTAGCAAGATCTTCTCCACTACACAATCGTATGGAGGTAAGCTACAGAAAATTAATCATCTACTTTGCTTGAAAAATCAGATTAATTAATGAAACTGAAACAAAGTAATGAATACTTTGTGGAAAGCCATGAATACTTTGTGCTACATAAAGGAGTGATGAAGACAACAAAAAAGATTATATTTAACAAGCGCACAACCGGCCAACTCTGGTCGTGGGACTATTCAAAACAAAGTATCTACTAGAGTATCCAATTATTCGACTTTTACTTTTATTCAAGAAAAAATTAATTGATTTTAAACTTATAAAATTGCTGGATTAATCGAGGAAGGTTTTCAAATTGTTCAAATATCTCGAACAATTAAAAAATTATCCAAAAATAAATATTAAATCTGATGAAAAAAACAAAAGACGAGGTCGTTTTTTTTTTCTTTTGAGTCCAGTACTTAAGGCATACTAAAAAAAACGACTGCACGATTTGATTGGAAACTCTTTTGTTTTGGTTTTTGAAATATATATTAAAAAGTTATCGTTATTGGGGAACCTTTCGAAATTAGGTCGATTTTAAAAATTTTAACTATAATGTTGTTAGACCAGTGACGGCTGTGTAATGAAAACAAAAAGAAGTGATATTTATACATGTCTAATTTTTAATACAATTTTAATAGATAAATTAGCGTAAAACTAAATAATTATAACCTTTGCTATATTACACCCCAAACTTTACATACAAAAGTTGCTCGATTAATTTACACACATTGTTCGAGTTATTCGTTACTTGAAATTGGCTATTTTTATTATTCGATCGAATAATGACCAAAAAAATCTTCGATTACTCGAACATTTGTTAGTAATTGTCTGGTTTAAGATAATCAAAATGCTGACCTTGTCAGCGGGCTCTTATAACGGTACCCCGATTTATTAACTCATAGTTCTTTACTTTTCAATATTTCATCAATTGCTGGCTTAGTGTTAGATTCGTATTCACAGGGAGGTTGAAATCTGTTTCATCCTCTTCCATATTATTGCAACTTCGACAAAATTTGTTTAAGTGAAGTTCAATTTGACACGTATGTTTACGTAATGACAGAAGTCCCGCTTGGTTATCGACAAAAATTCCAATATTGCCACTAACATTGAGATCATATATTCTAGTGGGGATATTTTAGCCTGGAAGCACTTTCGGGAGATAACATCCACCGGTTTACCTCTACAGCGCTTTCACTATTTACAGATAATTTGATCCAATTTCTTTGAACATTTTTATTGATAATAAGAGAGAACTAGGACTGCTAGAGAACTAGGCATTCATCACCAAACGGCTATCAACCATTTGTATATACAAGAAACTCTAAGTTTGGATCGAATGGACCGAATTTTCATTTGCAATTCAGTAATAAAACGAAATCGAAGCATTTCTAAGGCTAATGATTAAGGGCGATGAAAAGTAGATCACGTGGGACTATAATGTGTGAAGAAGGTCAAGCATGAAACAATGCGAAGCATTGCAGGCGGTGGTAAAACCATAATAACACCAAAACAAGTAACGCTGTGTGTGTGGTGGGATTGGAAGGGAATTCTTCATTGTGAGTTTCTACAACCGGGTCAAACAAGTGATTCTATTCTTTACTGTCCAAAATTAACGATATTAAAGCAACAATTTAATTAAAACGGGCAGAATTGATCAACAGAAAAGTTTGTGTGGTCCATCACGAAAACGCCAAGCTTCACACATCTTTGATGACTCGATAGAAATTTAAAGCTCGGCTGGAAGGTTTTGACGTACCCACCATATAACCCAGACCTTGCGATTTCAGATAATCATTTATTTCTATCTCCGCAGAACTATCTTAATGGTGTAAATTTAAATTCCGTAGAATCCTGCAAATCGCAATTTGATCAGTTTTTTTCAGAAAACCTAGAAGTTCTATACTAAAGGAATATTGGCTTTAACCCAAAGATGGCAATAGGTTATCAATCAAAACTCCACATATTCGGTTTAATAAAGCTCGTTTCACTTTTGGCCAAATTTGTAAACGAAAACTTACCAACCACCTATTACACGGTACGACAAAAATGAACAAAGTTGAAATACCTGAGAAATGATACTACTTTACTGATAGGCGCAGTCGAGTAGAATAAGGAACTGTTTTTTTGAATTTTTAAAATCTCGAGTTACAGGCAAAAGAGTTTCTGGCCTTCATGCATTTATAAGCTAATAACTGAGCCGAATTTTATCCAATTTTAAGTTTCTTTTCGGATTTGGAAGAAGAGAAACAAAAATTCATTGAAAATTGACGGAGTTATTAAGCTTTTTCGTAATGCAACTCATGAAAAAATCTTAAAATTTTGTAATAAAATAATGATTTTTAAGTAAGTCTCATTTTATTCGTAACTTATTATAATTCCTTAGTTAATTTATCAATATTATGGTTCCTATATAAAAATAGTGAGCTAAAACACATCTAAATTTTAAAAATATGGAAAAAAGTGGGATGAAAAATATGTTTGCTTGAGAAAAACACCCAGATTCTTCAAGGATACTTAAACGACATATATATATAATTTAGAAGGTCTATTTCTCTTCTTTTCAAATCTAACAAGACAGCGCTTATCAGAAAAATAGTATCACTTTCCAGGTATTTTTTCTTTGTCACACCGCGTTATTAATGATTTTATTATTTCCCACCTCTGATGCCATGAATATTTTACACATTGAATTTTTTGAAATGCATTTTTTGGTGATTTTTATTTTGGTCTTATTTTTATATATTTTTCCTTTTTTCATTTCAGCTCTTATTCTGAAATATTGCATATCCAGTGAGTGGCATGATGGAATCATGCATCGCACACATACATTCACAAGCAGTGTGAATCAGGAAAAGAAGGCTAAAGTTTTAACTCAAACTCAGATGATAATTTAAAGGAAAAAAATGAATAAAAAAAACAAACAAAATTATTGAACAGAAGCCAGCTGCAAGCATCATCATCAGCACAGCTAAAAATTATATAGAAAAAAAAAAGAAAAATTAAATAAAAAATAAGGAAAAAATAACATGTTGCCCGTCTCACGTTTCTCTGATGGACAAACATCAGGAGATGCAATCAAAACTACTCTGGTGTTTGTATTTTAATGAGTGCGTAAGTTAAGGGCCATATATCTGCATACAAAAAATTCAGAGAGAGAGAGAGAGAGAGAGAGAGAGAGAGAGCGAGTTAAATATTTAACAAAGATGAGTTGTTCATACTCAAATTATTTAACAGATTTTGGGGGCAAATGGGTTGGTTTTTGTAATTTTTTTCATCAAATATTTGCTAAAAATCTCTTTCCTAAAATCTGACTTTTTTTAAAATAGCAAATAATTTTATAAATGAACTATTTTTATTCAATTTTTTTTTTTAATAATATTTTCGCATTTTTTCTTTTAATAAAATAGCAAAACATTATTTATCTCCTGCTCAATATTAATTTATACACAAAAAAAGCGCTCACATTTTTAAATAACGTATAGGCCTGTCTCTTTAGTGGACGTATAAACAAAGTGGTGAAATTTCGGAAAGCATACACATATAAAATCCCTCCAAATATTACTCTTCTTTTTTTAGTCGGCAAATAAAGGTACGAGCATACAAAAAAAGAAGGAGAAATGCCCAAAAAATAAAAAAAATAAAAATAAAATGACCGAAAAACTCAGTTGTTTTTTTCTATATTTTGAATACCAACACACACACACACGCAGAATGTGCAACAAAACATCACATACAACAATCACATTGACAACACAACAACTACAACAAATATCGTCAACAATAACAGCAACATCAACATTATGATATAAAACTACGGCCACGGTTAAACCTCGGCTTTGACGCTCTCCTGCTTGCTTTTGCGAATATGGAAAAAAATGGAAGAAAATAAACGAAAAAAGTTTGAGACCAAAAGCGTATGTAGCTGCTGCTGAGTTTAGCAAATTAATATATGTTTTATATTTATTGTTGTTGCTACTGATAATGTTATTGCTCTGCATTTTGGCAGAGCACCTCACGCAACAACTATACTACTAACACTACAACATGCACATGTATGACCAATGTTGCATATAACACACACACACACACACACACACACGTAGCAAATAAAATATAAATCGAAAAAAGGAATATCAAAATGAACAACAACAATAACGTAACAAAACACGGTTTTGTAACTTTTGCCGAAATTATTTTTGGAATAGTTCAGATCCGTTTAGATGAACATCAGTAAGCCTACGGTTTGGTTGTGTTTTTTTCCACACATTATCAGAGCAAGCCTTCCGAAATACAATATACTACTAATATACTACTATTATCAAAATTTTTCAAATACACCACCAACAACAACAAGAAGTTAAAAATGATAATTTCAAACAAAATGGTAAATAAAAAAAATTTTGAAATTAGATGAAAGAAAAATATATTAGAATATATTTGAATATAAAAAACAACAACAAAATTTGAAGAATTATTTTTTAACAATAACAAAGAAAGTGACTTCGGCAAGTGTTATTAAAAAACAACAACAAAAATCAAAATAATTTGTAAGAAACCTAAAAAAAAATCTGTGCAAAATAGAAAAAAATTTATTTATAAAATTTTAAAAAGTTAATAAAAAATATTTAAAAAAAATTTCTAAATTACTTTAAAGAAAAACGTACACATAAAAAATTATAATTAAAAAGAAAAAAACAATTTAATATAAATATGAAACAGAACTTGTGCAATTTTGAATTAAACAACTAAAAAAATAAACAAAAGCTTTTTAAAGAAAAGTTTTAAAATCTTTAAAGGAATTACTTTAATAAAATCAAATATTTAAGGTAAGTCATCAAATTCCTATTCAGCTTTCCTAACAACGTAAATGCTGACTAAATTTCTTAAGAAACTCCGAAATTATCGGGTTTTAAACAAAATATAGTTGTCTTACTTATGAGTTTGTAACAAAAGCATAACTATTCGTTGTTATTGAAACATAGTCAACAAACAACCAACAACCAAATTGTTAACGTTCCTATACAACAAACTAGTCTCGCCAATAAACAATAAACAATGGTCCAAAGCTTAAAGTCTGCAACTGGTATACTTCTTTAGATATGTGATATATAGTACTGTTTTTATCAAAGCTCTGTCTAGACAGTTTTCAGGTCAATAATGTCAGAAAAATGTACAGAAATTGTCTTATAATCCTGTGAACTTACAATATTTTCAGAGAAAGCTTTGCCAGAACACTGCTAGACTGTGAGATGTCAACGACATCATTGTTAGAGGAAAAAAATGTTCAATGGATAACTAGATTTTCTGACAAATTTCTTTCAACCGAGTGAATTGGCGATCTAAATTTGATCATTGTCAGAAAATTGCTGGATGTGACAATATTGTTAGATCTGAAAATCATCTGAACAGAATAGAATAGAATTTCTCTTGTTTCGATTCTATCCGTTTTTATTTCACCTATATGTCTTTATAAATAAACGCTAAGATGAAGCTTAAAATCCTAGCTGTTATCATTTTTGCTATAAATGGCTTGTACAGGATGTAAACTTTCTCTTTTCTTATCATCCATTTGCCTACATAAAAAAAAACGTTAACACAATTATGTATTATTTTCTTAGTGGGATAAATCGGTTTAAATTTGAACCTGTGGTTATTTTCAATCTGGCAACACTTACTTATTCTATTCTGTCACAAAATTCAGTACATTTTCTCCACTAAACGGAATGAATCAATTTACGCTTGAAATTGGAAATTTATCATCATTTAAAATCGTCTTTCCGGATGAAGCTCATTTTCATCTTGGTGAGTACGTTAATAAGCAAAATTGCTGTATTTGGGGCTCAAAAAACCCAAACGTTTTCTTAGTGAAGCCAACGCACTCATTACGAATGACTGTTTGGTGCGGCTTGTGGAGCGGAGGCATCATTGGCGCAAATTTCATATTTCGCAACCACTACGGTCAATGGAGACACCTATCGTACCATGATAACCGATTCTTTTGTGCCCGCTATTCATGGTATTGATGTGAACGATGTTTGGTTTCAACGGAATAGTGCAAATTGCCATACATCTTATGCCAGACTCGATTTATTACGTCAAACCGAAATGGTGAAGTTAGTTTGCGCGCGATTTGACACCGTTGGACTATTTGCTGTGGGGCGTCGTTAAAGACAAGTCTTACGCTTACAAGTCTTACGACAATTCAGCATATGAAGGCCACCATTCGTGATGTCATTGCCGAAGCAATTGCACTTCGCAACAAAAAAATTAATTTGACAAAATTTTAACACGTTTTTGTTTTAGCACATTTTTAAATTTAAACTTTTAAATTGCCCACCCTATATAAGATGTAAATTTTCTCTTTTCTTATCCTCCATTTGTATCTAAGTCTTAAAGTTTACTAATTTAGTTCAGCCAGTGGGGTGCGAAGTTGCATTGAGTCATGTTATGTCATTCTCGCACTTCATATCATATCTTTCGAATTCATCTTTATCCATAGGCACGTTCAAGTATTATTAACTGTTCGAAATTCTTAAGAACCATGGTGTGCTTATTATTAATTTTATGTTCCCACCTTTGTATTCATTCACAGTTTAAAGCTAAGGCAAGTGTACTCCGTAACACCAGATATAATAAAAATTGAGTATGCAATCTAAGCTAAGCACCTAGTCAACTTAGTTGAATTTCTTTAATTTTCATTGGGATTCGCTTAGCCTTAGCATCTATGTGGCTTTTCCATGTTAGGCAGCGGTAAAAATGTATTCCTAAATATTTAATATCAGAACTCTGGGAGACAAGTTTTTTATTTATTCGAAAATGTGGGCATGACTCCCCCGCAGTGTTAATGTCACGTGGTAGTTTTTTGCTTTTGAACCTTTGCTTTAACTTAACATTGCTACACTACATGGTCTTGAGAAATCCAAGTTGCTTCCTACGTGTCTTCATTGGTTGCTTAAAATACCTCTATAATAAGCGAACATCTAACTGTGATTACTATTTAGGGTTGCCAGATTCAAGATTGTAAAATTCTTGAAATTTATAAAAAAAAAATCTTAATTAAAAAAAATCTGGACAGTCAAAACTATTGGGTGTTCGAAAAACTTCGGTTAAAAATTTATATTTTTGCTAATATTTATTAAAGCAAGCAACACTATAGTTTATTTAACAGTTTCGAATTATTTCGGGCTATACAAATTGGTACGACAATAATGCGGGAAAGAGATCATGGACGAAGCAAGGTGAACCTTTGTAGACGGTGGCAAAGCCAAGATTGAACTCATGAAAGGTAATGTGAGTATGGAAATTCAATTAAATCATTCAATTAAAAATTGATCAAGGAAAAGGTGTTGTGTTCGATCAAGAAACTGAGAGAGCTTGGCTGGGAAGTTTCTCTGCATCCACCATACAGCACAGACCGATTTCTGCATAACTCACTAATGGTGTAAATTTAAATTCCATAAAGGCCTGCAAAACGCAATTGGATCTGGAAGTTTTACACTGATGGCATAATGACTTTCTCCAAATATGATGAAAAATTATTGATGAAAACGACACATGTTGAATAAAGTTCGTTTCAAATGTAACAAAAAGGTATTACTTTTTTCGCTAAATTTTTAAACGAATTTTTTCGAACAGCTATTATAATAATTCGATATAGAAATACAAATCTTCATACCATACCTTTCCAGAAGTGGCGATTATTACTGATTTTACAAACTCTGGGTGCTTAATGGAACACATGATAATAACTATTTACTTTATGTGGGATATAAAACGTCCTTCGAGAAGATTGTATCTAGTTTTGTTGCAACTATTTGCTTTATAAAGAAGTAGAGATGATAAATATTATTTTTTTTAGAAAGTACCACGACCACTCTTCTAGTAGAGTTAATTTCTTCATCTAATGTGCACCTTAATTATTTGGAAAGTTCTAAGATTCTTTCTTTAATAGTTCCCAAATTTACCGTAATAACTACTTTTTTCATAGGAATTGACTATAAACTTAAAATCTTCTTGTTACCCCTTATTAGGCTCCCCAAGGTGCAATATTCAAAAATATTTTATTGGATGATAATTGTTAGCAAACAAAAAATTTAACTTTAAAAGGAAATAATTCGTGTAATTATAGAAGAAAAGTCACCAACTTTGCCAGTTTTCTTTCGACTCTATACAGACTTTTCCAGATCAAATTAAAAAATTAGATTATGATTTTGCTCTTTCTTGACATGTGGCAATGCCAACAATGCTCACTAAGGATTGCCTTTTCAATTTAAGTAGACTAACGTACCAACAACGCTTGCAAGTCATTGAATTTTAGTATCGCAATTTGTGCTGTGTGAGAAATATTTTTCGTAAATAACGTCTATTTTACGGTCGTCATAATCGACGAAACTTATTTTTGGCTCAATAGTTACGTCAAAAAACAGAGAAAGCAGTTTTGGTTCAAACTTGCCAATGCACCCAGAAACTGCATATCGAAATTGGAGCTCACGGGTGGATTACATACAGCGTATTTGCGGGCATTATTTGCATGAAATAATTTTTAAAAAGTTAATAGCATTCACTCATTTATCGTCAAAAAAATATTTTATTTACTTTTACATCCTCTGATTGCAGGCGTGAAATAAAACTAAAAAACAATGAATCTTCAGTCTTTTATTGATTTTGTTCACAGTAACTAAATGGTGGGAAAATGCGTAACATTACGCATAAATATCAGTTAGCACTCTTTTGAAATGATTGCGCACGGTTGCGCTCCCGAGAGTGTGTATTTCTTGAATAGCTTTTTCATATTTAACGTTTTAATACAGCCGCTCGATTGAGAGGTCTGAAGCTCCAATGACTACGCATTTTCGTTCTTCTATTATTCCATATTCTATTAATGAACATTATCGACTATTTCTGCCAGATTACTTCGAAATGCAATAAAACACTCTACTGCCTTTGATATCTTTGATGCGAACATTTAAGAATAAAAATGTGGACAATTCAACTTGGAAAGAAAGTAAAAAAAGATAGTCCAGCAGTTTAGATCCTGAAAAATTGTTTTAAAGTTAGTATGCGACCCTGCACAAAAGATCCTTCAGGTTAAAATTCGCTTGGCTTAGATCAACATATCATAGTATGGGTCATAGAAAAGTGGTAAGTATATACAAGCAATTAATGTATTCAAGAAGCATAGAGCTTTAAACATATAGGCAATAACAGGTACAAGTGAGCGTCAAAATAAAGTGTACAACCTTATTATCTACAATTTAGTGTTTTTTTCATTATTTATACATTTTTTTATACTTTCTTAAAACTCTATTTCAAGCTTTAAAAAATTCTGAAAAAACATCAACAAAAATTCATACATCAACTAACGTTATACATCAAAAACGAAAGGTACTCTTGTTTTTAAGCGTCAAAAAAATGTGTACCTGTGATGCAATACCATTTTTCTAATAATTGCTATCGAGTAAAGCAAGAAACTTATTTAGAAATTTTCGTAACACTTCCAAAATCTTGAGTTAAGTTTAAAAAACCGGTTTTTCGTACCTTTAATTTATTCATAACTAAACACAAATCTATAAATAGGACGGTTCTTATAAAATATCGTGTAAAACCGACTCTAACTTTGGAATACTTAGAATAAATTGAATGAAAAATTTTTGTTTAAGAGATATACACAGACTCCTTAAGTTTACTTAAGTAAAGTATTCATCATTTAATATGTATTTTTCTATTATTTCCAAGCCCGCCAGTATGTTGAAATTGCTTAATATATAGCTAAGTTATTAACTTAAAAGTGCTTGAAGGTATGAAGAATCGGGCTTTTACCCCTAACTCAAAATTTTGTTTAATTCTAAGTTGAATTCATTCAAAGCATAAATTTTAAAAACATTTAAAAAAATTAAAGCCCAATTCACGTTTTTTGAGATTGTAAGCTTATTTTGAGAACACAAAAATTACAATTGATTTTCAGAATAAAAATTATTATTTTTATTTCAACATATTATTTTTTTCGGTTTGTTGCGTTTTTTTATAATTTAAATTAGGTGACAAATCCTCCTTGAAGGATAATTTCTCTAAGACAAAAAATTGGGCAAATTGTTATAACACATTAAGTCAGGTCGTTTCATAGCAATAATTAAGCATTGACACAGTAGATGTAAAATAGTCTCCTCTCCTCTTCAGAACTACAGCTCCTGCAGAAGTCCTGCGAAGTAATCCCTATACATTTGCCGCATGATATTCAGTTTAACGGTGTCTATCGGAACACCTACATTCGGTTCCAGTTCGGAAATTTGGACCTCTCTATCTGTTTAGTCATTCCGTCAGCAACGCCGTTCCCGACGATATCCCTGTGCCCTTAAATCTATGTAGGAATTACTTTCAAATGTTCCGTAATATCCATGAGGAAACTCCGACATTAATGAACGAGAATAAGCGTATATAGTGTGGTACAACCATAATTCACGATGTTAATTGTGAGTCACATCTTACCATCAAGTTTTTTTCCTAACTTAATGTGATATTTCTTTGTTTCAGCGTTTGACAAATTCAACGAAGGATAGGTACACAATTGAGCAGGGCGTTAAGATTGTGGAAGCCTTTTACGAATATAGGCTTTCAAATAAAAATACATTTCATACGAGAATTGTGTGCAAATTTCAGCAAGTTTGGTTTGTAGTAAATGTGGAAACACCTATGCGTGCTCCCCCAGTTCATACTTCTTCGGGCTGTTACCGTGAATGGTGTTCGTTATCACGAGATTATAATGGACTTCTTTTGGCCTGAAATTGATTATATGGATCTGGACGATATGTGGATCCAACAGGATAGTGCCACTTGTCACACGGCCAATGAAACAATAATTCTTTTGAGCGAGAAATTCTATGGCCGTGTTATCTCATATCGTGGCCATGTTTATTAGCCGCCGCGACCATGTGATTTAACACCGTTGGATTTCTTTCTTTGGGGATGCTTAAAAGAAAAAGTGTACGTCAATAAGCCAAAAACAATTCTACAGCTAAAGGTTGAGATATTTTGGCACATTTAAGACATTGAATCTCAATTATGTCTCAAAGTCATTGAAAATATGGACCGCCGTGGCGCCCATTTGGCCGATATTTTATTTCACACATAACTGTCATAGATCCTTCTATTATAATACAAATTATTAAGATAATTCTCTTATAACTTCTTGCTTCATGTACAATTAACATCGTGCATTTTGGTTGGACCACCAAAGGACTTGATTACAGCCTAAATGTCGAAAGAAATCAGAAGATTTTCAGAAAAGACCCTGCCACTTAACAGCGATTAGGATAGCCATAACCTCCGCATGAAACAACCATCACGTTCTCCCCCTAGGACAGTTTGGGATCCAAAATAATACCCAGATATTTCACCCTATTTCAATAAGGATATCTCTACACAACAATGTTGCACACCAGGAGCGAGAAAACTCCGCCCTGCTGAGTGAGACTTTTTTCCCTTTCACCAAATTATTTCCCCAAGGAAGGTAGTTATACCCTGTCGGTCGAAAGTTTCGCTATAAGTCTCACTACGCAGTTACTAACGTTCCGTGTACTGAGAGCCCTAACAATCGCCTCAGACTGCCAGTGAGAAAAGCTTATTCAAAAATAGTAGAAAAGTGTTTAGAGAATATATCGCCGTCAAAAAACCTTTCTATGGTTTTGAAAAACAACGATGTCAGACTTATGGGCCTAAGGTCCTTCGCGCTAGAGATTTTAATATTATGGTTCTCCATAGCTATTTTGCGTCACTCATTTGTTTTATGTTTTTTATTGCTTGTCAGTTTTAATTGTATTAAGTATTTCAAGCGTTTTAAAGTATAGTATATTTACAAAGGTATAGCAAGTGTATATTTTATTGCTATATAGTAAAAATAAACAACACCAATTTGCAAATGCTACAACGCAAGACCATATATATATGATCGTGAGTTGGGCTAACAGTTATGTTGCAATCTTATATTTCAATTAACTATTAAATTGAAATATTAATTGAATACATATTATGAATAAAATAAAGTATTTCAGAATAATATTGTTGAAAATAAAACGCCACTTAGCGCTATTATTCATAAAACATTTTATAATTTAAAGTTTTGTTTAATTTTTTTTTTTTTTATAAAAACTATATAAAATATATTTAAAAAATTTAGAGTTTTGCACAAATTCAATTGAACTTGTTTTTTATTTTCTAGATTTTATTTAACCGACTAAAAGTACAAAAAGTTTTACGGCCTTAAAGTTCAAATAAAATCTATTAACAAAATGAAGTAGAATTAATTTAGATTGTTGGTAATTAAACATTAAATAAAAAATAAAATAATTTCACAAAAAAAAAATCGAAAGCCAACTTCAATTTTAGTATCCGCGGAAATTGAATTGTTGCTCATAATGATGAGACATTGATGATGATGATGATGTTGATAATAGAATACAATTTGTTCAAATCGTATAATAAATAGCAAATAGAGAATTTACATACTACTATCATGAGTATTATAGGAATATTAATGGAGCAGTATGAGAGGCATTTAATAAATTAATTTTAAATTAAATTAACAAGTAAAAGTATTAGTAATTGCATGTAAATATATGCTGCTAGATATGTAGACTAAACTAAACTACTCACTGTATATTGATGCAAATTCTATTCATGATATGGACCTTTGTGACTCAGCAACTGATGGCGTTAATAAAAGTGTTTTTGGTTGACCAACATTATTAGCAGTTTAAATTAAAATGAAAAGGAAAAAATATTTTAATTTCGATTTACACTCAGAAAAATTTTATATCCATAAGACGTATTTATTCAGTAAGAATACAAAAGACTAAAGGTACGATCATATATGACATATATTTGAGGAAAAAAACGTAACCACTTTTTATTACAATATTTAGTTTGTTAATTATTAATGTTATAAAATTAAATTATTAAAAAATTAAACAATTTTTTCGTGCTGTTATTTGTTTTTGAATAATTTTTTAAGAAATGTTGACATCAAAGGAAATGTTTTGTGGTTACGTTTTTTTTATCAAATATTTGCCAAATCTGACTGAAGCTTAAGAATGTGAGTACTGTGTGAAGATATGATATTGTAAGGAATCAATACCCTTATTTCATTAGAACATATATCGTTATAATATTGATAGTACTATTGCACAGATATACACACTACATTACGACGATGCTTTGACGATTGGATTGAGTAGGATACACTACTGACATTAATGAGCAGTTTCACCCTGTTCTCTAAGCGGTCGCGAAGCCCTAAAAATCGCTTATGAATGTGATATTCATAGTCTGCTTTTTCGCCTCTATCTTCAAAAAGTTTGAACTGCAATCAAAAGAACAAGAATAATAAATGTTGCTGTCAAAAGAACGAGTAGATAGGATTAGAAGTGAGAAGAAGATGAAGGCTAAGAAAATATTGTTATAAAAGCCCCAGGCTGAACTAAACAATATCTAAAACAGTCCTTTACTTGTAAAGCATGATTCCAAAAAGAATTTAAAATTTTAGTTATGAATACATTATAAAAATGAATGTGTGACTGTATGTATGTTTGTTGATTTGTTTGTTTGAAACTTATGGACAGCTAAACGGCTTAACCGATTTTCTTGTAATTTGTACAGTACCTCTCTGTATGTCTGGAAGGAATCATAGGCTACAAAATTTCAAAAATTTCAACTGGGTTGTACCACGCCCATACAAAGTGAATATTTATCTTTCAATATCTTCAAAATGGTAATAGAAAAAGTCTCTAAATTTGACTAAATAGGTTCATAGCCATATCAGCAGTCAAAAAGTGAGCGGAATAAAGTTTCTGAATTTGTTCTGAATTACTTCATAGACAATATAAATCATCAGTCAAAAAATGGGTGCAATTAGACGAGTAGGCGTGGTGCTTTCCATAGAGAGTAAATATTGATGTTGTAAAACTAGAGAATTGTTAAAGCTAAGGTTTCCGAATTTGGTCTGATTAAACTGATAGTCAATACACAAATCATCAGTCAAAAAGTGGCCAGAAATGGACAAGTGGACGTAATACCTCGTACACAAACTAAATTTTGATGTTTGCGTATCTCGAAAACGGTAATAGTAGAAGTTTCTTTATTAAGTGCAAATAACGTCGTGAACAATACACATCATCAGTCGGTAACTGGGCGAGATTGAATAAGAGGGTGTGGCACCTTCCATTCATACTAAATATTTTAATTTTGTGTATGTTGAAAGCGGCTACAATTATCACAATTCATTATCTATCCACATCAGCTAAAAAGCGAATATTTTGTGCAATATTCACACACTCGATAAAAGTTATCTACTCGTATATACACAGACTATATAAATTTGAATGTGTATTTGAGGACTGTATACAGCTAAAAAGCAGAACATACAGTGCCTTTCTAAAAGAAACTATAGACTATCTCAAATGTTTGGATGTCGACGACCGGCATTAGGCAATAGAGGAAAAAAGTGTAAAAAATGCAACATTTAAGATAATAATTAAGATGGGGGTAGCAAAGCAAGCCAGGTTTTAGCCAGTGAAAAAATAAAAATGTTTTAAAACTAAAATAGCCAGTTAATCTTTTAGACGGGACGTTATGCTTTCCAGCAACCCTCATAGATACACATGAAAAATTATTTTTGATTTTAATTTTTACAGAAATAAGCTTTTCCATAATTATTAATTAATACACCCTAAATTTCTCTCAGTGTGTTCTAGAAAAATACTTTTTCGAAAAAAATATAAATATAAGTCTTAATTAATTGCAAAATAGAAGTAAATAATATAAAATAATTAAAAAATGTTTTTACCTTCTTCTCTTTTAAAAATAAATTACATTCAAATAAAACAAAAAAGTTTTTTTTTCAAATCAATATCATATTAGAAGAGAATGGAAAACATGAATTGCAATAATTCATTTTATAATCATGCTTTTGTTTCCTTTTGGCATCTATCTTAGTGTTTGTTGTCAAGGGCAAAATCAAGTTTTGTTACCCGAAAAAAAGGAGAGCAAAAGCACCTGTTTTTTATGTTTCTGCTTTTCGGCAATACTGGTTTATTGTCTTTGCGAGTGTATGACACTTATTTTTTTAGAGGCTTCGGTTATTGTTGGTGTGCCACTAACACTGGCATTGCCACCTCTGATCTGAGTTGTTTAGTTTTTATTTTTTTTTTTCGGCACTACTACTGTCGATTGTAACAACATCTGTTGTAAAGGATCAATGAAAAGTTGCACAGAAATTGTATAGCTTTTGCTCAGTATATTTACCCTGATAATAATGTAAAGAAAAAGGAGCAGTTGTGATAATTTTTTTTACATTAGTTTTTGTATATTTTTTATTTTAAATTAATTGTAGTCTTTTTTAATATAACGGTAAATTAAGTTATCGATATAACACTTGAAGTATGTTAAGAAAAACAATTGCTTTACAACCATAACAAAAAATTGAATATTTACCACATATCAACAAAGAACTTCTTCTTTTTGTGCATTACAGAGTAAATATTTTGTGGTTTATAGTACAAAGTTGCTTTAAAATAACTTTATAATATTAAATAAGAAAAATTTACAAACTTTGGTTTCATCATCCTAATATCCATAAAGCGAAGTGGGTATTCCCAGACCAATCAACAAAAAATCAAATCGATCGTATCATTCTAAACGAAAGACACAGTTCTAGTATATGTTCTGTCGATCCGGTGTACTATTATATTGTAGGACTCCGGTCTATAGTTTGTTTAGCAGATCTACTAAAGAACACCAGCAGATCTGAAACCATAAAACCATATGGCCACCTAAATCAATTAAAAACCCCACACTTACACAATATGTGTTCCACTGTCTCTGATGCCTGTGAGCGCGGTCAACTAACATCCACATCTGTGATAGCCATCCTTTTATCCAGGGTACTAACATCGACCGGATCATTACCTTGTTGCAACTAAGGTCCGTAACCGTCTCTGTCTCGCTAGTAGCACTTAAATGACTGTAAAGAGGAAGCTTGTAATTGCAATGCTGCGAGCGCAACAGCTACTACCATATTTTAAACTCGACTAACCTAGTTGGTACTAATATATGATAATATCTGCACAGAATAACAACTCAATGCAAACTCCATGGAAGATTCTGCTAAATCCATAGCTGGTTTTCATAAGCCTCTACCAAAGAACCGATGGTATGACCAGAAACTCTACAATGCTGCTGCAGAAAGAAATTGGGCTTACTTGGCGACACTGCAGTTTGCTGTAACGCGGTGAGTACCGGGAGAAAAGAAAATATGGAAACGTCTGCTCCAACCCAAGAAAAAAAAGAGGAGAGGCATGAGTGTAAGGATATTGCGTTGTATAGTAGTAGAATTGAAGAACCGTAAAGTGCAATACGATGTTTTGCTATTGGCTCTGCCTTCTGTAAAGATATTAGGTCACTCAATAAGTCTGTTGGATGACACATAGATGGCGTTACTAGAATTTTGTGCATATGACTTTTATTTAGTGCTAACCTTCAAACGATACGTGTATTAATTTGACAGCAATCTAACTATTGTTTCGTGAGTTATAGCATTTGATATGAAGCAACTTTTGTTATTGAAAAAAAATGGAAAAAAGTGAATTTCCAGTTTTGATAAACCATTGCTTTTTGATAAAAAAAAAACTACAGTGTAAACCAAACAAGCGCTTGGTAAACATTAGTCTTACTAATAGATGCCATTTCGATCTAAGCAGGCAAAAATTGAATTGAAAATTTAACTTACGTGAGTAGACGAAGCTGTTCTGGGAGTATTTGAGAGACAAATACTTCGTAGAATATAGGGATACGACTGGGCCAACAAACAGGCTGTATGGAGATATTAATGAATTATAAATGACAACCGAAATTTAGCTGCTCTGTCAGTTGCCAAACATCGGGTTACGTATGGAAACTGACTGTGTGCCGGTGTAGTATGACAGGTAAGACATCCGTCTACCTACCAAAGGGACCTCAGTTCAATTCCGGTCCGACCATCCCACAACTTCATCAAATTGCTTGCGACTGGTTATGAGTATTTACGCTGTGAAAAACTTCTCTAGCTAATGCTTCCGTCGCTTAGAGGCGTAGGAGTTTAAAAACATAATTGGGTGCAGATCATTTTCTGAGATCCTGTTTCTCTATGGCAACTGACAACTAAAAATCTTTTAATTGTAGTTGCCATATAGGCAATTACAAATTGCGTGAACAAAAAGCAAAGAAATCTTTCGATTTTGCTCTTGAAAGAAAGCGCAGACGAGGAAGACTAAAACTCCGGTGGAAAGTCTTAACAAAAGAAAAGCTTTCTAAAGTTGGTGTTAGAAACTAAAAAAGAAGAGTATAGATCGACGTACTTGGAACGTATTTCCACTCAAGCTACTGATTTAAAAGGGAGCTCAGATAAGGGCAATATATATAGATCGTAATAAATTTAATGAATCTTGTACGGCACTCTGCGCCTCTTAACTGGTGCTACGGCAACGAATAATAATGAGTATATATTATTATTTTCTATTAAAGGTCTGCAGAGGATTAATCCTTTCAGCTGTTTCTATCTATAGCTAATGCTTATATCTGCCCTCAATTAGTGCAATAGAAAGCAGCTTGATGTCATGAAATAGGCAAAGCCATGTCACAGAATCGGTTAACAGCCGCAGCACCAGCATAAGATACTGCACCTAATCAGTTGATTAGCGAAATCACAACAACGGTTACAAAAAGGACTCAGAGAATAATTCTAAATTCATCGTAAATCGAAGGTTGACTGGACTGTATTTGTACGCCTTTTTTACTTCATTTAATTTACAAAAAATAGACTGAAATTTATAAATAAATTTTGAAATTTATCAGCATGTGGCCTCTTTCAACAATACATTTATTTATTTATTAATTTGTTTATTTATCTAATCAATGAATCATTTTGTTTTATTATTTCAACTGTTCTTTTAAATAAATTTTTTATTTGATTTCTATAACGCAATGCAAATTGCTTAATATCAACACTTCATTTGAGGTAAATGAACTTGGGAACAATGAAAAAGTATTTAATATTTAATAATAAATTAGAAAAACGAAAAAAAAAGTTTAATGGTGCTCAAGAAACTCACACTTGTATTGTTTTAAATGTCTAGAGGTGATAATCGTCTGTCGTATATAAAACAATTAACAAAATAATAATAAAGGGTCCGCCAAATAATTTTTTTTTTTTTTTTTTGAAAATGCTATAAAAAAAACTACTGAATATTTTCTCAAATTTCTTCTTTATCTGAAAGTGCAATCCTTCATTCAAATTGCTGCCTCGGCTGACCATGCAGTAGCCTACACGATCGGTCCAATTTTTAAGCCCATTATCGATTGTGGGCAGCTGTATTTCAGCAATGGCTTCACAAATATTGTCCTTTAAAGCGTCAATTTTCTCAGGCTTGTTGGCGTAACACTTATCTTTGACGGCATCCCATAAATAATAGTCCAACGGTGTCAAATCGCAGCTCCGAGGTGGCCAAACGACATCAGCCTGCGTCTGATAATGCGATCTTCAAAAACAGGGCGCAAAACATTGAGTGTAGCTTCGGCTGTGTGGCACGTAGCGCCGTCCTGTTGAAACCAAATATTGCTAATATCCACCTCTTAAATTTTTGTGAACAAAAATTCGTTCAACATGGCGCGATAACGATCGCATTTGACTGTAACGGCCACTCCTTGCTCATTTTCGAAGAAAATGACCCAATTATGCCTCTGGACCAAAATCCGCACCAAATAGTGACTCGACTTGGGTGTATCGGCTTTTCAACGTATGCGTACGGGTTTTCTGTGCCCCAAATACGACAATTTTGCTTGTTTATATACCCGCAAGATCAAAATGAGTTTCATCTGAAAAGATGATTTTTTGGCAAAATGTTCAAAATAATGTCGAAATATTTCCCAGCGTCGTTCAAACGTATACACAACATATTCGTTTAGCGGAAGGATAAAACTAATTATCTGTCAATTCAGACTTGAGCTAAGTGTTACCATTCACGAAATAAGCTCTAGTTGAAAAAAAACGTTAGATGGCGGACCCTTTAAAACTTCATAAATTAATAAAGAAATAATTTTTCATGGTAAAAAATAAACAAATTACACTGGACAACAGATTATAATTTCAAGTGTTAGCTGCTGCATTACGCTTGTTAAACTCTAATAGGCATTCTTACTGTACGAACTATTTAATTTATTTTAAAAATTTTTGCTACACAGTGTAATTTACAATGAATTATTGCGCAAAATAAAATAAATGCATTCTATTATCTTTTCCTTTTTTTCTTTTTGCATTGAAAATACCTCTCCGGCTAGTATCTCCGATAAGAATTTGTTGCGCTTAACCTAAATTTTGTTATCAGCTTTTAAAGAGAAATAGCAATGAATGTAGTCAGTCTATTGAGGTTTATAACAATTTGATAAAAATTAAATAAAAAAATTATAGTTGGTTACGTTTCATTATTTGATACCCTACTTCATAATATAAACTCAACATAATACTACTTTTCAAATAGAACCAAATTTTAGAAGACTTGGCTTGATAGTAAAAAAAATCATGTTGAGTTTTAAAAAATTTTAAGAAAATTCGAATCGATGGTTAACTTGTATACAGTGTTGCCGTTGAAAATTTCTAAAAATTGTCATAAAAAGGGTCAAGAAAAGGGTATTTTAAAGCAAAATGGGGTCAAGTTTTTTGTAACAAAAATTAAAAGAAAATATAAAAACTAATTTTAACAGTTAATTAAATTAAATTATAAATTAATGTTAAAACTAAACAACAATTCACAGATACATTCAAATATTAGTCATGTTATCAAAATTACAAAAACTCTTGATAATGTTTATCACTTTTTAGAAATACTCTTTGTAATTAATTTTTACTTGGAATCAATTTTTCCAGCCCCGATTCGAGCAAATTGAGAAAGAAAAGCATGGACTCACAAGTTTATATTTTAAGTTTCTTTCAAAGTTTGTTATAATCAGGGATAGTTTTGAAAAATTCTTCTAGCAGGAGTATTACTAGGAGACAAACTAAACACATATGTAGAATTCATATAAACTGGATTTACGAAAACTGGATTTTACATAGAACTATAAGGTTACGTAGTTTCACTTGAATTATTGTGATATCCGTTAGGAAGAGCAGTCTTACAGCCTTGTTTGTTTTTAATTGCACTTTTTTGTACTATGTTATCAAATGTATCAAATAAGTTGTCTGTGTGACTTATGTCAGGTGACTAATAAGTAGAATAAAGACGTCAAGTCAGGTTTTGATGTCGGAACTTCCAGTTTTTTTAACTTTTTGTTTACGTCACACTTAAATATAATCTTTCATCGCTCAAAAAAACTTGACTCCAAAATTTTTCACTGTAATGCAGTTTTCTTATGGTTTTTCATATTGCTTGATGAAGCCTGCTGCTCATCTTTTCTTTTTGATTTAACCACAAACAAACAAATATATTTTTAAACATAAGTTATTATAATTAGATAATTGGGAATGTGATACTTACTTGTCAATTCGCATTTTGTTTGTTACAAATATGAGCATATATGTATATGGATGGCACAACCACTACACAATTAAATGCAAATCTACTAAAAAGATATATAAAAACTTCTCGCTATCAAAACTTAAGCCGAAACACATACATAAATCAGGGCACAATCGCAATTAATCATCAGTTCATTTTACGCAATTGTAAAACTTTATATGAATAAAAAGGTATGCATAGAATATGACAGTTGCATAAAACTCAATTGTTGTAATAATAATATCGAATGCAATTTATATTATATACTCGTATATATATATATTTTCACAAAACTCATGCATGTTATGTATATATACAACATACATATACATATACATATAAAAACTAAGTGTACTGAGAAGTTTCATCAAGAATTTTGGGCCAAGAATGGATACATTAAAAAAAGGGTCATAAAAAGTGTCATTGGCATTAAGAAGGGTCAAAAGTGATACTTTAGTGTCACAACGGCAACGCTGCTTATATAGCTTGTAAGCTAATATATATTATTATTAATAATTCCCATAACATTCCATGAAGGAATATGTGGACTTCTCTCAGTCAAAGAGCTGCACCCGATTCTATTTTTAAGCTCATAGAAAGGGACCTACAGCTTAACGCTTAGAGAAGTTTTCAATAGTAGTAATACTCATAACCAGTTACTAGCTAATGTTATAAGGTGATACTGCTGTCGAAAAACTTTTTTCTTTTTCTTTTTTTAAGATGGTCTGGCTTGGTATTGAACCAAAGACTTTCTGGTTGGTAGGCGCATTTAAATGTTCTCTCATCCAATCTACACTCCACAGTAAAACCTACACAAATACAATTTTTTGTTAAGTCTTACCTAAAATTGATAATTCGAGCTTGAACTAAGGATATATAAGACTAAAGTTTTAACCAATTAGTTAATTAAATTATATTTTTAATAAAAAAACAATTTTTATAAAATATCTGACTATTCGAAACCATCTTCCCTTGCTTGGATCCTTGCAATATTATGAGGTATTTGCATTTAATTTATTTATAATCTGAAAGATCTTTGTTTGTTAGATACCGCAAAATAATGACTTGATTTCAACCAAACCAGAGCCACTACATACCATGTACAAATGCCCCTGTACTGCCAAGTACAATGCAAACACTCTTTACAAACGATTTTTTTTATCAAAAAATCAAAACGACAAAAAATTGTGTCATACTTAGAAGACTTGAAAAAAAGAATTTTATAAATACGGTGACCGTAATGTACATTTTTTTAATCTTTTATTAACAACTATTAACTTTATAAGAGTACTAGCTAAAACCCGGCTTGTTTCGCTACCCCCCTTTAATAATTATCCTAAATGTTATTTTAGTTACATTTTTAACCTTTTTTCCACCTTTTGTCCCCTTCCGACCTACCTATTTATCTATTTCACCCAGTTACTTGCCGATAACACTATGCAACAAATGGAAAAAATTTTCTGAGCTCGGATAACCTCTGTTTTTTTTTTTTTTTTTTTTTGAAGCACTATGGTTGATTTGTCGCACCGTTTTATTTACTTTACTTTAGCAGGTCAAAAATATCAAAAAACGTGTTCTGGTGGGCAGCTGTGGGCAGCTGTGGGCAGAATGAAATTACTATCGCTTGAAACTAGACACTTTGGACTAAGTAACCCATATAAAAATATACTTGCCATCCATTGCCGGGAAAAGATCCAAGCCTTGAAAAATACAATTTTGATTTTTTAATAGGAAAAAAAATTTTTTTCTAAATTTTACCTGTAGCCGTCGAATTATTTGAATTCATGTAGAGTTAATAAGCGTTAATGTAACGATGTCTGTCTAGACGTAAAAAATAATTAAATTGAAGGCATTCATATTTTCTAGTCGTTTAAAGTTGGTAATAGATACTAAATTATATAAATATTTTTTTTTAGTTTGAAGCTTGTGCTTTGAGAGCGCGTTTTTCGTTATACTGGAATTGTTATTTTATTTCATTATGGGCTATGGATTACATTTCCTTACAGACTAAAGTATAAATACAATTAATGAAAATTCATAATGACTGATTCAAATATAAAATAAATTTTCTCTTTACAACATCATTAGAATCACAGAATTCAATTAAATGATAAAAATGATTAAATTTGAAGCATGTCTGAACTGATCGATAATACTTCAAGGTTAATAGTTGAAAGTTTTGAGTTGGTCTAGTAGGAACATTAAAAATAATACGATTTATTAGAAACTACGAATCGATATCACCACGAATTAAGCTCAATAGAAAGGCAATACTCAGCATAGTTTGTCGGCTTTTCAAAGTAGGTAATTTAATGAGCGCAAGCCTGTTTCCCCTCAAACAAAATAGAAGAAGCTGTTTTTGCACCGACTCAATACTATTACTGTACATATTGATGTAAGGATCCCATATAATAGATCCGTATTTTAGGATAGGGCGAACCAAAGATGTAAATAAATGTTTCGTGACATAAGGATCAGAAAATTTTTCAACCAACGCTTCATAAATGCATGTACGCTATTAGCTTTATTCACTATCATTGAGATATGATCACAAAATGTTAATTTATGATCCAACAAAATCTCAAAATCCATAATATTAATTACTTTATCCAGAACAGTTTCATTCAAATAATAGTTGATATCAAGCTTAAAAGAACGAAAAAGAACATATGCTTGCATTTTTTAATACTTAAATCCAATAAATTAAAATTATTAAACGAATTAAAAACTTTAACGTCATCGGCATACATCAGGATATTGGCATGAAGGATATCGGATGGAAGATCGTTTATAAATAATGTAAATAATACCGGACCAAGATGATTGTTTTAGAAATAGCATTTTTAAACTTTACTTGATGGACTCTGCACGAGTGATACGATTTCCGCCAACGAATTACATTATTACTAAATCCCACGCGTGATAACTTGTAAAGTAAAATATCGTGGTTGACTCTATCAAACGTTTTACTAAAATCAGTATAGATAACATCAGTCTGCCTCTCACCAATAAAACCATTATTGAATTTAATTGTTAGTTCCAAGATAGTAGTAGCCATTGAACGTAATTTCCTGAAACCATGTTGGAATGGGAATGGGAAAAGGGATGAAATTTGATGACATAAGTTATCAGTTAAAATCTTTTCAAGAAGTTTTTGGTTTGCATGCAGTTTAGTGATTCCTCTATAGTTCAAAATATCCAGTTTACTTCCGGATTTAAACAATGGAATAATGTATGATTGTTTCTAAATGGGTGGCAAGTAATTTTAGAATACAATTTGGTATACCATCAGGACCAGGAACAGATGAATTTTATATAAACCTTCATTTCAATAATACGGTTTCAGCAGAAATAAGTTAAAATTTATACACGATGCATTCGAAAATTTGTAAGGATAGTAAGTTTGGTTATCAAATACTATCTTGATCAAAAAGTTTCGGAATAAACCCCTTGTGGCTGTCCCATTGCTTCGATTTAAGTTTTTTTGTAAAGTTGGTACATCTGTTGTTGATATTCCCGCTAAATCAAAGCGTCATAGCTTGACATTTTCATTATTATATTCGGTTTTCGTTATGTCCAAAAGTGCTTCCTCCGATTTTTCCATCATTTCCTCTCTGCTGTTGAAACGCGTTCGTCTTAATGGTTTTTTAACTCGATTGAACAGAAAGAAGTTAAAGGGAGCCAAATCAGGTGAATTCGGTGGGCGTTGAATGGTATTTGTTGCATTTTTCGTCAAAAAATTTCGAATAATGATAGCACTGTGCGACAGTGTGTTATCATGGTGCAAAATCCACGAATTTTTCTACAATTCTGGTCCCTTTTGGCGAATTGCTTCACGCAAACGTCTCATAACGCCCAAATAATACTTTTTGTTTACTATCTGGCCTTCTGTCAAAAATTCATAATACACTACACCGTTTTAATCTATGAAAACCGTGAGCATTGCCTTCTTTTTTGACTGAAAATGGTCATGGCTCATTTGGTAAACGCCATTCACTTGCCTGATGTCTGGATTGAGTGTCGTACTCATAAACTCACGTCTCGTCTCCAGCAATGATTCTTTTAATGAATGTGGAATCGGAAGCAGCCTCGCAAATCACGTCGAAATTGTAAAGTAGATATAGATGTACTCTTGGCTACGTAACTTTTGTAAATGTCAGCCTATGACTCTAAGATTTAGCAGGAATATCAACAACAGATGTACCAACTTAACAAAAAAAACTCAAATCGGAACGATGAGACCGATGGGCCAAATTTCAAATTGGTATCAAATTGGTAAGTTTAGAGTTAATAAAATTATAAAATACTTTCGGAGTAATCTTTCATTTTTATTCGCGGTAAATAGCCATTATATGCGAATTTTTTGCTTTAATATGTTTGTATTTTATTAAAGAGTAATTTTTGAAATCCACTGAAGAGCCAGATAGCTAATATTTTTTATAAAGTTTATTCTTCCTATTTTTTATGATAGAAAAATCCGTATACTTGCGTACCCTTATTAAAAAAGTTTAACTGCAGTTCAACTTAGAAAAGTGTAAGCTATTAAGCTCCATAGAAATTTTTGCTCAATTTTCATTTTTTATATGAACTTTTTTCCAAAAATTTGTTCGGGTTGCCACAATATGCGTGTTATGTTTTTTCTTTGTTAGGTTAGCCTAGTTTTACA
The DNA here is from genome assembly GCA_023159175.1 of Wohlfahrtia magnifica. Taxonomy (NCBI): domain Eukaryota; kingdom Metazoa; phylum Arthropoda; class Insecta; order Diptera; family Sarcophagidae; genus Wohlfahrtia; species Wohlfahrtia magnifica. Next base: position 912,962 of record JAKWBJ010000053.1, on the reverse strand, counting down.
ACAAACCATCTTTGTATAATACTTTTTGGTATTGTTTACAAATTTATAAGCTTTGGTTGGGCCAATTTGCATAAACATAATTTCGTTACATTATTCTGTAGAAAAGTGTGAAAACATAAAACATAAACATAATTTATTCCAACGGTAAATTCATTTAAATAGACCAGAGGCAAGAACCCCTATCTAAACAAATGTCTTAAAAATGTAAAATTTTTATTAATAATTAAAATAAGTATGCATTTAAAATGCATTCAAAGAAATTCACTTGCTTTCTCTTTCACTCTTCTAAGGGAGAGGCAATGCGTTCAAATATTTTTAAGTTTCAATATTTCAAACTTGTTTTGCAAATTTTGTTTGTGTCTTTTTAAAAACGTTTTGCATTTTGTTATGACACACATGACTTCAATTTCAACCAAGAAAAAAAAACGACTTTCTTTTTAAAACTAATGGATGGAAGATGACTTATAAAAAAGCCTTCATATAAACAAAAAAGAAAAAATAAATTGAAAGAAATGTGTGTGTAAAATGATTAAAAGCTAAATATCTACCAGAGAACACAGCACATGTCTTACAAACATGCAGTCTTTTCCGTATTTTTTCAATTCATTTTGAACAAAAAAAAATTTTTTTAAGAACATATTTTAAGAATGTGTGCATGAATAATTTGCTATTTGATTTTTTTTTTTTTTTTTTTTTTTTTTTTTTTGAAGTGGTGTGTAATATATACTCGTAAGTGATGGGTCTTTTGCTTGTTAATATTTATTTTTTTTAGTTAAGAGATCATTTTGGGGTCTCTTATAGTGGTTTGTGTTATCGTTATTGCCTTTTCCTTATTTTTTGTATAAACATTTGCTGCTTTTTTGGAACTATGTATGTAAGTTTTTTTTTAATTTTTGGTAAATTCCATTCAAAGATCCCTTCTAGTACTGCTATTACTGTTGCCGTCGCTGCAGCAGCAATTGCATTTATTGTTACTGTAGAAGATGTGTATTTTGTGCTGTCGTTGTGTTTTCTGTTTTCCTGTTGTCGTTTTTTTTTTTGTAATTTTCATTTCTTATTGCCTCAGCAGAGACCCATTTGATAATTTTTAACTAAAGCTCTACAAGTATAGAACTAATTACACTACGCACTATTTAAATAAAGTATATAAGGCAATAATTTTGAATTCATGCTATAAACATATTCAAGGCTACCGACCATCGGCCACACGACTACGAAAAACGCTGGAAACAACAGTAGACAAGTAACCAGCTACTTAATTATTTTAACGACTACAGCTACAAAAAATGTAAACAAATGTACATATGATTATTCTCTTTCAGTGGTGCCACATACATTTTTCCCCGTTTGTAATGTATATATTTCATGTATTGCATTTTTAAAACGCCTATTCATGCATCTTAATGTATTGAAAGCACTAAACTGTTTGTTGTCGCCAAGAAAAATAGAAATAAGCCTAAGTTGGCTACGGGCTACAACGGCAGTCGTGTGGTCGGTAGCCGAGTTTCCGCTAAAATAATTATTCTCATATGCATTATTGTGTGAAAAATAATTTATGTTTAAAAATGAATAAAAACTCGAATTTTACCATCATATTTTGCTTTTCTATTATAAAGAATGATCCAACCAAAAGTCCCGATGTTAATTGTAAATAAAACAATAACTTTTCGGAGAATTATCTTAACAGTTTTTACTACAACAAAATATCGTCCAAGTGCTTGCCACGGGGACATACCTCTATCCGTCTGTCCATATTTTCATTGACTCTGAGACATAATTAAAGTTCCATATCGTTAATGTGCCAAATTATCTCATCTTTTAGCTCTCGGTATCAAATCGCCACAACATGAGATAACACGGTCATTGCATTTCTCGTACAAAACAGCCACTGTTTCGTTGGCTGTGTGGCATGTGGTTGGAACCATACCCTCAATTTCTGGCCATCAGTGGTATTCGTGAGATATTCAATTGTTGTGCACAACGACGGATCGAGGTTGACGGCTTTTCTGCCACACTATCGCAAACAATAGCAACGTTTTCCAGTGAACGAACTGGGGAGCATGCACAGTTATTTCCCCATTTCCTACAGACCCGGATTGCTGAAATTTGCGCACAATTCTTCCGATTGCGGACACATTTTATCGATTGTGCTGACGAAAAAAATCACGAAGTGCTTTTTGATTGGAACCCCCATTTTCGTAAGAAGCTTCAACAATCTTAACAAAAAACTTGACAATAAGGTTTAACTCACAATTAGCATCGTGCATTATGGCCGGACCACCCTTTAGAAGAGGTAAGAAGGCACCGCAGTCTGCTGAAAAATGTCCAAAGTTTACCGAGACAATGCCGTAACTAGAAAAACAGCCGTGAAATGGTTTGCTCGTTTTCTATGTGATAATTTTGATGCTGAAGATTTAGTTCGCTCTGCATATCACTAAAAACGCCTATAAAATCATGTACAAAAATGTAGAGAAAAACCGCCCCATAATCAGCGTGAACGTTTGTAGGGAAGGAGGTTTTCATCAGCAAACTCTTATCGACCATTTGAAAAAAGCTGGATACACAAAGAAGCTCCAAGTTTGCGTGGTACATGAATTAATAGTGAAGAATTTAATAAAACGAGTTTCCATTTGCGTTTCTCTGTTAAAATAGAACGAAATCGAACCATTTTTGAGGCGATTGATAACTGGCGATAGAATGGGGATCACGTACGACAATAATGTGTGAAAAAGTGCATAGACGAAGCAAGGTGAAGCTATTCAGACTGTGGCAAAGCCAGGATTGACATCAAGAAATGTAATGCTGTGTGCTGTTGGAATTGAAAGAGAATTGTTAATTGTGAACTTCTACAACCTGGTCAAATGATTGATTCTAATCTATACTGTCAACTATAATTAATGAGATAGAAGCAAACAATTCAACTAAAAGAGCCAAAATTAATCAACAAAAAAGTTGTTGTATTCCATCGCGACAATGTTAGACCACACACATGTTTGACCTTCACCTTCAGATTATCATTTGTTTCGGTCTCTGCAGAACTCTCTTATGGTGTAAATTTAAATTCCGTAGAAGCAATTGGATTAGTTTTGCGCTCAGAAAACCCACAAGTTCCACACTGATGGCATTATGGCTCTACGCCAAAAATGGTTATTGATCTAAACGGCATGTATTTAGTTTAACAAAGCTTGTTTCAATAAAAAAGGTGTTTTATTTTTAGTCAAATTTGTAACGGAAGTATTTCTAATACCAATGTCTTTAAAGTTTTGAGTGAAGTGACAAAAATATCTCCGAGTTTTTTAGGATTTGTGGCAATAAAGAAGAGCCAAAGACTATTGAACAAATCCTGTGTATTTGCCCTATCTAAGTGATATACATATCGAAAAAACGTGTAGCTTTATATTGCATGAGCATTTGCCGGTAAGTACAGCCAACAGTCTGGACACATCTCTTACATTATACTCAGGTCATGTTAGCTTCGTGTGATGTAGGCTGTATTAAATAACTAGTTGTACGCGCTACCTGAAAAGGCGTTTAATATTTTCAAAATATAATTTTTAACGCTCCCTAATACAAAATGTTGCCTAAGCTGATAAAGATTTATATTTTCAAGTAAATAAATTTTGTTCTCTTACAAAACAATATTATCCACTGTCCATTTTAATAAACATATGTACAGTCATTCAAAAAACCGTCTCAATGTCTGCCAGTGTTAACAACTACAGGGTGGGCAAATTTAAGGTTAGGAAGTAATTTGGCTGTCAAATGATAAAATGTCAAGAATCGCGCTGACAACCTTTGACACTTATTTAGTAAAAAAATGGGAAATTTTAACTACGGAACGCTACACTCTTGAGCAAAGAATTTTAATTGTGAAAATTTACTCTTTAAAAAACTGAACGGAAACAACACATTTTTCCACAAAATCATCTTTAGTGATGAGGCCCATTTTCAATTAGATGGTTATGTATGGTTTCAGCAGGACGGTGCCACAAGCCACATAGCCAGCCAAACAGTTCAGTTATTGCATGAGAAATTTTCCGGTCACATAATTTTTCCATCTGGCGATGTCAATTGGCCGCCTCGTTCTTGTGATTTCTCTGGGTCCATTTGAAAGAACGGGTTTACGTAAATAAACCACAAACAACTGACACTCTGAAAGATGAATACGGAGCTGTATTGAGAGGTAAGCGAAGCTTTGTTGCAAAATGTGGTTCAAAATTTTGTGAAAAGAGCGGACGTTTGCCCGACATCCTATTCTATTAACAATTCTCATATTTCTATTTTATATTGGTATGAATAAAACTGAATTTGTAAAAAAAATTTATTTTTAATCGAATTTACTTCCTAACCTCAAATTTGCCCACCCTATAGAAGTACAATAACAGGGCTATAGACCCATTTATTACGATTTTAGATCTAATTGCTTATTGGACTTTTACTTACAACTACAATTAAATATCTTTGTTGTAATATGTACCGTTATCGAAAAAAAAAACAAAAACGTTTGCAACAGATCATTTTATAACTTTGTTTAAGGCTCATTATTTTGTATGGGCTCATTCATGACGTACCATGGTCGATGGGGTTAAGACCGGGTAACTGGGGCGTCAATCAAGAACTTTCAGCGGTAGTCATTATCTCATTTTTGTGTAAATTTGGCGGATATCAAAAACGATATCCATCGTCTGTAATCCGAACTTCTCTGCAATGTTTGGCAAGTTAGTGCTGAAAATGTTTACATAGGATTGAGCAGTTGCCATACAACATAAGGCATGTATTTGTGAACACTAGTTAATCATCGAGACGGTTTTTTGAGTGACTGTATATGTAATTCTGCTTCCCTAAACAAGTAACGCAAAGTGTTATTGACGTCCTCGCATGATGTGTGCAAATAATCTTGAAAATTTTCGTGTGTAATTTATAAAAAAAAGAAAATATTTTTTTTTCTACATTTTACTCTTTTCGTTTCTCTGGCGAGATATTTGTTTTGTGCATTTTTTTCTTTTCTTTTATTATTTGTTTGTAAAATGTATACGAAAATATATAAGCATTTTACAGCTTTGTTCTAAAAAACCAGAAGATCTTTTTGTAGAAATTGCACACACAAAAAACTGAATGGCCCGAAACTGAAAAACTGAGAGAAAAAAAGCAACAACTGCCTTTACAGTTCATTATTATTATTTTGTTTTATTGCATTCTGGAACGGAACAACAATATTTCGTAAGGGAGAGTGACAAGTTTGGGGGGGATATAGAGGTATAGGGGTATATTATTTGAGCAAGTTTTACTTTTAGATGATGTGAGATGGTAGGTATCAGTGTATGCGTGTGATTTTTTTTAGCAAAAATATATATTTACTTTTTTTATATATTTTGTTAAATATATTTTATTATATTTCTCGTTTCATTATTTATTAAGTTTTTGTTGTTTGTTTTTTTTATGGAGGGGCATTGACCGTAAGTGTTGCTGAAAATAAAACATTTTAATCTTTTTATTTCTATAGCCTAAAATATACTTATAAAATGAATTACAAAATATTACTCGATTTTATTTATAGGACATGTGGCTCAGATTAAATAAATTTTATTTTTAAGTTTGGTTTTAGATACGGCGATTTGTTTTTTAAATATTTATTACTTTGGATTGAAATACTGAGAAAACCAGAAATAAACTCAAGTTTGTTTTTCATACACAGTCTGACAAAAGTATATGTACATACGATCAAAAAATTGAATTTTGCCTTAAAATATCGGAATTTGTTTTTGAAGTTTTCTGATTTGTCTAATATATAAAAGTTTCGAATAAGTCACTGCTCAGCGCAGTAAATAACCAAATATAACGCTTCAAAGTGCATATATAACTGAACCAACATAAATGATACTTGCACGACAACCACTTAAACTTGGTGAGACTTATTTCACGTCGAGCTGGCACATTATTCTCCCGGAGCAATTATCTACCCTATCTGAGGAACACCAGGTTCTAAATGATATTGATTACGTCCCATCTAGACCGAAACTGTAAAAGAAATTTCGCAACAAGATTCTAAATTTTTGTTGAAGTTCATGGCTTTAAAGTGGGCTCTCTCCTCAGTAATGAGAAAATCGACCACTTGGTTGGTATGCCACTCTCTTGTTGCAGACGGTCTGGTCCTGCAGTACATGTTGGTCAGGGCACAGCTACGGTGGGATGATGAACCCACGTGCTCTGTATCAAGGCAAATCTAACCACTGTATGATCGGGCTCGCTCGGAGTCTATTATAAGGATGCAACGACATAGGCTACGAATTCTGGTGGCTATGATTACTGGGCACTGGGTGAATGGCGCGCACGCTAGGAGACTGAGTCTACCGTTCAATGACTACTGTGAGGATTGTCAAGATAAAGAAGAGGAGGAGACTGTCGAGCATATCTTGTGCCAGTGCCCGTATCTTTTGGACTGCTTTTCTTGGCAGTCCGTTTCTGATGTGAGTACCAGCATGATCTCTTATTTTGTGCATGCGTTTGGTTGGTTACTTATTTGGGCATCACAGTGGGATCAATAATGGACCCAAGTGAGCTGGACCGGTGTCTGGCTACCCGTCGTAACTAGCTAACTAGCTTTAAGGTATCTCTCTTTCTCCTGCACTACTGTGTGGTATTTCAGTAATAGCTGTTTAGCTATTATGTTTTCTGATAGCCAGACAGCGATCAGATCTCTTTCAGGTGTGACTTGCAGCTCTAGGCTGGTTAGAGTCGCGATTATCTTGCGATACTCTCGTGGCAGTTTTGTGTGCACCACTTAAGGGTTCCTGGTCAGCAACATGGCTAACACTGCTAGGCTCACCTTGCCTTGATTGGATGGGAGGTATAACAGGCTTAAACTTGATCGTGGGAACATCACCTCCATTGTTATTATTCTCGCGGGACATTGCATAATGGGTAGGCAAGCGGAGAAGCTGTGCTTACCTAATAATTTCTGTCGAGTTTGTGGATCGATTGAGGAGGAGAAAAGAGTGGCCCACTTCATTTGCCAATGTCAATATCTGGCTCGGCGTAGACTTGTCATATTTGGCCCGTCCTTTTCCAATGGTTTATCGGAGCTACCAACCATAGATATAAGGTTAATAGCTAGGCTCATTACGCTGTCAGGCTTGTTTCAGACTTAATTTATGACATAGAGCCTCTAGATGGAACCTCTGTACTGATTGTCAAGACCGCATATTCTGAACTTGACTCAAAAAACCCAAACATGGTCTTACAGAACCTAATGCATCCATTACGAGGGACTATTGGCTCATATTTCTTTGAAAATAAGCACGACGCAACCATTACGGTCAATGGTGACACCTTTCGCACCATGATAAATGATTTCTATGTGCCCGCTCTTCATGATATTGATATGAACGGTGTTTGGTTTCAACAGGATGGTGCAACCTGCAACACATCTTATGCCACAATCGATTTATTGCGTCAGACGTTTGCTGGCCGTTTTATAAGCCGAAATGGTGATGTCAGTTGGCCGCCAAGCAGCTGCGATTTGACACCGTCGGACTATTTTCTTTGTGTTATACTGACACAGCAGAGACAATTGAGTATTTGAAGGCCAACATTCGTGATGTCATTGCTGAATTACGACCCCATACACTCGAAAAAGTTCGCGAAAATTGGTCCGAACGAGTTATGCATTGTGAGGCAGCCATATGAATGAAATAATATTTCATTTCTAACCGCATCAATTGTACTTCACAACAAAAAATAAATATTCAAAATTTTGTGAAAAGAGCGGACGTCTGCCGACGTGCTAAAGGAGGACATTTACTCGACATCATATTCCATTATTAATTCCCATATTTCTATTTTATATTGGTATGGATAAAACTGAATTGGTCAAAAAAAATTTACTTCTTAACCTCAAATTTGCTCACCAACCACTTCCTACCATTAACTGAACGTAATACATGAAATAAGTCTCTGATCAGACTATGAAGATAAAGACCTCTTGATAGGCATACATTACATTACTCAGAGATAGGTTACATTGATCGCCACTATCCTGTGGCTCAAAGCCTAGGTGCTATAGATCTCCTAACGAGCCTCTAAGGACATCAGTCGAATCAAAGGGTATTTTTTGCTTTATTTTACAAATAGAGATTTCAAAGATAAGAGTGTACCGTTCAATGCAATCTCCTTTTCACCAGCAATTACATCAAACAATTTAAAAACTTTCAAGTGCAGTAATATTGCAAAATTTATTTCTTCAAAGTAAGAATATAATCTGATAGATTTGAGTGTGACTAAGAATATCGGTTTAGTCAAATTTTTAATAAAATTTTCAAATGATTTTAAAATGATATTTTAAAACAATGACTAAGTTTTTACCACAATATTTATAATTCTTATGAAATTGTTTTCCAAAAAGTGTTAATGAACTGTTTTAACCTTTTTGTATAACAAAATTAATGTTTTATCTATAGAAAAAACTTATTTTTTTGTTTATAAATGTGCCTGCGATATGTGCGAATAATTATTTGATTTCTTTATTAATGTTAATATTGTTGTTGTTGTTTGTTTTAATTAAAAAAAAAAAAAAGTAAAACTTATTCACCCAATAATCAGCCAATATAACGAGAAAACATGTGCATTTTTTTCTTTAGTATTTTATTTTAAAAGTGAATAATTGTTAATATTTGTTGAACGTGAAAGATCAATGATCTGATTATTTTCGTTGTTTATGGTGTCAAAAGTGTTCTTGTTGTGTTTTCTTTATATTATAAAGTTATCTGTAACTACAACAAAAAAGTAGGAAAAACAACAAATCACTGTTAGAGTGACTGATTGCGATTGTCTTGCTGAGAAGAAACACCAAAAAAAAAAAAAAAAACGTCTAGAAGTCATTGTCTCTCAAGACGATGATCGTTGACGTTATTATCACATCACATGTGCATTGGAAGTTGTGTCATGATCTTTGTTAATAGCTTTTAACTTTTGCCGTTTCCAAATTTGAAATTCCCAAAAATTATATTTAATTTTCAAAGGTAGTTTATTGACTCATGGAGGTGGAACTCGTGCCTAATCACCCTGTGTGCGAAAATATTTATTTTAGAATACATTCTCTACATCAAGTCAAACGAGTGTGGGTAGGGGAAATGTACTTTATTTGATTAACAAAAATGAGTGTCAATAATCTCGTAAATAGCGCTCCCCCCTTCCATGTTCCTCTTAGAGCACTTCTAAAACGAGAGTCATAACCAACATTTCGATCGTTTTTTTTTTTTTTTTTTGGTTGAGTAACATCATTATCATTCATTTAGTCGTGCGTCGTTGTGTTAATGAGTTTTGTTTTTGTATTTGAAATATTTTGGTAGATTGTAAAAAACGTTTTATTTTGCTGGTTTGTTGTTATTGTTTTAATTTTAGTCATTTGTCTTATGTTATTGTTGTTGCTCTTGCTGTGCTCTTATTTAGTATGTTAGTATAGGCACGTTTTAGCACTTTGCATTTGCAGTGTAGGAAAAAAATGTTGTCAATTGTGATCACAAAAACAATGGAATCGATGGCTTCCTCGCATTATTCTGGCAACATATGAATTATACTTCAAAACTACTTCACATGTTTTCAAGCAGAAACAAATTAAGACAATATTTTAAAAGTGATGACACTCTTAATCAAGGCACATAATTGTCATAATTAATTTGGTCATAATTTTCAATCGTTGTAGAACTTGTTTCGATTTATTGGCGATTAGCTTAGCGGTTCTTTGATTTAAAAAAAGAGTCGCATAGCGTATTTCTATAGATATTTTGCATTGATATATTGATTTCAAAGTTTCAGTAGTTTTACACAAGCCACGAATTAGAGAACCGACTTCAAAAATGTTAACTTTCAAGTTATTGTTGTCCTAGGTACGGCAACACCATCACGTGAAAATGTCTTGGATACATTTTATAGTAGTGAGAAGAAATGCACCACGAGAGGACAATCTTTCGTTATTTCAACTTCAGTACTTTAGGACAAATATTGTAAAGAAATAAATCTATTGATTTAAGAGTATTTTAGTTTTTTAAAAATAATTTTCGTAACTTGTGAATATCCTTTCGCCAAATAGCTGCGACTGCTTCGCTTTGCCATAGACCGAAGAGATCGGGTAAACTTAGAAACACTTCGCATGATCTGTACAGTGTAGTTCTCTTTGGATATTATTATTATTTTATTTCTTTTTTTGTGTATCACCCTGAATGCAACTGCAGTGTACTTCTGGCGGAGGTCATAACCATATTGTACAATGCTTGTTAAGAGACAAAATTTACCTTGAAAATCTTCTAATTTACTCGGACAGCCAGACTGTAATCAAATCCCTTACCAGCGTTAACTCGACGTCTATCTTGGCCATGAATGTGGAAGTGGTTAGAGCGCACTCATAACAATGCAAGCGGCACAGGTTCAGCAGCAATTTAATTGTGGTTTCGATTGTTTAGTAAGGAGGCTTCAGCCTCTCCCTCAAGACAATTTAATTTAAAAAATAAAGAAGAAGCCGCTTGAAGTTTCTGGCGATTATTTCTGGCGATTATGACAAACATCAGATGAATAATCAGAAAAAAACTGGGAAAAATTACAATGCTAAGTAAAGATTACCACCACCACTTAGCAAGGATCTTCAGCACTACACAATCATATGGAGGGGGGCTACAGTGGAATAATCATCTACTTAACTTGACAAATCAACTTGATTAATGAAACTGAAACTGTATGCTTTGCTCCCCAGAGGAGTGAGGGAAAAATATAAACTGAGCAGAGTGGACTGCCAATTTTCAAACGTAAACCTAAAATTGTTGTTCCGATTGCATCGTTTAGACAATGTATGATAAATGGCAGCATGATAACACGTAAAGTATCGTCGCTCTGATGGACTGACCTCGAAAAAAAGATGATTAAATATGTTCTTTACTTAATTCGCATGGCTAACCATTGTACTATTACGGTTCTCACGGTTCATTGCCTGATTGGAAAACACGCCGATATATAAATAGGGGAACTGTGGTTCTGAAGAGGAAAAGGAAGACCTTCCACCTAATGTGTCAGCCATTGCCATCAGAAGCCAGAGTTTTTGGCCTCCAATTTCTTTTCATCTTTGACTGAACTCACAAAAAAGCAGGTCACCGCATTTTGGGGATTTATTTTGGAGTCAAAATGGTTTGGAGAATATTTGATCACATGCTTGTGGTGACATAATGACGCCAACCTTTGGTCTAAGTGGGAATCCATTCTTTCATCCCAGATGATGTGGCCACTTAACCTAACCTATTCTAATATTATCTTCATTTGGAAGATTTTGCTCTAAACTTGTATACCGATAGCTCCAAATGAATGACTGTGTCGGTGCTGATGTTCATGGATATTGTAAAAAATCGCCAACACACATAGAAACAGATGTACTCTTGGCTACGTAGTTTTTGCAAATCTCAAGCTATGACGCTAAAATTTATCGGGAATATCAACAATAGATGTGCCAACTTAACAAAAAAAAGCTCAAATCGGAACGATGGGACCGAAACACGGGTGTTATTCCAGAAACCCTTTACTTTTCTGGATGTAATGGTTTTGAACAAAAGTTTGTGGATTCTCCTTACTTCAAATGGGACAATTCTGCTTATTTACGTTCCATTCAAACAACAATTTGCTCATCGGAGAATAAAATTTTTAATGGAAATTTTTAATGGCAATATTATTTTGTGCTTTGGCATATTCGCGAGCGTTGCTCTGGCGTAAGTCTATTTATAATAAAATTTCAAACCAAACTAAACAAAAAGCGAGTATCAGCTGTTAAATCGGTTGTCAAACCAATAAATACCGCTTAATAAAATTTGAAAAAAAAACTTGTGTAATTTGAATGCCACCTTAGCATCACTGTAATTCAATTCTTTGCTAATATGAGAGATTTGCTTCCTCTAAATACAATTTTTCAATTAAGTCTTTTAACAATTTTATATAATTGTTGCCGTTGCTGTTATTGCTGGTGCTGTTGCTGTTGCTGCTGCTACTGTTGTTGTGTGCATTAGTATTAGTAGTTGTTTTTTTTTTTTTCTGCCATACTGTTGCATTCAAAACACACATCAACAACAAGAACAAAAAATTGCTCAATTCTTGTCTTCAAAGGAAAGGTCAATGACAGCCAAAAATATTTTTGTGTGCTGTCTCTATGTACGAGTATTTGAAAATATACAAGAGAGTGTTTATACTCGTATTTCGTAGTATAATTCTTTACTAAGCAAGTATAGTAAGAAAGAGAGATCGTTAGGGGCCTGCAGTAGCAGCCAGTAAAAATTTAAACTCAAAACAATCTTAGAGTATTTGCTGCTCAACGTTATCATGAAAAGCAAAATTTGTTTACAATGTTATGTGCGAGTACATATGTGGGCTAAATAGGGGTATGAAGAAGCCAGGGGGAGAATTTAAAGAAATACAAAATTATCTAGAACATTAACCATATAATTCACAAAAAAAAGGTTGACTAAATATTTACTAGACAGAGAGATCGCGTCAGAGCTATAAAGACATCAAGTTAAGAATATATAGAGAGTGAGGTGGTAATGTTTCGATTTGGAAATGGTTCGCAGCGTGTAAAGACCTGAAATAATTTAAGCAAACAACCCAGATCTGTAATTCTGGTTCATTGCACTTCAACTTGATAAAAGAAAAATGCGCAATAATAGAAGAGCCACTCTAATGACGATCGTAAAAATTGACAAAATTTGACAAAATTTTTGGCTAATTTTTTGTTTGTTTTTTGTTGTTTTTTTTTCATTTCTACAAATTCTCTAAAACGCATATGCATGACCTCATGTTTAGCTATTGCAAATAAAGAGAAAAACGAAATAAAAAATTATAAACACCGGAGAAGAAAAAACAAAAAATTTTACCAACTCCCAGACCACCGATTCATTGTCTATTTCAACCGGATACAGGGTTCAGTGCTATTTGTAACTTTATTTGTTGTTGTTGTTGTCTTTTTCTGCATTTAGTTTTTTATAAAATTACTTTTTTTGCCATTTTCTGTTATTATTTCTGTTGCTTTTGTGTTTAGTCAACCCATTGCCAAAAATATGCAAAAACAACAACAACTGAATGAATGAAAATGTTTAAATTACAGTGTTTACGATTTCCTTCCTTATTACTTGTACCGATGATTGTATTTGGCTTGAAAAACATTTTTTTTTATTCTGTTCTTCTTGTCTTTGTTGCTGTTGTTGTTGTTGCTGTTGCTTTTAAAGTGGTGCTTTTGTTTGTTTTAAATTGAACGATTGTGGTTTGAAAATAAAGTTTTAGAGGCATTAGTTAAAAATCAATTCGTTAACCCCTTGTAGGGTGATAATACCAAAGCTGAACTACAAAAAAAAATAAAATAAAATAAAATAAGTTTAATTTGAAAATTTTTTAAATTTTATTCTTTAGCAATTATTTGCATTTTTTATTGTAAAAAATTTTTCGCAAACATAGTCGGAAAGCAGAAAGAGCCTAAAAAGTAAAAAGAACAGGACAACCATCATTTGAAAAGTATAGATTCAAATACTACGAACAAATTGCAGGAAAGGCATAATCTGCTGCTAAAAACAAGAACATAAAACTTTTTACGACTTCATAAGGGTAATTGCTGGAAGAGAGTATTACCAATCTTTGCCTCTTAAGTATGAGTGTGGCGATATTATAGCGGCAATTGATGGCGAACTCCAACCATACAAATGATAATTTTTTGAAACCTTCAATAATCCCGACACATTACCCCAGGATTCCTCAATTATTACGAACGTTCAAAAGTGCAGACGGGACACAACGCTGACTTTAACACTACCACAAATTGAGGAAATTACGAGTAAAGGAAAATAACAAATCCCGGAGAGGTATTAACATGTCGGCCAAGTTGCAAAAGGCTTATCCCAGAACTAACGCTCATCTATTACACCCGCTCTTTTCGAAAGTATGATAGATCGGAGAATTAGACAGAGAATGGTTGGAGAGAATTTTGGTCACAATTTCAAAAAAAAAAGCAGTCTGAGTCAAGACAGAAATTACAGAGGTTTCATGTTACTACCAATTCCACCAAAAGCGCCTACTAGATTTTTGCTAAACAAATAAACTGTAGTCGAGCATAAGAGGAGAGCAAGCTAGTTTTCATTCCATCTGCTCTTGTGTTGACTACATGCATACATTGAGAATCATCGCAGAGCAGTTAGTCGAGTGGAAAACCGCTTTACAGCTCATATTTATTGACTAAAGTATGTTTTAACCTTTTTTTCAAACGTTTGATTTCTTTTTAATATTTATTCAAATAAATAACACGAATTTATTGTTATACAGGCCTTTTTATTTGCACAATTATAACATTTATATATCCGCATAATACGCCAATCTACTCGATACTCAACTCTTAGTGTGACTTTACTCTATGACTGCTAAGCTATAACTGACTAATTAAGTAGATTGTAGTAGATTGACACTAATTTCGAATGTTCTGTATATACTACAACTTTCTTCTCAGCTACGTTAATTCAAATGTAAGTTCCTAATACCCAAAATTGAACCGGCGACACATTAATATGCAATTGGTAACACATAAACCATAGCGTGATTTGGCACAGGGTAATCGCAGCTTTGACACAAACCAATAGAATAAGTTCCGTAATAAAGTTTATAGCCTCGAACATTCAAATGTGTGCGCATCTTCTTTAGGAATTTACATTTTCCTAACAAAAGCATAGATAGAGGCCGTATTTGGAATACATTAGGGCGGAGGGTAATAATGCCTAAGTTAACAAGTTCTTTAAAGGCACAATAACGAAGGTTTAGCGTTCAGCGTTCTTTACAACGGTAAACTCTCCGGAGTATGCAAAACTGTCTTATATCGCCCTTATTGCTTCTAATAGTTCTGGATGATGTTCTAACAGCGGCAATAGATAGTGATGAAAATCGTAATATTCAATGAAACTTTCAATATCATCTTGAGTATTTAGCATATGCCGATGACATATATCTATTGTCACAACGACACTTACCGAATCACATGAAGTTGGCTCACCGCTCAACTACATGAGGTTGAAGAGTCTGATCCTAACGGTAATTTTAAAATCAGTGACCACATAATTGAGAATCTCAACTCCTTCAGCTACCAGCGTTATACTGAAAGGAATACCTGAGGCATGAGTTGCCTTTTTACAGTTCTGCAGAATTTGACAATCATTTTCTATACCAACTGGAACAAAAATACGGTGGTTTAAGTATTAAACATGCACTTCGTACAAAACTAACAACTATTATCAACGTGAATCTTCAAGATATGGTGACCAAATACAATACCAAACGAGGAATTTCGGACAATTGTAAGCAAATCCCGATACATCTGAAACATGAACGATCCCCATTTTCTTTTTCCTTGAAATGAGTCCTTGATTTGAGGTACAATGGCTCACAGTCAAAGTGAGGTAGGCTATATATTTTTTGATAATATTTTTGATATTTAATATAAAGCAAATCTGATTGGCAAAAGTATTAAGTATTTTAACTGAATAGCTTAAAATACAAAAAGAACAAATACTCAAAAATTACGCAAAAGCATCTCATAGTGAAATAGCAGTAAATATATTTTTTTATTGGACCACCTGTTACTAAAATAATAGCTTACAGAGACGTCTTGGGATCGATTCCAATAAGCTTTAGGTGTACGAAGAAAGTATCTGTGCCCTACTTCGACTGTAGAACACTGGAACGGTGTTTTTATGACTTAATGGTATGTTTTCTGATATTCTGGACAAGATTTTGGTCAGTTATTGTACTAGAACTGAGAAAGGGAATTTTTGGAAGTGTTGTATGATAGCTCCTCTTTTACAATGCTTGTTGTATGATCTGTTTTGTACACAGATTGCAACGAATTATCTTCAAACAGGTTCAAATATGCAAAAAATGATTCCACGATTTAACAATGGATTGTTTCACATATTTGAAACTTCATTTTTTAACAAAACGGCAATAAGTACCAATTTGTCCCACCTGAAGCAAATAAATTTAAAAAAAAAAACATTAAAAACAAAAAATACGTAAACAATAAATACAAAGACAAAATGTGTACATACCTTTAATAAAATATTTTCCTCAAATACCCAATAAGTTATTTAGTATTCAAATTCGTATTGCCACTAATCAAGAACCTAATATATGACGACTATATTTAGAAATTCTTATAACAAAGCAGCCCCAATGTAACTATTTTTAGAACAGAGCCCATATTTCATTCAATAAATAGCTTATCAACCACTATTTGCGCACAAGTCTCATAAGAGACTCCGTGGCGCAACGGTAGCGCGTCTGACTCCAGATCAGAAGGTTGCGTGTTCAAATCACGTCGGGGTCAAACTTGAGTTTTTATTATTATTTTTTTTTAATCTTTTAATAAAATTTGGTCAACACAAAAAATGATTTTAATTTAAACCTCACGATAAATAGTCAGCATATAAAATTAAAAACCAATATACTTTTTTTTAATTGCTTAGAACTCGTGACTTTTTAACGTATACAGTTTATTCATTTGTAATCGATTATTATCATTTTTTTTATTCTTTCACTCGGTCTAATAGACGAGCTTAACGCTCTATTAATATATTTTTATATTATCTAAAGGGAATTAATTTACTCATTTTAAAATTGCAATTTAATTAGCTAAACCAAAAACTTTTTCTAAGAATTTTTTTAAATGATTGAAAATAGACAAAAAAAATATTTATTATTTATTATTTGCATATTTATTTCAAATTCCTTTTACAAATTTATATAAAGCCCGCAAAGCTCAAAAGCTAGTCTGCAGTACAGTATCACAAATTTGTTCTTTGAGTACAATTCTTTCTTATCCTATTAAAATAATTTTAAATCAAATATATATAAATTTAATTAAAATTATCATTTTATATATATATTTACTTTAGATTCTCATAAAGTGCCTTACTAATTTTTGTACTATACATTTATTCATGCCTATCTTGATTTGATATTTAGATATTTATAAAATATTCTTTTATTAATTTATTTCTTCTGTGTGGGTTTGATGTACTAATAATAAAAGGTAGTATTTTATTTATAATCGGTGATATCATTACAGATAACAAGCTCTGCTGTATTCATTTTTAAATGGCTGTACTTTAAACCTTCCTTCAGCTCTTCGTCTGGTATCGTGCGGATGATCAATAGGTGTTAAAAATCTGGTATCATTAAAGAATTCTTTGGCCAATATTGCATAGTAAATGTTTTTGAAGTTAAGTACCTGATTTCAATTAAATGTTAACCGTGATTACGCCTCAAATGGTTCATACGCTAGGTCCATTTTTGGCATACTCTCTCCAATATATTGCCCAATATTTCTCGAATAAGTTCTTCAATATTGGCTTCCAGTGCGTCAATCGTTGCGGGATGTTCCTATAATCATAAGTCTTAACTTAGCCGCACAACAAATAGTCTAAAGTCGTTAAATCGCACGATCTAGGCGGCCCAAAAAGGTCCCAAATGTGAAATAAACTGTTCACCGAAATCGCCTCTCAATTGGGCCATTATTTCGTGTACTGTGTGGCATGTGGCACCGTCTTTTAGTTATTAAATTAAGTTCAAACAAATTCGTGGTATAATCAGTCACAGAGTGAGATTGGATAAATGGGCGTGGGACCTTCTATTCACACTAAATATAGAATTTTCAATATGTAGAAAACGGTAACAGTTAAAGCTTTGTTATCTATCCACATAAGCCGAAAAGCGAGAGGATTGGATGAGAACAAAGCGCACCGGCCAAAAGCTATCTACATAAGTACATATATCCCTATATATAAAAATCAATTGGTTTTTGTTTGTATGTAGGTATATATGTGTGTTTGATGTCTATAAACGGCTAAGCTGCTGGTACCACGCCCATACAAAGCGTATGTTTATTTGTCTATATCTTCAAGATAGTAACAGCAAGCTTCGCTTAATTTGGCCCAAATAGATTCACAGTCAATGCGCATCATCAGTCAAAAACTGGGTGGTTTTAGACAAGTGCACGTGGTACCTCCCATACAAATTAAACAGTGATATTAATATGTCTTGAGAACGGTTAAGCTTTTGAAATTGGTCTAAATGACTTCGTAGACTATGCAAATCAACAAAAAGTGGAGGGAATTGGCCGGAGTAACTCCCATACAAACAAAATAATGATTTCTTTATATCTTGAAAACGGTTAAAGCTAAAGTTTCAGTATTCGGTATGAGCAACTTCATACTCAATCCAAATCATAAGTAAAAAATTAGGCCGAATTAGACAAGTGGGCTTGGTACCTCCCATACAAACTAAATGTTAATTTCTGTATACCTTGTGAACGGTTAAGTCAAAAGCTCAATATTGTTTTCTAACACACAGACGTGGGGGTGTGCTGTCATCTGTGTCAATGGGTAATGTGGATATTGAGGAATCAGATGCTCTTGACGTTCTGGGCGTGAAAATTTACTGTGACAACTGCCTTGGTTTTTTAAGACGGTGCAAAAAATACATCACTCCATCTGATTTCCTTAACATTTACAAGACTTATATCCGACCCCAAATGGAATACAACTCTCATGTATGGGCCGGTGCTCCGCGTACAGGAGAGGGCGAAGATGCTCATCAATGACGCTAGCCAACTCTATCGATTCATTGGAGCACCATCGCAATGTGACGTGTGTTTCATTGTTCTATCTGCTCTAACGAAATTAAGGAATTAATTCCTAAAAATCATATTTTTTTACGTAGTGCTCGTATTTCTCGTAGAGCGCATCCCCTTGTAGTTGATTGTTCAGTAAATCGCACAACGCATTCTAGGGAGAATTAGTTCTATGGTCGCATTTTTCGGTTGTGGAGTAATCTTTCAGCGAAAGTATTTTCTGCCACTTACGACATAAACACTACTCCCTCTGTCCTCCATCCCACAACCTATTAATCTATTTTCCTAGTACCAGCACAATGCAGTGCATGAGAACGACAATAATAGAAGTTTCCAAATTAGGTTCAGACAACGTGGTGAACACTACACATCATGAGTCAGTAACTAGGCGAGATTGGGTAAGTGGACCTAGTACCTTCCACTCATACTAAATCTTGGATTTTGTGTATGTGGAGAACGATAACTATTAAAGCTTTGTTATCTATCCACAGCAGCCAAAAAGAGGGTATTGCACAAATCACACTGGATAAAAGCTGTCTATATACGTATACTATATAAAAAGTATGTGTGCTTGTTTGAAGAATGTATACAGTTAAAAAGAAGAACCTACAGTGTCTTTCTAGAAGGAACAAATGATTGGATTTTGACCGGAAAGCGAAAAAATGGGGAAGAAAAGTAAAAATGTTTCTTGCATTTATGATAATAATTAAGATGGTGGTAGCGAAGCACCCCAGGTAATAACTAGTATGTATATAAATAAAAATATATGGGTGTTAGTTTGAAGACTGTACACAAAAAAAAGCAGAACCTATTATATTGAAATTTTTGCAGTGTCTTTCTAAAAAGAACTATAGGTTATACTAAATGTTAGAAGATAAATATGATAACTAAGGTTATAGTTAAGATACAAATTAAGATAGGGGTAGCGAATATGATCGGAACTAAGCTAGTAATTTGTAATTAAATTAAAAATTACTTTTAATTTTAATTTCTGTTTAATTTCTAAAAACTACTATGGCTTTCAATATACATAATTCTTTCTTTAATATGCAGAAATAAAAATAAGAAAAATTGTGTAATTGAGATGGAAAAAATATTTATTCATTTATGCATATATATTTATATTGTACATATGTACGAGTATGTATGTATGTAAGTAGGTATATAACCTTTGTTTTAAACTTCAAAATTCTATAAGATTTCTCTTTATGTATTTTCAACCCCATTTATTAAACATTTTTTCTTTAATTTTTTTCCTTATTTTCTAAAAAAATATATAAAAACCGGCAAAAAATTTTGTATTTTTATTTTGGAAAGGCGGTAAGAAGAGTAAAGCGTGGTATAGAAGAGTCTTATATAATACGAGTGTATATATGTAAAATTGTTTGTATTTTCTATTTGTGTACTCGAAGTTTTTTAATCGATTTTTTTCCCTTACGTCTTTCATTTGCCCAATTCATCAAAAAATAAGTCATTATAAAGTTATTCCTTCTATTTTTCCTTTTTTTTTTTGACGACTTTTTCTTTTTCGTATTTTTCAAAACCCAAGAACACTACAAAAAAAGAGGATATATTTTTTTCTTTTTTCTAAAAAGGCATAAATATGATAAAAAGTAAAAAAAAGAATAAAAGAAATGGAAAATACAATAACAACAACTACTACAGCAAAAATAGTAGCGAAAAAAAGTCGAAATAACCCCGAAAATAAAGTAAGAAAAATTTTAATTTTTTTTTTAAGTTTTTTGTTTTTTTTGCTGTAAGCAAAAAACTAAGCTTTTTCTATTCAAAACATTCTACTTCATCGAATGCAAAACAGCAACACAACACAAAATTTTAAAGAATACGAAAAAAAAAAAGAGAAAATTATTTATGAATAAAGAAAAGAAATGAAAACAAAGAATAACGATAAAGTTTCCGATTACCAAACATTCGTTTTAAGAGCCTGCTGCCGATTTTTATTTATTTTTTTTATTATTTATTTTTTAACAAATTTGTTTCCTAGTGTAGGGAAGCAACTATTTATTTGCCTGTTTTTTTCTTATTATTCGTTAGCTAAGCTTTCTTTTTAGCTAAAACCCCAAGTCAGTGAAATGAAAATAAAAACGAATACATACTATTCCATTGTAACTGTTGTTGTTATAGTGGTTGTTGTAGCATAATACTTTTACTACCCATGCCATTACTTGCAACATATTGTGCCCCCCCATTAACATCGTCATCTTCATCTTTATCGGCAGCAATATTATATTTCACTTCTTTTTACTCTCTTATCTAACCCACTAAGATAAGATTCACTATAGGGCACTATTAGAAAGGAACTAAAAGAGTGAATACTTCAAAAAGTATGTGTGCAGTGTCTTTCTGGAAGGAACAAATGTTTGGATTTTGACCGGAAAGGGACAAAATGGAAAAAAAGAGCAGTTAAGATAATAATTAATAGGGGGGTAGCAAAGCACACATGGTATTAACTTGTAAGCTCGAAAATATAAAATAAAATATGCTTTAATCGAACACTACACTGAAATAAAATTTTAAATTTTGATGAAAATTCAAAAAATGAAATCATTTTAAAATCCTTCCTTAAATAAACAATAATTTGAAAAACAACATTGAATGTTAGGAATTCACTTATTCAAAGCTCTGACCACCCCTTCACTATTACAAGACTATTGTATTAAAATTTAGTAGTGAAAGCAGAAAAAGAACCGACAAAAATATTGCGATTATGGAATTTTTGGGAGGAAAAACACATTAAAACACTGGTAAAGAAATATTCTATAAAATCGAGCAGCAACAACAGCAATAATAATAAGAGTCAGCAGCATTAACAATAAAACAAGCGAGTAACAACAGCAGCAGCAAACTAATACATCAGCAGTAATACAAAACACATATAAAATACAAAAAAACACACACACACACACAAGCAACAACAACCGAGCTAAGATATTCCCCATTCCCTTAATTTTTTTCAAATTTTTTTTAATACAAGAAACATGGTTTTAATGTGCAGTTAAATTTACAGTTATACAGACACACGTACAAACACTTACACAAATATTGCTGTTATGACTAATACTAATACAAGTATGTTGCTTCTTTAAATTTATTACATATTATTATTGTTGTTGTATTGATGTATTTTTCCATGTGTATGTAGGTGTGTGCTTAAGTTTTTCGAATATTATGATGAGCGAAGAATAAGAAATAGATTTTTTCGTTTACCTTTTTGGAGGAGAAAAAAAATTTGCGAAATGTTTTGTGAAGTTGAAAGACGATATACGTTTATTAAATAATGGTTAAGGTAGCTTATTGTTAGCACTATAACACAGTTAAGAGTTGTTTATGGTTTATATCTATTTTAACAGACAAGGATTAATGTTATTGTTCGCAAGACAATGTTTTTTCATAATTGGCTCATTTATAGACTCGGTTGAATTTCATATTAATTTCATATCAACCAAATTACTTAAAAAAATCAATGTGAATTATAATTTTGTATCGGTTTTTTGCCATCACTAGCTGTTAGCAAACAAAGCAATGCGCTCGGTTTGCACTGCTTTAGTGTGCTCTTCTTCTTTTTATTGGCTTATTTCGAAAAAGTTCGGTTACAAATTGTCGGCAGATGTATCTTAAATGTAATATCTCTGGTAATATTAATTGCATCAGGCAGAGCTATGCTTGCTTGAAAGGTACCATTTAACAATTATTGCATATTCGGAACATTACCGTCATATTTTACTTTTTCTGCTGAATAAATTTGTAAAGTTTACGGAGGCGTAACTGTTACTAGTACAAGAAAAACAATAACAAAATGATGTGCCTATTTTTGATCGGCTAGTTTTGATAAAGATACGTCTCGATCTGCACCTCCCAAAAAAAAAAGATAAAATCATGACACAATTAGGAAGGACTGACACAGGGTTGCCATATTTTTTTTTAAACTGAAGATTTAGAAAAAAACTGATTTTCAAATGAAAAAACTGTACATACTTCAAAAGTATAAAATATACATACATATGTAAATGCGCCAATTATTTTGATCTTTTGATAATCAAAGAAGTTATTTGAAAGGAAATTAAGTGAGTTAATACGAAAAAATATCAAAAACTTGTCTGGTTTGAAAATTATACCAATTTGAAATTTCATACGATATCAACGTCATTGGATTCGGTTTACAGGTCATTCGCGAAAATGTATTTCATAATGTATTTTTATTCAAGCGCATAACTCAATATAACGACACTGTTCTCGAATTTGACACTGTTTTCCCGACAATATGGTAACTCGACGAATAAATCGAATTTGTGTTCACTGAATCCAGTGGTGCTAACCGTTTTTTAGGTTAGCTCTTGTTTTCGAGATATACCTTTATTTCGGATATGGAAAATGTTGTACATTAAATAAACTAAAAAAAAATGATTTGGTAATAAAATTAAACATATTTTGGCAAACTAAGAGTGAATTCACATCACTACGTACAAACAATTTATATTTCTCTCTTAGACCTAAATGTGAGCATCACACAAGGTATAAATTATTACTTTCTTTGTGATCAGTGGTCAAAAAAATGGATAATTAGATTGTCGCATTAAACAAGTACAAGTAAACCTCACCACGGTTTTATTAAGTAAATGGTGTGAATTGTAATTAAAATAATAAAATTGAAAGAAAAAAATTAAGATGTTAAAAACTGTAAAATCTGCTTAATTTACAGGAAAACATATTTTTTAAACAAAAAACTTCAAAACTGCAAAATACAGATAAATCTACACATTTGGCACCGCTGCTGGCACATAAGCAGCGTGAATGTTGATAGGAAACTAGGCATTAAAAGTGAAAAATTAAATGAACTAAATTTCCATATGTGACCTACTGCTAAAACGAAACGAAATTGATTCATTTTTGAAGCGACTAATTACAGGCAATGAGAAGTGGTTTGCGTACTATAATAGTGTGCGAAAAAGATCATGGATAAAGCAAGGTGAGGCTTCGCAGACGGCGGCAAAGCCAGGATTGACACCAAGAGGGGTAGTGATGTGTGTCTGGTGGGGTAAGAATTGAACTGTCGGCAATTAACAAAATTGAACCAAGCAAATCAAATTAGTCACCAGAGTTGATCATCAGAAAAGATGTTTTGTTTCATCATGACAACGGCAAACTACATATATGTTTGATGACCCAAGATGAAAGAGCTTGATCGTGAATTTTTGATGCATTCACCATATAGCTCGGTTCTTGCAACTTGAGATTATCATTAGCTTCGACCTATACAGAGGCCTGCAAAATGCAATTGGGTAAAATTTTCGATCAGAAATCTACGCTAATGGAATAATAGATTTACCCCAACAATTACAATAATTGTTCATCACCACGGCACAGATTTAATGTAATAAAGTCCATTTCATATATAAGGAAAAGGTGTATCATTTGTGATCAAATTTATAATCGAACTTTTTCTAACACCTGCTATAAACATACATACATATTTTTCTATCCGTCGCTTTTTTTTATAAAACTTCCAAACGCGAAATAAGCTGTAAGCCTCTCAATTGGGCTATTCTTTCGCATGCTGTGTGGCATGTGACACCGTCCTGTTGAAATCACATATCAGCCAAGTCCAGCTCTTTCATTTTGGGCAAAAAAATTTGTAATCATCGCACGGTAGCGCGCGCCATTCGTAGAAACGTTCCTGCCTTCGTAGTCTTTGAAAAAGTACAGTCCAATAACGCCACCGGCCCATAATCCACACCAAACAGTGCATTTTTCGAGATACATTGGCTCTTCACACCAAATGTGACAATTTTGCTTGTTCACGTATCCATTCAACCGTCACCCAAACTGACCACAAAATGGAAGAAGTGCACGATGCACTTTTTTAACCGAGCATTCATTTTAATAATAAAATTTAATAATCTGCAAGCGTTCGCTTGTAAGTCGATTCATGGTTAAATTATAAACCAAACTGAAAAGCTGAGCTGCCAAAAACAGTGTTGCCAAAAAAAAGTTGCTAAAAAAATTACCCGATAGTAGAAAAACCTAGGAAGTGATATTATTTTTCTGCCATGTGTTGTTGAGTACAACGAGGATCTGTTTTTTTAAATTTGCCAAACACCTCCAAAATCTTGAGTAACAAGAAAAAATTTAGTACTTGCACTTCTAAGCTAATAAATGAGCTGAATATTTATCGATTTTAGGTTTCCCAAATGACTTGGAAGGAAAATAATGCAGATTTTCTTATAACAAATTTCAATTCCAATCCATCAAAATTTTCCCTTATGCCATGTTTGCATGAGAATTTGAAATACTTCGCTCTCTGTTCGAATTACTTATATGAATTATCATGTTCACACTGCACATATATTTTAAAATTGTTTGAAAAATTACAGAAACTGATTCTTGTTGTATTCGATAGCGTCTATTAGAAAAATAAGAGTCACTTTCCGAAAATTTTTTAATCACACCGTGGTATTTGGAGTTACCAAGTTCATAGAACAAGTCATTCACCGAACTAAATATACCACCCAATAATACAGGCGACTTGAATAAAGGTTAGAAAGTCCATGAAAAGAAGAGAAACTATAGCGAAAAAATATTATTAATACAGTCGTCAATACAAAAAAAATCATAATGAACGATAAGATTTAAAAAAAGAATAAATATTGGGTGAATTAGAAGGGCGCATTTTTTCATTTATTCATTTCGTATTTCCTACGTCACTTTATTTTCTTTGTATAGAAACAACTTTTTTTCTTTTCTCAGAGCTTTTGTGTTGCCAAAATCGTGCATTTTGAGGAAAATATAAGAAAATGAAAATGGAAAAAATGTTATTCAAGAAGTATTATGGAAAAAAAAAATTAAATAAAAATTATGAATATTTTGAATGCTATGGTAAGTAGAGGGTAACAAAATGTAAAAAAATATATTTGAGAAAAAAAGGGCACAAAATTTTAACTTAATCTGCAGAAATTGAATACAGCACTTTTACTGAATTATTTTTGTGAGTGTGGTTTGAATATTTAGTGTGATTTGAGATGGGGAAATAGTTTAGAGCCTCTTTTTGTAGTTGTTTCTCAGTTGAATATATTAAACACTCCATCTTAATAAAAGCATTAAATTTTAGCAGTAATCAGAAGGAGTTTTCAAAATTTCTTTTAAAGGTTATTTGGTAAGGGTTGTGGGAGACGCTTAAGAGTCTTAATATATTGTAAATTTTAGTTTCTTTTCGCTGATTATAGCACATAGACGCGGTTTCGTTCGCTTTTAGGGAAACAACAAAATATTAATTCACTTTACAAGGGAATTAAGCAGAACAGTTGGTTTGAAGAAAGCCAAACTCCCCCGCCGCTTGATATCTTGCCATACAAAAAGTATCAATACTTTTGGTTTAAAGCTGTAAAAAGAACAGACTTTTAGAAGTTGATGGTGTACTACTACTTACTCTCTCTGTGCTCATAGAAATGAGTATAAATGAGGTGGCACATAATGGCATTAGAGCTATGCTATGATGGATGGCATAGATACAAATCGATGTATAGAGTAGTTAGATAATATTTGTTCCTTGTAAACTTATTCTTTCTCAAATGACTTTGTTTTTTCTTTACAAACTTCTAACCCCTACCCTTCCTAAGAAAAACATTTACATTCACAGGAAGGAAGAGGCGTATTATACTTCACTTGTATAGTATGAAGTGGTTTTGTCATGAATTTTTCAAATAATTTTTTTCTTCCTCCTATGCTTTGCTAAAAGAATAAACAACATTTGTAAGAAAAACGTATTTTCTAGTCTACAAAAATTTGTGGTTTCTTTTTATGTTTTCTTAGGATTATAAGAAAATTGTTAAGGATTTTAAAGAATTGTATGCTTAGCAAAAAAGGAAATTATAATCTCTCTCCCTTACCACCCTGTTATAGTTAGTTTTTCGTAAGGCAAATATTTAATTTATTAGAGTTTTAGTTGTTAAAATATGTATCTTCAATAGATTTTTCTTAATTGCTTTATTATTAACTTATAATTCATTTTTTATTAGTTTTTCTTACCCTCCTTAAGCATTTGAAGTAAAAGGATTTTTTCGTTAAAAAATTTTTCTATAAATTGAATTGCCATCAAGGAGGAAGTGGTTAAGACATCCTGATTTAGTTTAGCGACAGAAGAAAAATATTTTGCAAATACAATATAATACAGAAATAATTTTATATAAAAATCATTTAAAAATGTTACATAGAACCAAATACTTTATTCGTCATAAATTTAAACTACTCATCAGTAGTACTACATATTAGTCATTATCAGAAAATAATGACAAAATTTTAAATTATATACGGAATTGTGTTTAAGTCCGCCTATAAACTATGAGTAATTGTTGTGTAGCTAAGCTTTGTAATTTTAGTTTAATTTACAAGTTTGTTTACATGTTTTTGTTTTGAATTCACATAAAAAGGCCTATTTTATCTTATCAAACCAATAAAAAATCAAACCATAAATAATGACACACAAAATTTATAGCGCTTATAAGTGCATGAAATTCAGTATTTTTTAAGATGTTCCCTTCCAGCGTATGCTATTCGCTTAAAACATGTATAACCAGCACAATTTTAAAATGCTTTAATTTTGGAGGTTCTTTTTTAGGAAGTGCGATTTTTTGGCAAGCCGCCGAGAAATGCAATTTTACGCCAACAAAAAAATTTTGCAATCATTTCAGTAATGGTGTATCGGTATGAAATGAGCTTTTTTTCGTGAAAATAAAAGACTAATTTTTAATGGGAAAGTAAGAAACATTTTATTCAAAGTATTAGCCATTGCTGGCTACACATTTTTCCCATCTATCAGGCAATTTGTGAATTCCACGCCAATAAAACTGTTCGTCTTTTAAAGCAAACCAATTAGTCACGAAATTTTCGACTTCCTGTTAGGAATCAAAGTGCTGCTCTGTCAATGTGTGTCCCATCTACGAAAACAAATAGTAGTCGTAAGAAGCGAAGTCTGGTGAATACGGCGGTTGGGATAGCAGCTCCCAGTCTAATGCTTTGACAGTGTCCTGTACCAGTTTTGCTTTGTGTTCAGGTGCATTGTCATTACCTTGCCGTGTCTTGTGGGCCGTTCTGGTGTTTCTATGCATGGTTCCAATTGATCGTTTGCTGTTGAAAGCGATCTGTATTAACGGTTTTACCAGGTTTTAGGAGTTCGTAGTACGCCACACCTTTCTGGTCCCACCAGACAACACAGCATTGTCCTTCTAACGAATCGATCTGTTTTTGCAGCCGAAATTGATGGTTCTCCCGTATTAACACATGATTTTTTTCGTTTACAGCATGATCACCATATGCCTCGACAAGCGTTGGATGCGACTCTGCAGCGCTTTCTTCAAATAAAAACAACAAATTAATGCGCTCTGCTAATCATCGTTTTCTGGTAAAAAATTCTCCATCCCTGACACAATCAAAAAATATGATTTTGTGTGTTCACTGAGAGCGATATTAACCGAATTTCTAAAAGAAAAGCTAAATAAATCGACATATCCCAGCTCTAATTGTAACAATATAATGTTGCATGCCATACAGCTAAATTTGAAAAAAAAAAATTAAGGGTCCAGATCATTTCAGAGAGAGATTTTATTGCTTGAAATTAAGTCTAATTCTTAATCAATGCCTTTAACTTAGAACAAGCTCAATACCAACATATGAGACACCCTTGCCTTAGTAACGCCACACACTCAACGTATTTGTATTAGTCAAAACGTTGAATCAGTACAAGTGTTTTCAGCAGCAGTTCAGTTGGAAAGTATTGTTACGTTTATACCTTTTTAAAACGTTTGAGTTCTTTTTAATAAAATAAACACCACGTTGTTGTTGCTTTACAGTTTATCTTAATACATAAACTTATTTATCTAACACTTAATATTCGTTTATAGAATACTTTTATTACGCCTAAGCACGACTTTACTTTATGACTGCAAAACGATAACTACCCTAATTAATGCATAAAACGCCACCTTCTATATATACTATTGACTTTACTTCCGATTGTTCTTGTTCTTACCACAACATTCGATTCATATTTCCGTTAATTTAAAATGCAACACCAACAATCGGTACGACAACACCATTAATAATACAAAGTAAGTATGGCATTACCAGGGTAACACATTCAAAACCTTGGCACAAGCCAATAGATTAAAATCCCACAATACAGTATTTTTTACTATCAAACGAGTTTTGCAGATTGTCAAACAAATGGTAATAGACGATGCTGCTTTATAGCAAAGACTTTGCCTGCCAGTTAAGTGCCGCAATTTTGTGATTAATCAAACATTTCTAAAGTCTGGCATTATCATGCAACATCTTTTCTGTTCTAATAACTTTTTATAATTACTTCAAACTTCCGAATTATAAGCAGTAGAGACAGAAAACTCACTATCCACTAATGTCAGGTCTCCGTAATTTATGGAGAAAGGCCCTATTAACTCTTTGGTATATTGTCTTAAATGCTATCTTAGTTACGTTTTTTTTAGCTTTTATCCAGTGTGATTTCTGCAATTCCTGCTTTTTGGCTGATGTGGATAAATTACGAAGCTTTAATAGTTGTCGTTCTCCACAAATACGAAATCCAATATTAAGTTTGAATAGAAGGTGTCACACCCACTTATCCAATCTCGCTTATTTACTGACAGATGATGTGTTATATTCGTGACGTTGTTTGAACCTAATTTAGAACAGAACAGTTGAAATATTCATTTACCATCAATAGCGATGAAGAAAATAATGCAATATAATTTTAGATTTATTCAGACAATAAGGAAGTTATCGATTGCGAGTGAATGAATTAAATACTTTTCTATTGTAGCAAAAATTCTTGTTGATTTAAATTGCAAATCCAATATTATTGTCAGTGAAAATGGTAACTGTCATGCCAATATCTTATTTATACATTTTTAAAAGCATATAGGTTTGTATGTAAGTATGTGTGCATACATATACGAGTAGTTTTCTTCAGTAAAATTGCTTAATATCACACAAATTTTGATCAAATTTAGTTTTTTATAAAAAATATTTAAACGATAATATTACGCGTACTTGAAGGGTTCAAAAAAACCTACAACTAAAAAGCGTTAAAATTGAACACAATAACAATAACAACAACAACAATACAAACAAAAACACTTATCAAAAAAATGTATGTATTTAACAACTAATAATATTTGTATTAAAAAAGTTAATATTCCTTTAAAAAAAATATCTCTATACCAATATGAATATATTCTGTTGTTGTTGTTCAAAGCAAAAACCAATAAATCATTTGCCTCATTGATGATGCAGGCTAAAATTATTATTATTATTATTGTTGTTGTTGCTGTTATTCTTATTTATAGAATTTTGCTTGTTTGCATTATAGCACTCAAATAGTGTCAGAACTGGGTATAACAATAAGCTAATGGCAGATTTACATTATGTTTGACTCATAGATAAAAACAATACAAATACACCGAACAATTTAAAATCAATTTCTAAGTTGAATAGAGCGTATGCATTCAGCTGTTCTGCTAGTCTGAACTGGTCGAAGGCTTAAAAATAACTCTATAAACTTTTTATTGTTTTGTTATAGCCTATGAGTAATTTCGTTATTTGTCATTTGATAATTTCCTAACAAATTCTGCTTTACTTCTCCCTAACCTTTTTGGATAACAAACGTCGTTTTTTTGCCCTGCTCGACAGGTATCGCAGAATTAATCTCCCCATCGCTTAGAAGAGAGTCACCTTTAATCAGTCCATTCGCCACACAGTTCCTCAGGGTGTTAGAGTGACCCCTCATCCAGATAGTCGATGGGTCCAAATGTCTTGCCATCTCGTTTAGAAATGCATAGTATTCGCATACCAACAACGATGTCGATTAGACACTGTAGCACGTACCAGAGAGATCCGCATATTTACCCCGTAGTATATTAACCTCTAACTTATTTATTACCGACACCTTCGCCAGTAAAACTCTGTATTGTTTCGGAGGTCTAAAGGAAATTATATATTTTTACATACATATGCGAATAAAGACCCCTCCACTGACTCCCACCAAGGACTTCGATCCGTCCGTGTATACCTCAACAGACTAGGCCTAATACATGGTTCTGTTGAAATGCTCGTAGAGAACCTCCTGTCCAGGAAGAATTTTGTTTATAAGTATATATTTTAAGGGAAATTCTTGCATCGTTATTATTATTATTGTAAAAAGGTATCGGAACCAATATAATATCTCTACCCATTTCGTTGCCCTGACAATTTTAGAATGTCGGATGGTACCAGTAGTGGCCGCTTCTTACCCACAATTTACGTAGACGCCTGTTTCTAAAATGTATCAATTTCGAACAGATACCAAGTACATATGTACTCTGGTGATTGAGTTCCCTTCTCGTACAACCTGCGCACTCGATTTAAAACTACTTCCGTACCATTGAAGTGTTCGTTGAGCCTGCAATGCGTGATCATAAGGTTAGTTACCATTCGCAGGCCATTCTTAGTTTATCTGCTACACTCTTAAATATTTTTCTTAGTTTCCTAGCAAAATTTTAGACTGTCTTTAGCCCGTTAGGCTTGAAAATATAATATGCATCTCATTATCCTCCCTTCTACTAAGCAGTCATTTCCATAGCCCACTTCCCACTTTAAATAAAGGTTTTAACGCTATTAGTGGCATGGAAGCTACTTTCTAGACAATCTGACTGACGCGGCATTCACACAAACAGTACCATTAAAACTTTTGTTTACTTTCATAGAATCCAAGTACACGAAAGGCTGCGAATGAAAGAATTTTCGCTTGGGAAATGATAGACCCAAATAGTCTTGCTCCAGTACCACTTCCGGTCTTTGAACAATCTATGTAGTACATAATGGTCTGTTCCTTAAAGGAGTATGTTGCCTCCTTATTCTTTCAGCAAAAATATTAAACCAAACGCATTAAATTGTTCTAACCTTTATGTTCATTGTTACATCAGTGAGTTTTCTAAGCAAAAATTTATACAATTGCGTTTTGCAGTCCTTTACGAATTAAAATTTTTACTATTAATATAGTTCAGCAGAGACCGAAATAAAATATATTCTCAAGGGGTAAGGTCCGAGTTAAATGGTGAATGCATCAAAACTTCCCACCAAGCTGAAACACAACACCTTTTCTGTTGTTCAGTTTTGTACGGTTTAATTCAATCTCAGTAATTGTTGGTAGTGGAGGTCAGAATCAATCGTTTGACCGGATTGTAGAAGCACATATGGAAAATTTTCTTAAATTTCCACCAGACACATAGCTTTACCTTTCTTGGTGTCAAACCTGGCTTTGCCACCGTCTGCGAAATTTTTCCTTACTTCGTATATGATCTTTTTCATAATTATTCGCTTCTGAAATTGTTCGATTTCGTTTTGTTTTGGCAGTGAATTGCAAATGGAAGCTCGATTCATTAATTTTTCACTATTAATTAATGTGGTACCCAAACATGGCGCTTCTTTGTGTATCAAGCTTTTTTCAAATAGTTGATAACTGTTTGGTGATTAATGCCTAGTTCCCCAGCAACGTCCATGCTGCTTATATGCCAGTCTTTCTCAATTTTATTTCACGATTTCATCGACTTTTTTAGTGGTTGGCCGATAAGAGCGAGTTGCTTTTTGTCTCCGTAAATTTCACATACTTTTTCAGCTGCCTGCAATGCATTCTTACCTTTTCTATAATAAAAAAGCAAAATATGACGTTAATGTTCCGATTATACCTGATTTTTAAACGTAAATCTCTTTTCACAGAATAATACGATTTCAATAGTGTTATCTAACAAAGTGAAGCTTAAAGTATCATATTTCAAAAAAGCTATAGAATTGTCCGATGCAAGTAATATTACCAGAGATGTTACATTTAAGAGCCATCAACTAACAATTGGTAATCGAACTTTTTCGAAACCTCAATAACTACATTTTATTTCAAAACCTTGCCTATACACTTCATAGAATAAAGCAATTTTTTTTAACACCCAATATTTAAATTAAAGGCATAACAAAATATCATAGATATTCTACATTGCAATACGGCCTAGATATATGAAATAAAAAAAATATTTTCCTGCCCAATAAGAACAGGTTAGCAAACATACTCTAGGAAAAAAATAAAAATGAAAATATAAAATAAATATAAACGAAATAAAATATTAACAAACTTTAAAAAGTCAATTTCCCCCTAACCCCTTTCAACTTGTAATAGATAAACATTTTATGAAAAAATAATAAAAATAAAGAAGAACATACTTAATATGATAGAAAACTAACAGGAAAATGAAAAATAATGATAATTATGCATTTGTTAGCAGGAAAAAAATATTAAAACAAACATTTTTTTTCATATGCCACTCACTGTTCTTTATGAAAAATGCTTAAAAACTAAAAAATGAAATTGAAAAAAAATGAAAATTAAATATTTTAATATGTTACTCGTATATAGGAAAGCAAAGAAGAAAAAAAAATATAATGGCATTAAAGGAAAGGTAAATTGATATCTTCCTTATAGTGCAGTGTTAAATTTTTCCACTTAAATAAAGGGATTCGGTATATACAGCACATTGCTAACACAGGAGTGGATATCTGACAAACCCATACGTCGCTCTTATACCCGGTTGAATGGCAGTGCATAATGTATTTAATAAGAAGACTATAAATTGTAAAAAATAAAAATAAAAATTCTATTGAATAGAATAGAATTAACAAGTAGAGTAAAACAGTTTTTTTTAGTTCTTTTAGTTTTATAATGAAAAATGCACTCTCTCTCTCTCTTTCTCTAAATGGCATAGAATTTTTTGTAAACAAAGTTATATGTTTGTTCCATTATTTTATTTTTTTAATTATATTTTTTTATGTTTCATTATTATTATTATTATTAAGTTGAATGTTTAACTTGTAGTTTTTAATATATTTTTTTCTATTTTATAAACATACACAGTACAAAGTTGAAATAGTAAATGTTTCTCTCTAGAAAATAATAGAATAATCGTCGTAAGTGGTAGATAAACAAAAACATTATACACATTTCAACAAAAGTGAATGTAGAAATATAAGAGCAATACACATTATGGAATAGCATTTTTTTAGAAATAAGCCCAGCAAAATGTCAATGTTAGAGGCATTAAATTTAATGAAACACTGAAAAAAGGCTCAAATGATCTTTAAACCCTAGCCAATACTTAAAGGATAGCAAAAAGCCTTGCCACAAGTATGCTACATTATTTGGAGAGGTATTAAAAAATGTTTAAAACAACTTTTTAGGCATTATAGGCCAACAATCTCCAAGTTACTGCATATGCTGCAAACCACTTCGCTGCTATATATTTTCTATATATTTTGCTTCATTATCGTTTCATGTAAAAACAAATAGAAATGGAGTTAAATTAATATAGTAGTTCTAGTTAAATCAAAGTGATAATCATGTTGAAATAATATGAAATTCTTATTAAATCAAAATTGTGAAAAGATGTGTTTAATGTTAAATCAATACAATTTAAGGTTTAATTAACTATGAAATTACTTACAACTAACATGGTGGTCATATTAAAAAAAACATGAAAACATGTTGAAATAACATAAAATTTCGTGTTAGTTTGAAAAGATTTCTACATCCGTACATTTATTCAGCCTCTGCTAAGCTTGTTATATATGGACCATATACATATGTATGTATGTCCATGACAAAAATGTTAGGGTATATGAATATACATATATGAAGAATATACATACATATGTACATACACATATATATGTACTATGTACATATATTCAATATATGAATATTTATGTTCCATTTATACTTACACTTTATTTTTCGGGTATAGGGCTTAGGGTCCATATACAGGGTGGGTAAATTGGCTGTCAAATGATGAAATGTAAGGAATTGAGTTGTCAATCTTTGACACTTATTTAGTAAAAAAATGGGAAATTTTAACTATGGGACGCTACACTCTTGAACAAAGAATTTTAATTGTAAAAATTTACTGTTTGAAAAACTGAACGAAAACAACACATTTTTCAAAATCAAACAAAATCGTCGCATATGGAGCTCACAAAATCCACAAAAAAATCCGCTCAAAACCATCCGAAGAAAGTGACCGTATGTTGCGGATTGTGGTTAGGCGGCATCATCGGCCCGAACCTTTGGTTCTAGAAGAACAGTGCCACAAGCCACACAGTCAGCCAAACAATTCAGCTATTGCCTGGGATATTTCCCGATCACGTAATTTCTCAATTTGACGATGTCAATTGGCCGCCTCGTTCTTGTGATTTAACGTCGCTGGATTTCTCTGGGGCACTCTGAAAGATGAAATTCGGTGCTGCATTGACGAGATAAGCGAAGCTTTGTTGCAAAACGTGGTTCAAAATTTTGTGAAAAGAGCGTACGTTCGCCGACATGCTAGAGGTGGACATTTGCCCGACATCATATTCTATTATTAATTCCCATATTTCTATGAATTAATGAATATGTATGTATGAAAAAAACTTAATTTGTCAAAACAAAATTTGTTTTTAAGCCAATTTACTTCCTAACCTCAAATTTGACCACCCTATATAACTTTTTTAGCTAAGATCTTCTTTCCTTTATATACAAATATTTTTTTATTTATTTATTCATACAAATGAAATAAGAAATATTCACACATCACACATATAAAATAACATTTTTTTAACAAAAATTTTGAAAAGAAAACAAATATACATGCAAATATACAAAGAATTTAAGGCATAATTCGATGAAATAATATAAAATAAAAAATTATTATTTTGTTTTATGCAAACAATGTAAAATTAACATTGAACCATTTTATTTTTTAAGCGAAAAAAGTTAAAATTAATATGTATACTTTTCTGTTAACACGAACATCAGTGTTGAATATTAAAACAACATGTATAATTTAATATGATACAACGTTAACAAAATTTTTTTCAAAAATTTACAAAAAACAAAATTAACATTTTTTGTTGTTGATTTTACGTTAGGATTTTTTTTTTTTTTGTGTATCTTTTCTGTATTAGAAAAGCAAAATATGACGGTAATGTTGCGAATTTTCACTCAATTTTGAACGTAGATAGCTTTGCACAAAATAATACGATTTAAATAATGTGTTCTAACATCGTGGACCATCACTATCATTTAAAAGCAGAACAGGACAACTTTTTTACTTGGTCTCAGCTTAAGTTTTAGTACATATGTATGTTTTGACAGGGAATTAAAGAATACGTACACATGCTATGAGACTTCCCATCAAATAACTACTACAAAAGTAGTTAACTCAGTTTCTACGTGGGTGCTAATGTGGTGAAAAATGTCAAAATTTTTTACCAAATTGTCGAGCATGTCATGGAATGTATCATGGCTCAATTGTGTCCAATGGAGTCAGATATTACGAAACTTCGAGCGAATCAGGCTCTTTTGATGATGGACTGGACACATCGTCTTATATACAAAACTGAATGTGTGTTTGTATGTATGTTTGTTTGTTGAGTTTTTTGTTTCTAAACTGCTGAACTAATTTTCTTGAAATTTTTACAGTATCTCTCTGTATGTCTGGAAGGAATTATAGGCTATATAAATTTCAAAAATTCCAACTGGACGGTGCCACTCCCCTACAAAGTAAATATTTATTTTTCCATATCTTCAAAATTGTAACGTAAGAAGTTCCTATATTTGGTCAAAATAGATTCGTAGTCCATAAAAACTAAGTAAAAAGTAGGCGGAGTTGGAGAAGTTGGCGTGGTACCTTCTATATAAAGTAAATATTGATGTTAATACATATATCTTGTGAACAGTTACAGTGAAAGTTTCAGAATTTGAGTGGATGAAATTCATAGTCAGTACAATTCACAGTCAAATACTAATACGAATTGAACAAGTGGGCGTGGTACCTCCCATACAAACTAAATATTGTTTTCATTATATCTTGAGAACGGTTAAAGCTAAAGTTTCAGTATTTGCTCTAAATGACTTCATGGCCAACAAAAATCATTACTCAATAATTGGGCGAAATTGGACAAGTTGGTGTGATACCACCCATACAAAGTAAATATTGATTTTAGTATATCTTGAGAACGGTTAAAGCATAAGCTTCTGAATTTGGTCTAAACAAACCATCAGTCAAAAACTGCGCAGAATTGGAAAAGATAGCGTGGTACCTCCCATATAAACTAAATATTGATTTCTTTATATCTTGAGAACGGCCAAAATTAGTTTCAGTATTTGGTACTTTCCATACAAAGTAAATATTGATTTTTGTATATCTTGAGAACTGGAGTAGTAGAAGTTTCTAAATTAGGTCCAAGCAAAGACGTAAACAATATCATCAGCCAGTAACTGGGTGAATTAAATGAGTGGGTGTGCGCACCCTAAATATTGAATACATACATAGAGAAGGGCAACAGTTAAAGCAGCGTTATCTATCCACATAAGCCAAATAGCGGGTACTCCAAGAAACACACTGGATAAAAGCTGTCTTATATGTATGTAATTTATATATAAAAATGAATATGCTAAACGACAAATTCTGAGTTGTCTTTCTGGAATGGACTATAGTAGATCTCAAATGTTTGAATTTGGACCGAAAAGGAGCAAAAGGTGGAAAACAGTTAAAAAATTTAACTAAACTAACATTCAAGATAATAATTAAAATGAGGGTAGCGAAGTACGCCGGATTTTAGCAAGTAAATAATAAAAATTAGCAAAATAAAAGTGTCGATACTTTTTAGTTAATTATTTTAGTTTACTTTTAAAATAAATTGGAATTTTTTTCAAATTAAAGATTTCCAATTTAAATGAAAAATATTTGGGCCCTGTTAACTTTGTATAGAGTTTGTATTGCAATAAAACAGTAGCTTTTTGTTGGCAGTTTTCCTATAAAAGTTTGATACCTCCTACACTTTTTTCCAAGTGTTTTTAAAAAATTTTATTGGTTGCTATTAATGTAATGTGAATGCCAATCATTATAAAGAAGAAGAAAAACATAGAAGACATTTCTTTAATGTCAAAACCAAATTTTTTTAACGAATAAATAAAAGTAATGCCAATATGTAAATTAACTATTTATGTGTGAGTGTATTTAATAAATTTTTGTGTTTTTTATGTTGTTTATGAAAATCAACTTATGAATGCCGATTTTCTTCTTCTTATTTGGTTTGTGACGGTTGAAATACATTAGTACAATAAAACACTGTTACAACGGTTGTTCACAAACAAGTAAACAAAACGTTTGTTCAATACATGATACGCGGATACAAAACTTTGTGAATTCAGCAATTGTCTTAATGCTGTATTATGGTTACGAATTCGGATAGTAAAACAAGTTAAATATTTCGTAATACCATATGGACTCATTTAAGCAAAATTCTTTTTTTTTTAATCTAAAATAATACTGGGTTATCTCCTATTAGTTGCCCATAACACAATAGGTGTAATTTTTTTTAGAACAATAAATTTCTATAAAAACTTTGCAAATTACGTTCGCAAAAGCATTTCACTGAAAAGAACAAAAAGTCATCTTATACGTACGAGTTTGTACGTCTGTGAAGAAAATAGGCATTAGTTGTTGGCACTTAAAGTACATTATGATGCCCCATTCAAAACTAAACATTTCCATTGAAAGTGTTTACATGAACTGATCCACTCAGTGGCATGTATGCATGAAAAACTCATATTTTTATTTTAATATCAGAACAATAAGCTTACTAGCAACAACAACAAAAACAACAACATAACCACTTAATTTGAAAACTATGTATGAAATGATCTAAACACCAACAACAACAACATACTCATGCACAATGCAAATGCATCATCATCGAGACAGGGCACAATGGCATCATCATACGGGTACAGTAGCAAAAATATAAAAAAAATGTTTTTAGCCGTAAATTTGCACATAATGAAAATAAAAACAATAAAAAATAATACACAAATACAAATGAAGTAAATTTTATTTCATTATTTTATATTTTTGTTTTTATTATTATAACACAAGCTTTTTTTTGTTAGAAATAAACAGGATTTTGTTTTTAGTTCATCTTTATA
This sequence comes from Wohlfahrtia magnifica, assembly GCA_023159175.1. Taxonomy (NCBI): domain Eukaryota; kingdom Metazoa; phylum Arthropoda; class Insecta; order Diptera; family Sarcophagidae; genus Wohlfahrtia; species Wohlfahrtia magnifica. The sequence continues at coordinate 874,212 of JAKWBJ010000053.1, read as the reverse complement.
TTTAGAACGAGTGATTATTTTTTCCTGTTATTTTTTTTTAGTAAGGACCAATATATATACACACATATGTTCATACGTATGTATATATGTACTACATACGTAGTATTTATTCATTTATGGGTACATCATATCACTTTAAAAAAGATTTATTTGACGGCACAATAAAAAAAATAAAAATAAATTTTTGTAATAAAACTAAATTAAATTGAAGTTTTAGTTTTTAACGGAGCATATGATGAATCCATAAAATACTCGTATAATAAAATTCTAAGCTAGTAGAACATAATTGTTATTGACTAGTTTTTTTAATATTTTCTTTCATTTTTTTTCAAGGTTATCAAGTTGATAAATTGTTTAAAAAGTTTTTTTTTTAATAATATTAAAAATAAAAGTACAAATTTTGTAAATGGATACCTTCAGTTAATAAAGGGTATTTTGATAAAAGTGTCAGAACTTTAATCTTATATATATAAAAATGAATGTGAGTTTGTTTGAAGTCTATAGACAACTAAACGGCTAAACCATTTTTTTTTTAATTTTTCCAGTATCTCTCTCTCTCTCTCTCTCTCTGTATGTATTTTATAAGATACTTACAAGCCGTACTGTAGGACATGCAGGATTCTTACGTATGTACTTGAAACAATTTCCAACACGTCCACAGTTCCTACCGAACTGCCTACCGGTATTACTTCGTGTAGACGACTGCTATACATCATTGTTCTATTCACTATTTGAACTGTTATTCCGGGAAGACTTTCGCTGAGCTTCGGCTATACATAGTGCTTAATTCAGTCTCCCGATAAATTGATTCACCGTATACCATGACAGCGATCCCTGGGAAAAAGTGAGCAGTGGAATACAACCTGTTCGGAGCTTCCATCTTCGTCTGGGCAGACCGAAGACTTTGAAGAGTCGTTGTATGCGCAATTCAGTATATTATCTCCACTGTACGAAATGAATCGATTTGCGCGTCAGCAACGTAGGGATTTATTCGAAATTTATCTTCATTTAAAATCATCTTTTCAGATGAAGCTCATGTTAATCTTGGTGGATACGTTAATAAGCAAAATTGCCGTATTTGGGGCTCAGAAAACCCAAAAGTGGTCTTACAGAAGCGGAAGCATCATTGGCCCATAATGGAGATACATACCCGCTCTTCATGTTATTGATGTAAACGATGTTTGGTTTCAACACGATGGTCCAACTTGCCGTACATCACATGCCACAATTGATTTATTGCGTCAAACGTTTCATGACCGTTTAATTAGCAGAAATGGTGCTGGCCAGCAAGAAGCTGCGATTTGACACCGTTGTACTATTTTCGGTGGGGCGCCATTAAAGACAAGTGTTATGCCGACAAATGAGAGGCCAGCCGCGGCAGCCATATGAATGAAATAATATTTAATTTCTAACCGGAACAATTGTATTTCACAACAAAAACTTAAATTTGGCAAAATTTCAAACCGTTTTTGTTTTATTGCATTTTTAAATTTAAACTTTTAAATAGCCCACCATAAATATTCAATTGCTTGTACGACCCGTTATTAATTGGCTGAAGTTGTAGTTTATCTCACCATGTATTCTCCATATTAATTTATCTATCTGCGGAATTAACCTGCACGTTCATCTGTCCTTTGGTGAGTTTGTGGTCGACTTCTCCTTACAGAAATCGTATTGGAGGTCAAAGAGACCGTTTATACACAATCCTTTCCTGATATTTGACTGTTCAATAGGCAGATCGGTCTATGTGAGCTATGATCTACTAGATTTTTCCCTTGGCTTGGATATAAGAATGAGTTTTTATCTTTTCCATAAACTTGAAAATAAACCATCCTTCAGACATCCTGTTGCCTAAAGATATACATTTTGCTTATCTTCAAAATCTGGTCGCAAGAAGAAACAATGGAAAAATGGCCATATACATTTTGAAAATTCCAACTGGACGTCGTCATGCCCATTCAAAGTAAACATTTATTTGTCTATATTCTCAAAATGGTAACGCTAAGAGTCTCTAAATTTCTTCCAAAAGCTTCGTGTATAATAGAAATCAATAGTCTAAAAAATGGGCTTAATCGGATGGTACCTCTTATACCAACTGGAATAAGTGCAAGTTTCTAAATTTGGTCCAAATGACTTCGTAGCCAATACAAAACCTTAAGGTATGATCAGGTTTAGCAAATATTTGTTTCAAATATGTTATGTTTGTTCAAATAACTACAAATAGCCAAATAGGAAAACATGTTTGCCATGCGGTCACACATAACAAACATTTGCCTCACAAAATATATTTGAACAAACTTTTAAAAACAAAAAATTAATTTTTTAAAACAAGAAATAAAAATGGAAATAAAATGAAGCCGTAGAAGATTTGATCGTGAGATATCGACACATTTTTTTGGATGGAAAAGAGAAAAAAAATGAGATTCACTTAAGTAATCACCTTTCCTAATTTCAACTTTGTTTTAGTTAGATGTTCTCGTAATAGGTTTAAGATAATTGGTAATGAATTTTGTCTCATTTTATATGTCCTATATATTTATGTATCAAGCTCTCATACCATACTTAATCGAACGCCTATGAAACGTTGAGAAAGAGAGCGGAGCAAAATTTATATTCTCAAAAGTCCTTCTTATGGCCATTGTCATTCTCAGTGCCCGTTCCATTGTTCTGGGTTTGGTTCTATGTCCAAATTGATGATTTGAAGTAAACTCGACTTCACTCAGTAGTGGCTGTAACTTTTTAATTTAGTGCTTTCTCGAACAACTTGCTATTGTATAATTCAACCTTTGCGTGGTCCTTTCAAGGTTTAGTGATTAAAGAAATAAACGAAATTTTCCATGCTCGTGCACAATATTTGAGATACAAAGCAACATTGAATATGAAGAGAATTAACTTTTTCGTAAAACTAACAGGACATCTCCGTGATCATATCATTCCCGATTTTATCAGCTCAAGATGTTTTCTTGAGCTTTAGATCACTGATAACGATTTTAATGTTACGCAACTTAAATCTCAACGAGTAGACTGTAGATCGTAGACCGTGGTGCTAAATGTTGTTGAAAACCTGCTTCAAATGTTCTACAAATACGTTACCCTGGTGCAGTTCCTATTCAACTTTCGCAACGGAGGTCTGCTTTATAACTGATCTTTTGAGGTTTCCTTGCTGGGAGTCAAAAACAATAATCTACATCTGCGATCGCATCTAGATTCTCAGGTTAATTGTTTAAAGAGGCAGTCTTTCCCGATTCCACAGATTTTTTAGATTTTTTGTACATTCATTGATGAACCTCTATCGGAGTTCTAAGTGAAGGGTTTTCGGAGCTCTGCGTGCTAATGTATTTTCTAAGCTTCAGCCAGTTGATCCGCGTGCTTGTTAAAACAGAGCAAGCCTTTAAGAACATACTTTGGTGAGAGCTCAATATGGTAACAATAATTAGAGGTGGAGAGAGAGAGAGAGAGAGAGAGAGAGAGAGCCATTAATGAAATAATGAAAGTTAATAAAGTCGATTTTATTGCTTGAAAAATTCATAATTTTGGAAAATTCATTTATAACAAAATTAATTGATATAATTGGCCATCGTTAGCCACTACATTTTCCCATCTTTCTGGCAGCATAATAATTCCGCGCCAAAAGAGCTGCTACGGTTTTGAGCTAAAGAATGAATCAAGCCAATTTCTGATACCCTGTTCTGAAGTGAAGCGTATTCCAGTAAGGGCGTACTGCATCGATCGAAACAAATCGTGGTCAGGCTGGCTGGCCGTGCTTTACATATGACTTTTGCGCTTGAGGTTATCGTATTGTATCAATTTTTCATCACCAGTCACAATACGATGCAAAAATGTCTTCTTTTTGTAGCGCTCAAGTATATTTTTCGACATACAAAATCGCCTTCCAAAGTCTCTAGGCTTGTTGTGTGACTTTCAATGATAATGCAAATTCTTCTTGCGTTTGACAACAATCTTCATCGAGTAATGCTTCCAACTCTTCATCTTCAAACTTTTTCGGCTGATCAGTCTTCTCCTTGTCTTCTGTGTCGAAATCACCACTTTTAAGTCGCGTAAAGCATCATTCACAAGTTTTTTGAGTTGATGCATGTTGACCATAAGCTTCCTCAAATGAAAGGAGGTTATCAGACTTCCCCGAAAAACATTTTTTTAGGCATAAAATGCGACATTATTATAGCTATTGAACAAAATGTGTGCTTACACTTTGGCGTCTATCGAATACTGAATTACAATTTGTTGATATTGACAAACAAAACAACTTCGTGGAAAACACACATCATCAGTCAAAAAGCGGGCGAAAATGGATAAGTAATAGTTAAGATAATAATTATGATAGCGAAGCGCGCCGGGTTTAAGCCAGTTTCAAATAAAATAGCGCTATATTACCTCCATATGAAGGGAAATTCCATAGCATTTATATTTTAAAAACTGTATTTAACAAATAACTTTAACAGCCCTTCTGAATTATACATATCGCACTTGTACCGCTAAAGTAAGTCAACTCAAAATTTATCAATGTTTACTTTTTGCAAAAAACCAATACACAGTGTAAAAGTGTTACATCATTATTTCTACTCTAAGGTAAAAAAATTCACTTTTTTGAAAATATATTCATATTAAACAGAGTAATTTAATAGTTAAATGCATTTAAACATAAAAATAAATGTTTTTTAAAGAACTCTTAAGATCACTATTAGAAAAATTTCATTTTATCAAAATGATTTAAATCGGTCATTATTCAATAAAATATCTAATATTCTTATCTAAATCTCTCCTTATCGCGGTCAGCAATTTGTATAAATTTAGTTTTTATTTAAATTACAAAAAACAAAAATTATATTATAATTTATTTTTTTTCTACACTTTTAGCTTCACAGTTGCCTGAGGAAATGCAACAGGTAAGTAATGAAATAACCAGATACCAAAGAAACGTTTTATTCTACGAACGAAAAATCAAGAAAAAAAATCAAATATTTTAACAGCAAAAACCCAGGGCATACACAACAAAAAATAAAGAAAAACAAACTGAGTGGCTGTCAGTGGCGACAGACAATTTTTCTATGGATTTTTCATTGTTGTCGTTGTCACTTTTATTTTCTAGATGTTCTTGCGCTACTTCTAGTTTTTTTTTGAAATTTTGTGCAAAAATTGTGAAAAACAAGTCAGTTTGTATTACTGATGTTCGTTGTTGTTGTCGGTGTTGCACAAACACTGACAGCAATAGTCATGACGGTGTTGGGGTGGTAGCACACTGGCAGCCAGACATTTTAAGCCAACAAGACATGATGCCAGCAAAGATTTTCATGGCATCATTATTATTATTATTGGCAATGCAAATACTCGTACATACGCAAGTACACCTTCTCTTTTGTTGTAGTTAAAAGACTTTATTTTCGGGAGTGCAGAGTGAAAAGAAGGCTCCAACAGCAACTGTTGCTCCTGAAAACATATATATTGTCTACGTATATATGCTTTTCTTTGAAAGAACAACACTTTCACTTTCTGTTTTTTTTTTTTTTCAAAGAAAATCTTTTGCCTTGACATTGAATCTGGTCAAAATAACAATCATAATACGTCTCAATACCATTTCCAAGAAAATAAAGTAAATTAATACTAGAGATGACAACTTTTCAAATAATTAAATATACTTTTATTAAATGTATTTTTATGCAATAATAATAATAATATGGTGAATAAAAAACAGAAAATTCTCAACAACAAAAATTATTGCAACACTTCAAAATTTAGGAGTTTCTTTCTATGTTTGAAATTTTATAGTATTTCTCTGTAATTCTGACGACTAGTATAACCATAGCCATGTAAATTTCAAAAATTCCAACTGGGCGCTGTCACCCTTAAAAAAGTAAATATTTATTTGTCTATATGTTTTTTTTTAATAAAAGTTTCTAAATTTGAACCAATTTACTTCAATTTTAATGCAAATTATCATTCAAAAAGTGGGCGTAATTGGATAAGTGGGCTTCACACCTGCCATACATATTACATATTGATTTTTGTTTATTGTGGAAATGGTAAAACTGGTCGTTTCTGAAATATGACTTCATTGTCAATACGCATTATCAGTGAAAAAATGGGCGGAATTTGATAAATGGGCGTGGCATATCCTATATAAAATATATAATAATTTTTTATAATTTGACAACGATAGCAGTGGTAGTTTCTAAATTTTGTCCAAAGAACTGCGTTGCCGTATATTGGTAATCAGCAATCAAAATGTATTCGGTGTTAGATAAGTGGGTGTGGCATGATATTTGTTTTTCTTTATCTTGAAAGCAGTAATAACAGAGGTACCTAAATTTGATTTAAATAGCGTCAGTCAACTAGTAATATAAATGGACCTTACATGCATACAGACATTGGTTACGGTACCATCCTACGACAAGTCAGCGGACAGATCCTGGGGCGTCTAACGTTTTTTTCTTTTGACACTTACTCTTAACTTCGGTAGGACCGGGTTTTTACTATGATGAACTTAGCCTCTCGGTCTCTCTCAGATCATACGACTCCCCTCTAGGTCGAGATTTAGGGCATTAAGAGGGCCGCTAGGCATGTTTAAGAATTAAATTTCGAACCTTAATATCTACGCCAACAATCTTGCATCGAACATTGCTTTCAATTCCAACTTAGGTAGAAATATCTTCCCAGATGTATTCGCTTACTGACCTAATATAAAGCCATTCGGCAGAATAAGTTTGCTAACGAATGAGAAATTTATAGAGCACTATGGAACGCTTTTAATCTTATATTATCTTGAATGCCGTGGCCTTCTCTATCAATGAGAAGGACCAGAACTCTTACGATTTTCGGGAGGGAGTCGATTAGGCTGCGGGTATAATTACTGGGTATTGTATGATTGAACGTACGTATGTTATGCCTACTGTAGGTTCTGTCAGGATGTAGAAGAGGATGAATCAATACAGTACATTCTTTGTGACTGCTCTGCTGTAAGGGCACATAGGCTAAGATATCACGGCGCACATCTCTTTCATGATCTGGAATCTTTCTCATTTAGCTTAAACTTCAATATGTCTCTGCAAAGTCGGCACTTAGACTTAGGGAGCCGGATGGACTGAGGCACGTTCGCTTTGGATACGATAACATCCTATAGAAAATAGGCAGAAATATTTTAATGCGTAGGCCAGATTGAGCGATACCTACTTTGAGCTTCGGTAGAGCTTATCCGGGCAGAATACCTTCTAGGGATGAATGGGTTGCTGGATATGTTGTTCATTCATACCTTCTAGGGATGAATGGGTTGCTGGATCTGTTGTTCGAGATGACACAATCGCGGTCTTTGCCGATGGCGCCAAGAAGTAAACTTTTACAGGGTCGGGTTTTTACTCTGACCAATTGGACTCAGAGTCTTCTTCAGACTACCCGATGATTGCACTGTTTATCAGGCTATAGATAAGGCCGCATTTCATATCTGAAAACTAAATACCGAGATCTCAAGGCCTATTAGGATCCCTGTAGACAGTCTCGCCACAATTAGTGCTCTCAACTCATATGTGATTAAGTCGATATGTCAACTCGTTGACCAATCTGGAGCGATATCATGTCGTACTGATATGGGTTTCAAGACATAAGGCCATCAAGAGAATGAAATTGCTGATGGGTGTACTACTACAGGGGGACCTGCATGACCCTCTGCGTCATTGATTTTGTTAGATAAATGGGTACTGAGTAATTGGAACCAGATGGACCAATATTACCGCTTTTAGAATATCCAGAATGCTTTGGCCTTCTCTTTCTATGGGAATGACTAGGTCTCTTCTTAGCCTTGAAAGGTAGTCGATTGGGCTTTTTTCGGGCATAATTACTAAGCACTGTGTGGTATGGCGCTAGCATGCGCATGGGATGCCATGGTCATGGCTGTTGTAGTAGCTGTCAGGATAAGAAGAAGCATAAATCGGTGCAAAACTCTACGACAGTACTGCTCTATGCGAGCTTAAACTAAAGCACTTGGGTGCATGTTATTTCCATGATATGGACTGTCTTGGAGAATTGTTACTGTCGAAGTTAATAAACTTCGTCAAGGTTACCAGTGTGCTCAAATGAGGAAATTTATATTTTAGGGACCCTAGGTTGGGATCTTTTCTGTGGCTCCCCCATATATGGCCTTTCGGCATCTTTAATGGGTCTGTCCTTGTTTGCAGTATCATAATGAGCCATAGGGCCTTCGAGTGAACTCGCGGAATGCGAGCGACCCATACAATCTAAGCTATTAACTAACGTAGGTCATCGTCATCCCTAGGTTAAGTAAAGTTACATCGCAATCGTTTACTACGCACGGCTTATTTAGATTTAATGAAAGACGATTTGGATGTCCTTCTGCTTATCGAATCTTCTCTGACCAAGTTTAGAAAATCTGAAGTCTTCAAGCTCTGAGCAATAGCAAAGTAAATGTTCCGTAGACTGGACCTTTTTTTCATCATTACTAATGCTACAAAAATCTTTATATGTGATTCCTAGAGAGAAGTTTCGATACTTATCCCGTTCCATATCAGACTTTCCTGGTCGCATAATAGGTGGATTAATGTTTCTATTATCCCTTCGCTAGTTGTAAAGTTCCTGCTACATCAGTTAAACGTCGTCGCTTACTTTCATACCGAGATATTACATCTGCTCCTTCACAGTTGACTCTTGGTAAAATCAATAAATTTGGTCCTCTATGACCCCTGATAGAAAAGAGATTTTCAACGCTTAAAGTAGTCTGCTTTGCTTCAAAAGCTTAAGACTATACCAAAATGTGCTCACAGAAATGTTTTGAAGGTGAAAAATAGCGTCGGCATATTTGTTCTCTATAAGAGTGTTGCCTTAACCCGAATACCTTGGTTTGAGAAATATAAGTTTCGGACCCTTAAACACGCAGTTTTTAACTGAATTTTTTACAATGATATGCACCTAGAGAGATTTCATATTTTTCAGGAAAAATAAAGGTCTTAGTTTTGAAAAGACACAAAATTCTTTAGTAAGAGAATTCAACCTGTAGTTCTTCCTTATTCGCTAATCTATCTTGAAACTCATTAAATAGATCACGACAAAACTTCCACAACTAACAAATCACTTAAATGAGTCCATCGATAAATTATCTCTTTACCTCGGAACTGGTGTAACCCACAGAAATTAATTTGTTATTTAATTTAATTTTGAACAAGTAAAAATCTCTTATTGTTCTTGCTATTGCCAGTATTTCTTAATAATGGTGGTGATAATGATTTTGAGCACCAAAAAAGTCTTTTGGCAACATTTTAAAAAGCGTTAGAAAACAGAAACCCAGTCATCAGGCAGGCTACTGACAGCCAAAACTCATTTACATCAATTTACACTCAACAAATGACTCATTGGCGGTCATGTCGTTTAAATAATGCCAGAATATTTATGAGGAGAATGAAAGTGTAAATGAAATAAATTTCTTCTTCGCTTTTTTCTTTTCATTAAAAATTTTCTTGAATCTTAAGGTGTTGGAACAAAAAAATGAAAGTTTCGAACATGTTGGCCATTATGAAGAGTAGCAGCAGTAGAAACAACAACAACAACGACAATGAAGTGAAAAATCAAAATATTTGTTACTTTTTTCATAATAATTTTGTTCTTGTTGTTGTTGTTGTAGTTGTTATTATTGCTTTCTTAAATTTTTTCATTTAAGAATAAGAGCGTAATAAAGCTGTTGATTTAATTTAACAAATTATGTTGTTGTTGTTATTGTTGTTGTTGTTGTTGTAATATTTTAACTTCCGGTATTTGTAAAACGTCCTTGACTTACACACCCACATACTCTTGTTATGTAACTAATTTCTTAGAAGTATTGGGAGTAAGAGAGGTGGTTTGTCTTGTTGATTTTTGTTTTGGTCAATTGTTGCTTATTTTTTCTTCCTTTCTCTCTCTGCTGGCTGCTAGACTTGTCTTATTTATTTGATATGTGTTTGTCTACTTGTAAGTGTATATGTGTGTGTATATGTATTTAGACCTTAATCAACAAATGTTTATTTGTGCTGGCTGACTGGCTGGCTGGATGTTTTTGGCCAAAAGACTGAGCTGTCAAGTTGTTTGGGTTTTTCTTAAACATCTCGTCTTATATTGCCTGGGGTGATAATCCGCATAAAATTACAATCACACCCAGACAAATCGACCTACAAAAACATACTCACATCCAGACACACACATATGTAACTTCCATTTTTACAAACAAAAAAAAAAACAAAAAAATATATAACACATTCACACTCCGTTTTAGTCTCAGACGAAATACATATTCTTATAGAAATTTCGTAGAAATCCAGCAAAAAAAAAGAGAGAAAAAAGGAAAAAAGGCCAAGGTCGTCTTCGATTTTTCCTTTGGCTTCGTTTTCTACATATTTAAACACACACATATACATATGCATGAAAGTCCTTTTTGAGTCTCAGCAAAAACACATATACATACGGACACAGACACTCACTCCTTGTTACAGAGGCAGACATGGCCACACATACGACAGTACATGCAGTCAAGTCATATATGTGTGCATATGTGTAAATTTTGTTGTTGTTGCCTCAGCAGTATGTTCTCGCATATATTTGTGTCCCATATTTTTCTTGCCAGTCAACACAATACATGTGTTGCTGCTACCATCACCCATCCCTTATTAACGCATCTAAGTATGAGGGTGTGTGTGTATATAATTTTCACCCACATCGTCTTCGTCACCGCCATGTGTGAAGTGGGGTTTTCCATACTTGAAATAATCGTTGCAAAATGAAGGCGAAAAAAAAGCAGTAACAAGACGATGAAAAGGGAAAAAAATTCATTTGCATTTTGATACTCAATAAATTTAATGCTTTAAATGGCCTGTTTTATTTGTTAAACAACTTTTTTTGAATTCATACTTTTCCTTTTTTTGCGTTTAATGCGGGTGAAAAATAATTTTTATAATTGAAATGACTTTAAACGAGATACTTGTTGATCATAGAGGAGAAGTTTTCTTAAAGGATTTATTTAAAAGGATTAATATTTTAAAATGTTTGAAAAACATTTTTAAGTTAATAAAAAAAAGTAAAAATCACGATGGCGAACTTCATTGTAAATCTTGTGACAAACGCTAACAATGGTAAATCATCGATGACAGACAATGAATTTTTTTTGATGTCATACACGACTTTTTTAACTAATTTTCTAAATTTACAATGATGACAGAAGTTGATTTTGTCTAATAGGCGCCACGTATTCCTGAGTCCTAACAGACAATATCATCGAAAATCATTAGTGCTTTATTCGATAACAGGAAGATTGAGGAGACACAATCTTGTATCGTTAAGTATTTAGTCGACTCATAATAGACAATATTGCTGAATTTCAGCTTTTTTTAGTATCACGAAGCGAACATAGTAGTGACAAATCATCGATGACAGACGAGTTAGTGTCATGTGTGATTTTTTAAAACAATTGTCCAAATGTTCAATGATGACGTTAGTCCAAGTGGTCAATATCACCGAGAATCATTAGTGCTTTATTCGTTAACAGGGAGGTGTAGAAGACAAAATCCTGTATCATTCAGCGTGTAGTAGGGTCTACACTCCTAACAGACAATGTCGCTGAATTTCAGCTTTCTTTAGTATGGTGATATTATCAGGTGGGCCGTATAAAAGTTAAAAACGCAATAAAACAAAAACGGTTTGCAAATAGAATGACATAAGTATTGCCAGATTCGAAATAACCGCTGGTTCAAATTTAAATTGATAGATGGCCCACCCGATGCAAAGAAGTTGTCATACATAATTCCATTTGTTTGTGTGATTGCCACAAGGATTTACTAATGAAATTTTTCATTTGCGATAGTTTCACATAATTTTCTACTTGATAATGATTCTGTGACGATGATTCATCGATGCTAATGTCGCTCAAATACGCAACCGGAAATATAATTGTTTGTATCTTAAAACTGCAAAAGTTTGTATATATTGAAGGTACAAGTTGGCATTTAATAAAAAACTATTGATTGCAATGATTTTACCGGCGTTTTAAATATATAAAGCGTAGGCAGATTGAGTTGTGGTAGCAGAGTTAAGTTTTTTATTAAATTTCAAAGCCACATTGCATTTGTTTACTAATATATATCGATTGATTGATTGAAGAGACTATACGCACAACGACACACAATAAATTTTGTGTAGCTTATTATGTCTACCACATTGAGTTGGGGCTTCGAACAAAGCCAGTTATCTTGTTTAATGAGGCAATAAATGTCTGGTTTGGAGTTACTACTGCTACTTCTCCGGTGGGTAAGTTAATGTGGCTATTTTTTGGTGAGAAATGCACTATAAAGCCCCTAATAGAGGGGACGCTACTGACCATAAAAACAAGACATTGGGTGCCAAGTGAGCATGCAAATTCTTTAATTCCCTTTCAACGACTATTGTCATTGTTACAAGGGCAGGGAACAGAGAGAATATATATTTAGCACCAGACTTAATGAACTACTAAGATATCTCAAGGTTACAGGCCGGATCTATTTTCATAGTGGTATACACTACGAAATAAATGGCAGTACACATGGAGAGTGGTGTGATTAATAATTTTAGAAGCTCTCCGTCTGCTAGAAATTAGTCGCATCTTTACGTACAGATGCATTTTAAGTTTGAGTTGGCTGTGAACATAAAAGATCGCCCTGTTCTAGACTATTTAGTGCTCTAATATCATTCTTATTGAGCAAAAGTATCTTTTGGAAAGTAGATGGTGAATAAACAAACCTCTTCGATTGGCTTAGTTGAGAGGCATACGCCAATAGCTGAGAAAATTTCCCCTTATTTTTGGAGTTGATATTGACTCTGAAATATGTCCGAAGCCTACTGAAAAATGTCCAACTCCTCCTCCTTATGACCAGATACCTAACATAACATAACCTTGTTAAATGCACCAAGTTCATTGGGAGATGTTAGAGAGTCCATAAAAATCTCTCGATTTGTTCAACCAATGGATTTCTTTCTTAGACACTCTCTTACCAAAAAAAAAAAAAAAAATACAAAAAATTCGGCCTGAAAATTCGCAGAGTATTTGCCCAAGAAAAATGAAGCCTATTTTGTGCCTTCGGTGAATCACACTTTGTCAGCGATATTACGCCCTCAATAAGTTTACTCATTTTACAAAAACGATACATAAATTATGTAATAGAACTGGCATTTGATGCAATACGGGGCCACAAATCGGTGCATTCCTTGGCTACAGGACCAGTGACGGCGGAACCTTTCATTTCAGTCTTATTATTCACTATTACCTCGCATTACCCACAAAGTATATAAACACGCCATCCCTCCTTCTAAATGGTTTTATATGTCAAATTACCACAGCGGTCATTATCTTTTTAATGTCACCAAAAATATCACTAAATATATCACCAAAACCAGCAGCTGGCAAACGATTCAAGCGACCACGAGTGCTGCGAACAGCAATAACGTACAAATTCTTGGCACCTGTATTATCAGCACAGTTCATTACGCCACCAACTGGGGAGACACGATATACGGAAGTTTCTTCCCGCGGTACCACCACGTCGTCGCTTAGACATTTTATGGCTGATTCACAATTAAAAAGGAAATTAAAAGAATAAGTATTACAAGAATGGTTTAACCATGTAATTAATTTTAATAACGAAGGGATCGTTTTCCAACCACACCTCATAATTGCGAATTCATCGGCAAAATCATTCCTTCAAATGTCCACATTACTCGGAGTCAATGACACGATATCGTTGGAAATGAAAATATCGATCGATGCAAGATTGTAGAAGTAAAAAGATGGTAATATCCGAAGGTTCGAAGTTTAATTCTTAAATACGTCTAGCGACTCTAGATAGCATAAACCTCGTCCTGGAAGTCAGTGCGTTCATTAGGCAGTCTGATAGAGACCGAGAGGCAGTAAAAGCCCGACCCTGTGTCTGCCACTGTGTTTGAGCCATCATTATAGTTTGAGATCGCATCATCCTGAAAGACAAATTCTGCAGCCTGATCGTTCCTAGTAGATGTTCTTGTCACATAGTTCCTACCAAAGCTTAGGGCAGGTATCGCATAATTCGTTCGTTGCCCAAAGATCATTAGCCCACCTTTCGTAGGACGGTGCGGTGACAAACGCGAACGTACCACCTTATTCCCTAAGCCTCAGATAGGATATCGCAAATACATATTTGATAGAGATGTCAAGAGGTGTGGAACTCATAGTGCCAGTAGTACATGACATGTCAGCCTCTTTACCTATAATCAATCAATTACAAGGTTTGTTTATAAAACAGTAATTCAAATTGATTTGTTTAATAAAAAAATGGCTCAAATATCACTATATTGGGGTGAAAGAAGCATGAGTACCATATGCTTACCTGTAGCTCTTCAAATGCATGCAAAAGTTCTGTGTGCTAAGGGCGATATTATTAAAAAAAAATAAAGTAAATAACCCAACATGATAGGAAATACTTAGATTCTAGTTATTTTACTTTCTTTTTGATATTCTTTTTTACCTTCAAAAACTAACCCTCCTAATATAAAAACCTCATTCAATGTATAATTACCATTTTCCTTGAAAATCCTCCATTAGTTTTCTTCTTAAATCTCTTCCCTAAAATTTCTATACTTTTGTGCCACATATTATAGTTGAAATATATTTATAAGTAATGCATACATTAACCATCAACAATATCCTTTTCCTTTGTCCTCTACATCCTTTCATTTATTTATGTCTAAAAATATAGCATAATGGTCTCGACCCAATAGTTATTGTCACCCAAACGAATAAACCACTTGGGGAGCCTTAACTAAAGACTAAATGCCTCCACCATATGACTACATGTCATGCCCACATATTGGCAAAAGGCTCATCTTCCTTTTATCTTCGCATCCTTATCATCATCATCATCAGCATCTATCATTCATTTATAAACGTTTTGTATACGTTTAACATTTTTTAGGACTTTTTCTATTCTTTTGGGCTCAAAAAAATAAAGAGAAAATCATTTACAAAAGACTTTACAATGAATACATTATTACAAACCATTTCCTTCCTATTTAGTTTATGTCCTTTTCTTAACAATTCTTTTTTTCCTTTCCGATGTTTCCTTTTCAATTTTATATGCCAGTATTCAGTTCAACAGAATATGTGTGTGGAAGTCCACTTATACTCAGTATGAGCTAACATATAAAGAATAGAAAACCACAAGGACACTAACGGTGTGTGTGAGCGTGTAAGTGTTCTTCATCAGCATGTTGGTTTTTCTTTTACTCAAGGAAAAAAGGATTTTTTTCTTTCGTTTTTCTATATTTTTTATACTAGAAAAAGCAAAACAACAACTTGTTGCAAATATTGGCTGTATAAGTGGCAAAAATGAATACTACTACTACTACTACACTACTACTACTACTACTGCTGTTGGTGACAGTATGGTCCCACTCGCCAGCTCACCCTTGTCATTTTCTAATACAGAAAAAAAGGAAGAAAATCATAATATTTACGAGTATATCTCGTCAGTTTTCTTTACATTTTTTTTTTTTTTTTTACTTCACTTTGGTGTACAAATTGTCACATACTCTGCGGCTGTTAAGCTCAATCTAAATTCACATATCCTGTGGCACATTCACACATACATGTGTGTGTGTGTGTGTGTGTGGATTTTTTAGTATGTGTAACAAATTGAATTGGTATAAGTGTGTGTTGTAAGCAGTGATAATATAAATAATTTTAAGAGATTTTCTACCCTCTAAAACCAAAATTATCAAAATAATAATAAAAAAATTAGAAAATTGGCAAAATAGTTGTTTAGCCCAAAACAAGAAATCATACAAAAAATTTACACACATTCTTTTGCATACAGATATTGAAAAGAGTAAAAAGGTTAAAGTTTAAAATGTTTCATGTTGACATACAAACGTAATTCTTATATCCTCCGAAGATCGTGGGTTTGCATTATACTTGCCTCATACATAGGTTACATGGGTTAGCTTGGGTTGGTAGAAGGATATAAACGCGTTGTCTCAAGTCAAGAAGATTTACACTTAAGCCACACTAGGCGTGTTGGGCGCTCCCTCACTATGGATAAACCAAAAGAACCTTCATTTAACGAATAAACGGTAACCTGCCAGCGTTCATCACTATAAAACTTAGTCTCTATAACATAGTTCTGTAGGGTCTTCTCATAAATAGCATTAAGGACGTTCTGGTTCCTTAACTAAAGTGTTTCACAATAATTCTTGTAAAAGCAGGGCAAGCACAGAGAAAATCTTCTGTTATCTTAATGAACTTTCTGATTCTCCTAAATTCATTACTTTCAACTTAGAAAGTCCTTACAACATTTTTAAAGCCCTTCTAATGTCTGACTTACATAATTTGAGCAGGCCCGTCACCTGGGTTTTTCATGCGATTTTGTGATTTCGTCTACTGCCTCGTTCGACTAAAAAACTACAAGAGTTTTTCTAGCCTCTATAATATTGAACAGAATTGTGTCCTCTTATTTTGATCCAGCAAGTTTTCTTCCCCAGATGGCGAGATCGTTAGCTTCCACGTTCATTATCGGACAATCATATGGGCGGTCCAACCATAATGCTCGATGTTAATTGTGAGTCACACCTTAACGCCAAGTTTTTTGCCCAACTTAATTTGACATTTCTTTGTATCAGTGTTTACAAACTCAACCATGAGGAAGTGCACAATTGAGCAGACCGTTAGGAGGAAATATAGAAACACCTGTGCATGCTCACCCAGTTCGTTCTATTGTTCGCAATAGTGTGGCAGAAGAGTCGTCAACCTCGACTCGTCGTCGGGCTCAACAATTGAACATCTCACGAATATCACTGATGCGAATTTGGAATAAAGATTTGAATTTGCACGCTTACAAGGTTCAATTGACTTAAGAACTGAAGTCTACTTACCATTTCAAGCGTCGTCAATATGCTGAATTGTTAGTCGAACAGACAGAAATGAATGGTGACTTTACAAACAAAATCATCTTCCGCGACGAGGCACAGTTTCACCTCAGTAGAGCTTAACAGGGCGAGATATCTTCCTAGGGATGAGTGGGATGCTGGTTCTATCCTTCAAAATGACACAATCGCGGTCTATACCGATGGCTCGAACAGAAACCGGTACAGGGTCGGGTTTTCACTCTGATTATCTGGACCTCAGGGTCTCTCTCAGACTACCCAATGATTGCACAATTTTTCATACGGAGGTCTATGCTATAGATAGGTCCGCTACGCGTATCCGGGAACTAAATCCCAAGGCCTTAAAACCTATTAGGACCTATGTAAACAGTCTCGCCGCAATTAGTTTTCTCGACTCGTATGTGATTGAATCGAAATGTCTCCTCAGCTCACTGGCCCATCTGGAGCGACATCATATCGAACTGATATGGGTTCCAAGTCATGCGGCCATACGAGGGAATAAACTTGCTGGTGAGTGCGCTACTATAGGGTCCTCTCTGACTCTCGTACTGGTGAACGTGCATGCCCTTCTATGTTCTTCGTCGATTTTGTTAGATAAATGAGCACTGAGCAGGATGGTACATAGGAGGACCAATATCAGCACTTGTAGAATATTCAGAATATTTTGATCTTCTCTTTCTATGAAAAGGTCTCTTGTTAGATTTGGAAGGGGGTCGATAAGACTTCACTCGGTCATAATTGCCAGGCATTGTATCGCAGACCGCATGTCTGAGCGCATGGGGTGCTCTGGTCATGGCTACTATAGGATCTGTCAGAATGAGAAGGAGGAAAAATTATTACATCATCTTCCTTGTGACTGCCCCGCTTTATTGGAGCTCAGACTAAGGCACCCCGGTGTATATCACTTCTTGAAATCTGGACTGTCCCAGGGATGTGTCACTGTCAAAGTCAAACCTCGTCAAGAGTACCGGTTAGCTCACGTGAGGGAACTGAAATTTTTTAGTCTTTAGTCTGCCATGTCCGAATATTAAGATAAAGCTGTCGCTCAACCAAGTCATGGCCACTGTTTTTACAGTCTACATGGACAGACACATTTGTAGATACTATATCATCAATCCGTGAATTGGACTTCAAATAATATTCAGATCTATCTCTTGGCGTCTTTTTTCTATTCCTAAATTTCAAAAAATATCCGTGTGGTAAGATATTAAAGGCAAACGAAGAGCACATTATTCAAAACAATGGCCTTGAGAAATAATTTTTTTTAATGCATTCATACGTCTTAATCAGCACCAATACTTAAAACCTTGTTTAGACTACAACGTTTTTTCGTAACTCACTCTCATATTCATAATTCAACCACCAATTATGAGCCGTATCACATAATTCCTCATACGAAATTTTAAAAGCGAGTTACCCAAGCTGTAGGTAATTCGGTTTCAATTACCGTTATGAATTTTTAACGGGTGCTTGTCCATCCGAAATTTGTTTAATTAATTTCCTAACCTTTTTTTTTCAATTTGAAATACAATTTACTGGCACTTAACACAAAGCAATAAAAAAAACTGACAAGAAAGGAAAGAAGAACAATGAAAACGAATCACAAAGGTACCTTGTGAACGTGGTAATTCGTATAAGTAATTTAAAGAGTAATATAAAGTCTCAGGTAATTCCCATAGGTATTTCAAACTGCGAACAAAGTAAACTGAAGTATCGTGTGAACATGCTATAAAGGTCCTACTGACTTTGTCAAATAATTTTACAAATTAAGTTTTGTTTTTCTGGAAATTGGATAGATTGAGAAGAACTCTCTAAAAATAATTTGAGGATTTGTATCTCTCTGTCTCATAATTTCAGTGCAGTTGTAATTATTAAAAAAAAAACAACGTTTCAATTCTCTTAAATCCTGCAAAAATCCCTAAAAATTACTTTAAATGTCTACAACTACAATAACTAGTATCTATTACAACAAGATTCTTGTTTTACAATAAAATTATAAAAACAAAACAACTCAAGTTACTTTATTGAAATCCAGTACAGAGTATGGAACCACAAAATCCCAAATAGCTATACAACACAAAACACGCAAAAACATTAGGGGAGGGCTGATCGAGAATAAAAAAATGTTTTTATGGTAAAAACAATAGTAAAAACATGTAAATAAATAGTAAAACTGTTTCAACAACAGGACATATGAGAATATCCTCATAAAGTAATACTATAATATCATATTTATAGCCTTATATGTGTGTAAGTATGTCATCATCATTATTCTCATAACCATATCCATAAAAGGGACATGAAAATAAGGGTTTTTATAACCCAATTGTTATTGTTAAACGTTTACGATTTCTTAATCTCTACACTATCAACACATACGGACGGACTTACATGTACTTTTGAGTATGCATTTATATAGGTTCAGACCACCATAGAGCACTTGTGAAAAGGGGTTAGAGGTTAAAGGTTAATTGCTATTTAAATTCAAAAAAAGACTAACATTTTAACACCAAAAACGTGCAGAATTTTTATATTTAATTTTTATTTACTTTTTTATTTAAAGTTCTGATTTTCCATAAACCGGACACTTTATAACGATCAGGTTTGTAATGACAAATTAACCCCCTTAAACCCTCGCATTAACCTCTTTCTTTACTGTCAAAGCTCTTTAGTTACTTAATGTCATTGGATGGGTTTGGGTAGCTTTGTTTGGCATGTGCTCATGTACACCGAAGTAAATGGTGTTTGGGTTGGATGGCTGCTTGAAATGAAAAACCAGATTTTTAATTAAATATCTGCACTCAACCACATAGTCCCATATGAACTTTAACCCTTTTCGTTTTTCATTTTTCCACTTAAGTTTCTATTTCTAATTGCTGCCTATTTCTCAAAGCTTACGCATGTTTATGTGAAAGCATATACGAGTATGTCCTGTTGTATTTTTAAGTGTAGGGGTGTATCCCTTGTACAGATAACATATATGGTCGTGTGGGTATGTATTTATGTACATGCATGTGCGTCAAAAGCTTCTTTTCTTAATTAGTCATATCAAATCATTTGAATTTTCTTTTATTTTGTTTTTTGCTTCTTATTTGAATTCATTTCAAAATGGCGTCTAAAAGTTTTTTATATGATTTTTTTTATTTTTTATTTTAATTGTTCATCGGTTATAGAGGATTTCTACTCACACGCGTTTATAATAAAGATGATGGTGGTGTTGTTTCATATACATATGTAAGTAGAGAGGGAGTTTGTATTTAAATCCCCCTCTTAACTCACTCCAACACATTTGTTTTAAGAAGTTTTAATTTTTTTAAAAACTTTTTTAAAAGCCTTAAGGAACTATACAACACATACTATACGATGTTAATAATGATGCTGTTGATGATGATGATGATAAAGTAAAATTATTTTAAAATGTTAATTAAAGCAGAGCTACAATTACATTTAACAGCGTGTCAGCTTTAACTAAACTGGATAAAACTGCCATAGAAAAAATATTTTAAATTGAATACAAATACATATAAGCAATTTAATATTAAAATAAATATTTATAACCATAGTGAAAAAGAAACAGTAGGCTGGTATTTTATAATGTTGTTAACTACACTCCACATATCGTTTCCTGAGACGAATTCAAGCGGATTTTTTTGCCCAATCACCCACAGCAATGCTCAACTCTGGGCACAGACCGATCAGATGCCAGTTGAGACCGAAGTGCGAAGTCAAAGTACGAAGTGAAAGTGGATTCTCTTAGCCTACCGTCAGATGGGATGCCCAAGCTACACTTAGCGCAGCGAAAATAAAGAAATTATGGAAAAAGCTGATAGATAATAATGGAACTCATTCGTTTAGTATTTGTGGTTCTTATGTACCATTTAAAGCTTGACCTTAATAAGATTACTACTCCTGGTAAGAAGAAAAAATAGGAATCATTTATCTGTAATTTTTGAGCATAGCTTAGCTAAGCACACAGCTTGCTTAGCTCCAAATTGTAGGCACAGTTGTTCTTAGAAATTTCTAACAGCTTCTGTCCAGCTTCCGTCATCCACTCAGTTGCTCTAATGAAAGCGTGAAGTTCGTTAAATTCGCAAACGGCAAAACTGTTCTTTTCTAGAATTTTTCCGATCAGTCATAAGCCCTATAAGGTTTTTTGCATATAGCCTGAGACAGTTTCAACACTTGTTCCATTCTTCAAAATGTGACCAGATTGTCCTAACCTCGGTTCACTTATTCCTCTCAAGAGAAGCCTCAACATTCCCAAATCGATCAATAAAGATCCAAAATTGTACCTGCCTATGCAGGTTTATATGTCAGGCAGTTTTAACCGTATATTGTCTAGTTACCTCATTCATTTATGAAAAATTTTCGATGTAACATATAGGGTGGGCCATTGAAAAGTTTAAATCTAAGACTGCAATAAAAAAAAATTGTCTGCAATTTTGCCAAATTTATTTTTTGTTGTGAAAAAACAATTGTTCCGGTTAGAAATGAAATATTATTTCATTCATATGGCTGCCGCGGCTGGCCTCACAGTACCCCATTCGACAGGACCAATTCTCAGGAACTGTTTCGAATGTATGGGGTCGTATCCCGGCAATGGCATCACGAATGTTGGCCTTCGAATGCTCAATTGTCTCTGGTTTGTCGGCATAACACTTGTCTTCAACAGCGTCCCACGAAAATAGTTCAATAGTGTCAAATTGCAGCTTCTTGGCGGCCAACTGAGATCATCATTTTTGCTTATTAAACGACCATCACACGTTTGACGTAATAAATCGATTGTGGCATGAAATGTTGCACCATCCCGCTGAAAGCACACATCGTTCACATCAATACCAAGAAGATTGGGCACAAACATATTGGTTATCATGGTGCGATAGGTGTCACCATTGACCGCTATGGTTGCGCCGTCCTCATTTTCAAAGAAATATGGGCCAACCATGCCTACGGTCCACAAGCCGCAACAAACAGTCACTCGTAATGGATGCATAGGCTTCTGTAAGACCACGTTTGGATTTTCAGAGCCCCAAATACTGTAATTTTGCTTATTAAAGTACCCACCAAGATGAAAATAAACTTCATCTGAAAAGATTATTATTGCAATTGTTTTTTGGTTTTTATTTTTTGCAATTTCCGACCAATTAACTATGATTTGGAAATAAATCCCAACGTTGCTCAAGCGTAAATCGATTCATTTCATTCTGTTGAGATAATATACTGAATTTAGTGACAGAATAGAATCAGGTAATTGTTGCCAGATTCAATATAACGGCTGGTTCAAATTTGAACCGATATATGGCCCACCCGAAACATACTTTCTCCATGGATCTTATGGCCGGTTTGCTATTACTGTTAAACATACCGCAATACTGGATATATTGTGCTCTAAAATTTATAACAATAATTTCGATATATAGAGCCCTGCGACTATAGCCTCCTACACATTTTTCTTCGATCCATTATTGCATATATTAATGAGCTCCCAAGAGAAAATCATTTAAATCGATGGTAAAACACGGAACAAAGTAAGGTTTTGGTATTCCTAAAATTTCCTACTATGTCCGTTGGCACTCAACATTAATGGTGACCTTAAATTTTTAACACAACCTCCTCAATACGTTTAGCTCCTAGTTTTTATTTTTAAAGGTTTCACAAGAGCCTCAAAATAGACAAATAGCTTGGTTTTCGTTTGGCCTAAAAACTTGACAGCAAGAAATACCCAAAAGCTGCGAAATCTAGTTCACTTGTACTAATGAATGATTTACGTTGCAAGTGGAGATCATCACTACTTTAAATCGACTTAAATGTAATTGATAAGATTATAACCGTGTACAACTCGAAAAACGCTGACCGTATCCTCTCGGAAAAACCGACTGATTTGATTGTTATTTGGCCCTTAAAAGTCCACTGTTTTAAAATGCCACAAAAATTCTATCGAATCGTGAAAATTTGTGGAAATTCGCTTTTGACAGGAAAACTTCTTTAACTTTTTTATTTCGTGGATATTTTTCAATCGTAATCGGGGATCATATTAAATTTAATCTAATTTTAAGGTCATAAGTGTCTTCGATTTACTTTTATAAAATTATAAAAATAAAATAAAACTTGTTAATCAATTACAAAAAGTAACCCAGTACATTTACACAAAGTTCATTTAAAATGACCACCATGATAATGGCAACTTTAAGGGTTTATGCATTTGTTAAATAAGCCGGCACAAGCGCACTAACCGGTTTTTGGAAAATTAACGTTATAAATAAATTTTTAACGGTTTTTTTTTTGTTTAACGACTGCAAGTAAACCTATCTTACCTAGAGGTCTACGTACAGTCCATTCACTTACATTTTTGTTAATAGCTTAGCAGCTGGTCTTGGCGTTTTAGTTTTATTATTCCTCATTAACCGTTCAATAAGGCGTGCGTCAAGGTCTGTAAGTAACCGTGGTGGTCCATTTTGGATTTGGTTGTTAAACTTGTCTTTTTCGAACACTTTGGACAGTGCTGTGGACAATACTCAGGGACTTAGCTATTTCTCTGCATGATTGTCCATTTTCCTTTAAATTTACGATTCGATTCTCAAACTCAATGCTAATTTTCTTCATTTTTTACCTTGTAATTTTAGAAATAACAGAATTTCAATTTTGACGCCTTCAAACTTTCGGAAAATGTTCTTAAGCGCATAGAGAATGACAGGGGAAAAGAGACCAAAGCAAAACACTAAAGAAAATAACGTTATGCAACAGTGTGGCTAATTTAGAGTAAAATTACGCTTGACGGGCAAAAGTGTTCGAATAGATTTATTTCATATATTATTTTATATCATGGAGTACATAATATTTTTAATTATTATTTTTGCTTTATAATATTATGTACTAAATAAGTAACCTATGCTGAAATTGCTGAAATTTTCACAGAGATTGCTAATTTCTTAAGGGTTTCATGGAGTTAAACATAACGATTTTGTCACCATTCATACCCTTTTGCTTGCCAGTGTATATCAAAAGTCTCAAGGTTAGCTTCGTCGTATTCAATTCTGAAATATCGTGACACTCGATACGTTTCAATTGAATTCAATAGCTGCGCAGGCAGATACTTATCTTGTTCTAAAACATAGACTTGAGAAACATTCAAAAATATTCCAAAACATATTTGATTTTCTTTTAAAGTTTTCTTTATATTGTCATAAACCCTGTACAAAAGTGGAGTTTTTCGTTTGTTTTCTTTATTTTAAATTCTGATTCGCCGAGTCTGATAAAGGAGGTGGTATTTCAATAATATTAATAACTAACGAAGGAAATATTTATTCCAGTTTAAAATTATATTCTATAAAATCTATAAATTCATTAAAATTCTATTATTTCTTCTAATACCATACCAAACCAAATCCAACTGTAATTTTTTATCTGTTCCAAGCATTTAATGAAAATAAAAAAAACGCGTTTGCATAGGAAAGTTTTCGTAAAACTTAACAATAACAAAAAACAAAAGAAGAAAAGAAAAAGTAAGTGGATGAAGGAAAAGAGAATATTTATTTTTTATAACCGAAAAACTTTTAAATTAATTATTAGAAAAAAAATGAAGTAAAAAATATACATAAGTGTGTGTGAAGTGATGCGCGCTGAGGCATCAAAAACTCATATATTACACATCATCTACAGTTGTACGTACCCATACACATACACATACAACAGCAACAACAAATTAAAAAAAGGAAAAGTAGGAAAAATTTTTAACTCTAACCAGGCAGCTTTTCTAACAACTTTCACGGGAAAAAGAAAAATCTTCGCACACACATTTAAATTCGCCCTCCTCTCTATTTTATTTACACATACACACATGCATAAGATTTTAGCGAGCGAGCGTAAAAAACGCCAAAATTTACTTTTTCACGTCTTTTTTCCTTTTGAAAAGCAGCAGCTTTTGTTGTTTTTTTTTGCTAAAGTGCGTGTATATGTAAGTATGTGTGTGTGTTAAATTTCCATATATGCATGTCACCTCCCAAAGGCAATTTCCGTTTTGCCAAATTGAAAAATTACGAGAGAGAGTACAAATAACAAAATAAAAATTCAACACTAAAGTATAAAGCGTGTAGTAGAGTAGAACAGAGTGTAGATGAAAATGAAACGAAGTTTTTCACATTTTATACGCTCATTACATAATTTCAAAGTACATCTACTGAATTTTTCTTTCTTTTTGAATTTTTCAACAACAACAAAATGAAAATTAATGAAAAAAGCCAAAAAACAAATTCTAACGAACTTTTCTTAGCACACAACTCAAGTTTGAGGTGCAGAATTCCACACAAACACACACGCAGATACAACACGGCTTATAAATTAAAACAAATACATATGAGCTTATGTATGTGTCTAAAAAACTAATTTGTTGTTGGTTACACATACGCCAATGAAAATTAAAATGAAAAATTGCAAATGACGTGAGAAGCTACAACTGGAATACATAACAATGAGAAAATGACAACAACAACAATTGTACTGCTTAAAGGTTGTCAAAAAAAAAAAACAATAATAAAATACTGAAAGTACGTTACCATATATGGCAAGTGTATACTCACACATACTTATAAACCAAATAAGTTGAGTAAAACTGTTATGTTTTCCTAAAATTGTGTCTTCCTCCCTCTCTCTCTCTGGAACTCCTTGAAAAACAACAACCTTTAACACACTAAAACAACATGCGTAGGCTTATTCAGAAAAAAGACAAAGTATTATTTGTTGTTGTTTGTTTTTTTTTTTTTGTCAAAAATAAAAACAAAAGAAGGAATATTTCTATAAGTACGTATGTGTGTGTAGAGAACAGCGAAATTACTTAAAAATTGTTAATGTACAAAAACAAAACACACACACGCATATGTACATATGTATACTCGTACATTTAGTTATAGGTATGCAAACATTGAAGACTCATTGTAATAATATCATAACCAGCTAGCTAGCTAACTCTCTAAAACACTTACTCTCCTAAGACAACATATATACACACACAGGCACACATTTCCATAGGTACATACATACATAGGTACATAAGTATATTGAAACTCCTATGACAAGTGTACTAAATGTGAGTTAGAAGAGTTTATTTCTTATTGTTGTTGTTGTTATTATCATAACAGAATATTTGTTGTTTTGTTTTTCTTTCTGTTATAGTGGGAGAGCATCCGTAACTAAGAGGCTTACTCTTACATTGGATGCTCGGTTAAGTTCGGTTAAAAATTTTATCAAAAATTAGACACCTTCTTCTCGTATTAGAAATAAGCTTCGTTAAAACGAATATGTATGTACCGTTTTAATCGATTACCATATCCTGGTTATGGGTTAAAGCAATCAGGGTAGAACTTAAGAGTTTTCTGAGCGAAAAACTGATCCTCTACGTAATTCAAATTTACACCATTAAAAAGTTCTGCAGAGATCGAAACAGATGACAATTTTAAGTTGTCAGGTGCGGACTATATGGTAGATGCATCAAAACTTCCCAGCCAAGCTCCATGAGTTTCTGCTGAGTTAAAAAGAAGTATGTGGTCAAGCGTTATCATAATAGCACATAATAAAGGATGGTCGAACCTAAACGCGCGATGTTAATTGTAAATAAAACAAACACAGAATTATTATAACATATGTTATTATGATAGAAGCATCAATGACAATTATGTGTGAAACAAAATATTGCACAAATGCTCGCCACGGCTTCGGTGGCATATCTCTATCCGTCGGTCCATATTTTCAATGACTCTGAGATATCATTTAAGTTAAATTAAACATTAACGATGTGTTGTATTACCTCATCTTTTAGCTTTTGAATTGTTCCTGGCTTTTCTTTTAAATATCCCTAAAGAAAGAAGTCCAACGGTATCAAATCACATGATCGAGGAGTCTTATTACCATCGCCACGACATGAGATAACACGGCCATTGAATTTCTCGCTCAAAAGAGCCATGCCTTCGTTCGTTGTATGGCAAGTGGCACCATCCTGTTGGAACCACATATCGTCCAGGTCTATATCCTCAATTTGTGGCCGTAAGAAGTCCATTATCATCTAGCGATAGCGAACACCAATCACGGTAACTGCTTAACCATTAACCGCATCAAACAGTCACTCTTTGTGGATGGGTCAGTTTTTCAAGAATCACTCCTGGATTCTCATTTGCCTAAATGCGACAATTCTGCTTGTTAACGAATCCAATGAGGTGAAAATATGCCTCGTCGCTGAAGATGTTTTTGTTTGTAAAGTCACCATTCTCTTTTATCTGTTCAACTAACCAATCGTCGAATTTACAGCGCTTGAAATGGTCAGTAGACTTCAGTTCTTGAGTCAATTGAACCTTGTAAGCATGTAAATTCAAATCTTTATTTTGATTCGAGCATCCATTTTCGTAAAAAGTTTCAACAATTTTAACGCGCTGCTTAATTGTGTACCTTTCCACTGTTGAATTTGTCAAACACTGAAACAAAGAAATTAAGTTGAGCAAAAAACTTGACGATACGGTGTGACTCACAATTAACATCGTGCCTTATGATTGGATCACACTTTACATTTTCTGTTGATAAATTCTGGTCGTTTTAATCAATCTCATTTATTGTTGAGAGTAGAGATCAGAATCAATAATTTGGCCAGTCGTAAAAGCTCAGAATGAACATTTTCCTTTCAATCCTACCAGACACGCAGCATTACCTTCCTTGCTGTCAATCCTGGCATCGCCATCATCTACGAAACTTCACCTTGTTTCGTCCATGATATTTTTGTCACATTATTGTCGTACGTATTCGCTTTAGAAATCGGTCGATTTCATTCCGTTTTGGCAGTGCATATCAAATAGTAGTGCGATCCATTACATTTTTTCAAATAGTAGATATCTGTTTGATAATGAACGCCTTGTTCACTAGCTACTTACACACTGTCTTTCTCAATTTTTCTTTCTCGAATTTTTTAATGATTATTTGATCAGAGTGGGGGACATCACTTATATCAAATTTATTAAATCGAAAACAAACAAGCCATTTCGCTGCTGTAGGTATGTAGGTATGTAGGACGGAGTAGCAGCCTTACTACACAAAGCACACTGAACACGCATAGCGGCCAGTTGTGATACCACATAATACGTTGTCCCGTTCGATTTACCAGAGTCGTAGTGATCAAACAGAGGCACCGCACAGAAGCACTTCCCTACATTAGATCGGAAACCAGCCCGACAGTCTAATGAACCTGGCTATTCACCTGATGCCAAAGATCGATAGTTCCGATAAGCCATCGAGAAAGAGAAGCCCCATGTAAGAAATCTCCGCCGTGCTAGAGAGACACATTGGCAGATAAAGTGGACCACGGTCTCCTTCTCCGCAGCCAATCCACAGCTAGATGCTTCGACGGTCAGCAGCACAGTTACCCGGGAAGTCCCTGTGACTAGGAACATAGATGAGACATTCATGATAATGCCACAAGGGAATCACGGCAATCCCTGACCAGCTTAGAGTTGAAGGTCATACCTGAATGAGATTTGATCGCCGCCTGCCTATCAAAATATATATACATATACCACCCTGATCAGAATGTCTCCGGAATTTATTCAGAAAATTAAAAATTCATGTTTATTCATGTAAATCTATATTGACCCCTTCACAGTAATCCCCATCGACTGCAACACACTTATGGCAGCGCTTGATCCAATCCTCGAAGCGATTTTTCCATTATTTCCTCTCGGCTGCTGAAACGCGTTCCCCGTAATGGTTTTTAACTGGATTGTGAAGAAAGTAGTCACAGGGAGCCAAATCAGGTGAATTTGGTAGCTGTTGGATGGTATTTGTTGCATTTATTCTTGGCTACGTATCTTTTGCAAATGTCAAGCTATGACGCTAAGATTTATCGAGAATATCAACAACAGATGTATTAACTTAACAACAAAAAAAGTCTAAAATTGGAACGATGGGACCACCACACGGGGGGTCCGGGAATTTTTTGAAAAATGGCGATCACTTCGGTATCACACTGCAGAGAAACCCCAAGTTAGAGCCTCTCGGAAATAATTCCACTGGCCGCACTGTTCTCCAGTCGGGAACAAATAATACTACCGTATAGACATCCACAGAATCGCTAGGGGTGATAGAGCTAGAGGACCAATCCATCCTACTAGGAATCATGACACGGAATCCACTATATAGTTCAGGTCCAAATGAGGCATATCGTTATCACCCATTATCTAGGGTTCCTCAGATAGAATAGAGGAGTGTTACGAGTGGGTAATATACCAGCGTGATAGCGCCTTCAGTCTCCATAAATTTAAAAAATTTTTCAGCAGTTTGAGACGCATTCTTAAGCAACGGTCGAAAAAACGTAACCACTGTTTGTTAGAAACATTTTATGGAAACTTATCTTTTCAAGTCAGCGTTTCTTAAAAAAGTAATAATACTACCGAAAAATATTCAGATTTTCTTATCAGATTTTCTTGACAAATGTGTCCGTAGCTTTACTCTTTCTTTAATAGAAAACAAAACATGACGATAATGCTCAGTTTTTACACTCATTTTTAAACGTAGATAACTTTAACACAAAATACTGCGATTTTAACAATGCCTTCTAATAAATTGAAGCTTAAAATGTCACCTTTCAAATAAGCTACAGTGTTGTCTGACGCCATTATTATTACAAGATATATTACACTTAAGACCCATCTACCG
Organism: Wohlfahrtia magnifica; assembly: GCA_023159175.1. Lineage (NCBI taxonomy): Eukaryota > Metazoa > Arthropoda > Insecta > Diptera > Sarcophagidae > Wohlfahrtia > Wohlfahrtia magnifica. The sequence goes on along the minus strand of JAKWBJ010000053.1, from coordinate 844,599 downwards.
ACAATTTGTAACCGAAGTTTTTCCAACACATAGTATTTTATTTAAAATATTTATAATTGTTGTTTTTGTTGTTTTTTACTATACTCTACTCATCTTTCTTGTTTGTGGAACTTATTGTTCAGATTTTGCATATGTATTTGTATATTAGAGTTCCCTTATTTAACCACTGTGCCTACAAACATATATTAATACATACGTCTACGACGTGTACATATACTAAAACAAACACAGTGTTAAATATCTTGTACAAAACTACCCTTTATTTAAAGATTTTTAATTTTTTCTAAAGTAACCAGAAAGTACTGTGTAACACATTGTTAGTCATAAACAGCATCCTTATGGAAATCTTTTTTTTTCTACTTTAATTTCAATTATTCAAGGTGTTTCCATTCAAACAGTGATCATACGGAATAAAGATCAGTGTTTGAGTAAATCATTATAAGGGTGGCTGCAAAACAGGGTCAGCCGAGTGGCTCGTTTGAGGCTGTTATAGTTGTAATGGTAAAAGTATTGTTTTAATCTATTTTGATTCAATGAAAATTGACGTCTGCTTGTTAAATTTGAATAAAATTTCATTTTGAGGTGTAGCTGTGAGGAAAATTTAAACACGTTTCCCAAAACCCTTTTATAATGTAGTAATGCAGCAGCTGTTATTTTTTTTTTCTTTTTCTTTTTCAAACTAGCTTAGTTCGTTTAATATTTTCAACCAGCTGACTTCGAATATTGAAAAATAAAAGGAATGGAAGAGGTTTTTTAGGCTCTTAATGAATACAAATTTCATAAGTGTCTTTAGTCTTGTGAGCAGAAAAAATTATAACAAATTAGGACCCAGCATAAGCATATGAGCTAACCTAGAGATCAAACAGCCGCCATAGGAATCCGGCCGAATTCCAAAATAAATCTGACTATTGCGGTAACCTTCATATTGGAGAGTTTATTTAAAGATGACAAAAAAGTCTCCTCCTGCCTCTCAGCTCCTGTAAAATCCAGCGAAATAATGCCGAGTCTATCAGTATGACTTTCAATGAGGCAATGGCTCGGGGGAACCGAAATAGTACGATGGATGCTATAAGTCGTCTTATTAATTAGATCGGTTCAGCAGAGCCTAGCGACTTGCCCCCATGGCGCCAATGAAATTGAGCATTTTCATGTATCCAACCGGAAAATATTCAACTTAACCTAGGCAAACCGAACCCCTATATATAAACGGCCGTTTCATGAATAACTTTCTTCAGTACGAGGTTGAAGAGTTCGGTAAATACCAAGCTGATTGAAGAGCTTTCGGTGAAACTCGATGATGTCCTTCATAGCCGTATAAGTTTGCCGAGGAGTCCAAGTCAGCCATAGTGGTATAGGGCATTTGCTATGCGCAGGATATGTAGGATTTGAAGTGTTGGGACTATCTGATCGATGATGGACTTACAACGCCTGAAGGCACACTGAAAAGGCAAACGTGCTGTTTGGTGACCAACGTGACCATGAAGTTGTTGAGGAATTTTTTTTCTTTTGTTACTGTTATACTTGAAAAAAAAAAACGGTTTAAATTAACTGTTTTGTGCCACTCGTTTTCAGATCGGCTTGATGACAATGAACTTCAATCTCTCGCGCAATACGCTTAATAAGACCTTGATGTGATGTTAATCAGGCTAATCCCCTGGTAATTTACGCAAACGACCTGATCACCCTTCTTATAGACTGAGCAAGGTACAACAATTCATTCAACAATATTTTGCAAAAGGGCAATAGCACCGACCTTAAGTAGTTCAGCTGGCTTTGTTGTCTTTTAACCGTGTTATAGATATTCGTGCCTACTTACAATCTGGTGCTGTTATAAAAATTTCACAGCTGCTTTCGCCATTAAGTAACTGCGAGAAGTAATTCCTCCATAACCCAATCATGTCTCGGACATCCATCCCTAGATTACCGATTCTGTCACTACAGGAAACTAGTGCCAGGCCTGATACTTGATGTCTGGCGCATTTCAATGTGAAAGAATTTTCGGGTCATGTTCCTATCGCCCAGAATCTCAAGCCCATCGCACTCTCGCTTTTCCGCGTTTCTTTTTCTGCGCTGGAAAAGATATCTCTTCTCTTTTCTCTTTTCGCATAGTGCTCCGTCGTGGTGCACTTACCACTTTTTTAACGTTTCTTCTAAATGGCACAGAAAGTCGAAGGGTAAAGCTTCCTAAAATGGAGAAAATTGACTTTCGGTTGTATTAAAAACAAGAAAAATCATGAATGAAGCAACTGTTTTTAAAACTCGAACAACGACTCAACATAAATGGCTCAAATCTAACAATACTTACATTTTTGTTTTCACACCAAATGCCGTATTACATGTAAAACTATTTTTCATTTTAATTTAAAACATATTCTTTTTTCTCTTTATAAAACTACCACCACCCCATTTGCATCCCCTTTTTTTCCACTAAATCTTTCAGTCCCACTGTAAACATCTAGTGTTACGATGGCAGGCAAGTGTTTTTACGTATGCAAAATAGATTTAGAGATACACACAGAAATACACACTTTTATAGTGGCATGATAATTTTTATGTGTTTGATTGTATAAGAGTATATTTTAAACAATTTTTTAATTTTACTCGTTTCTTATTAAACTCCCACAACTCTGGTTTACTAAGATAAATGTGTGTGTGTGCATGTGTGTAAGCGTATGTATTTATAATAAATATTAAACTACGTGTATACGCACTATATGTATTTCAATATTAAAAAAACAATCGCTTACACTTACGCAGTCGCTGGTTGTTGTTACTCACCACCGCTGCCACCATTATCAACACTACCACCATCGCTAAGAACAACAACAATAGCACTAGCAATAGCAATAATAAAACTACAACCACCAAGCATACTCCATCACTATGAATGACTACTTCCTCCACACTCTCTCGTGTTACTTTTTTTAAACTCGCACTACTTTTATACTTACAGCGAGAACATGTATGAGAGTGTGTAAGAGATATATGGAAGAAACAACAACATTGAACCACATTATATTACAAAATATTTCTAATACAACACACATTTTTTTACAACAACAGTATTTTCTCTTGCTCTCTGTACTACTTTATTCTACTACTTGTATGCAAAATATTTACGTACGTTTACAAGTAAGAATATGTGTGTAGGTAAGCGTGTGTGTGTGTGTAGTATGTAAATACAACAACAAGTTATACAACATACGCGAGTTATGCTATAATATGCCTTTATTTTATTTATTTATTATTATTATTATTGTTGTAGAGCTGGCTGTCTTCATACTCGTTTGTTTTGCCATCATCTTCTGGTACGCGACAAGCAACAACATTAGCTACTACTCTCATAGCAAACACATATACACACACACACACACACACACACACACACACACACACACACACAAACATGCATATGCTAGAAAGCTGGTTACACCACCCTTCTAGTTTCTATCGCTGCAAAATAAAAAATAAAAAAACTTCTTAAAGTTTATGTGTGATTGTGTGTGTATGTGTGTATGTAAATGATTTGTTTTCCTTTTTTCATCTTCCTTTTATGCCAAAAAAAGGAAATTTTAAAATCCCAAATTACAGCAACAGCGAAAAAAAACATTGTAAAAAAACGAAATACGCACACGAAATAAAATATAAATACATGTATATGTGTATATGTCTGTGTGTGTACATAATACATGACTATAATAATAACAACAACTACAATAGCTATAGCAACAGCAACAGCAACAACAAAAATACATTAACGACGTCGCTAACATTTTAGAGTATATAAAAAAGCTGCCATTAGCGTTTAGCGAACAACACATACACACGCAACAGCAACAACAACAACAACAACAATAATGTATAAAAAATTATATACTAGAAAATTTATATGGATATGTATGTATGAATGTATGTATGGATGTATGTGTGTTCATGTGTAAGTATGCCTAACTAAGAACAACTACAACAGCAACAACATTAAAGACAGCCACAGAAAACCTTTAAAAAAATCCTCTTTCTCTTTAGTTCTCTTCTCATACGCATTCACTTCCATTTTTTATTTTGCTCCCTTTTTTCTCTCTTTTCTTTTCCTTTATTTTTCCTCCCACCAAACCTTTTCAGAAAAAATTCTACACAAGGACGACTGATTTAAATTTTTAATTGTATATACAAAATAGCAACAACAACAACAACGACACGAATAACAACAAACATTAGAATAGTGGTATGGGTTGTACATTGTATTATAGCAGCAGTATTAGTAGTAGAAATTTGTTTTTTATTTTATTTATTTTTTCTTATTTTTTATAGCGCGAGAGCAAAAGAAAAATTGAAAAGATTTTGAAATCTTCTTAAATATTCCGCTGTTTTCAACTTTTTTTGCGCTATTTCACTTTTTTTCACGTGTTTTTTCTTAATATTTAGAAAATGTTAAGGAATGAAATCGTGTGAGAGAAAACTGTCCGATTAATGTAAAAATTATTAGAAACCCGGTGGAGCATTTGAGCGACATTGTATCTATGACATTTTCATCGATGAATCATTGCTATGAAATAAGTATCAACTAGAAATTTGTATGAAATTACTTCATTGACATTTTCATTGTAAAGAAAGCTAAAATTTAGCGACATTGTCTGCTATGAGTCGACTAAATATTGAAATTTAGCGACATTATCTCTTATGAGTCGACTACATGCTAAACAATGGAGGATTTTTTCTGTTACACCTTCCCTTTAACGAATACAGCGCTAACGATTCTTGATGATATTGGCTGTTAGGACTCACTAATAAACGACATCTACAACACAAAATCAACTTCTGTCATCTATGAAAATATAGACAATTACTTAAAAATGACACCATCGCCAGTCATCGATGATTTACCACAGTCAACGTTTGTCACGATGAATCACTATGACGTTAGCCACCGGGAAAAAGAATATTAGAAAATAATGTGCGTGCGGTTTGTTAATCCTAAAAAGAAAAACAATTATAAGCGACGATGTGTGTGTTTTAAAAAGCAGACGGACTGTCATATGGAAAGCACTGATAGGAAAAGGTGTACCCCAGAAAATAATTCGTTTAAATTGTGCGATGCAAGAAGATCCACAATCATTCTACACCAATGCTGGAGTAAAACATCGATGTCCACTATCAGCTCAGCTATTCAACATCGTGTTGGTTGACTAAATAAGCCAAGTTTGTTCAAAGAGAAGGGGAATAACATGAAGTCTCTCATACCAACCCGTAGATTTGGACTTTGTGGAAGATTTGGACTAAAAAAGATTAGCCGGCAATGTTGGACTTGGGACGAGTAACAAGGAAACCAAGGACATGATAATCAAATATACTTTCACAAAAATCAATGTTAACCAGTCCAGCTATGTATATAGAAAACACAATGACTACACACGAGGGCGCAGAAACAGATGACAGACAACAGTCTTAATAAAAGCAAGAGCAGCATTCAGACGACTGCATTCAATATGAAGAAACTCATATGTATATATCTAGAGGTACTTAGTTCAGAATACTTAACTTATGTATAAATCAATTCTGAAACTTCAGTTTCATCAAATAACATCACTTAAAAGCTCCATCAAAAAGTTCTTCAGAATCACATGCAAGATAATATTGATCTGACACCATAAGTAATACAGAGCTGTGGTACATGATCAATAAGGAACCAATACTGAACCAAATCATGCGAAAAAGTCCCAATAATATCACCACAATGGCGGTCGAGTGAAATCCTAGTTGCTCAATGAGTCGTGATCGGCCAAGGAACACCTATAGGCGCATAATTATCCAGGCAGTAAGAAAGAATAATCTAACATAGGAAGAAGCAAAAACAACTTTGGTGAATAGTGTAAAATGGAGATGCTTTGTGGAAACCATATGTTCTTAACAGGAATAACAGAAAAAATAAAAAGTCATAAGCTATTACTTTACAATTCTTACTATTTTTCCAATTTACGTCTCCTATCGATATTGTTGTATGTACTTCCCCGATTTTATAATATAATAGCAGCTAAAGAGAACAATAAATCAAAACATGTGATTTTATCATACTCGAAGTGCTTTCAGATGCTTTCAAATGTTTCATTAAGATGACTGAATTTTGATTTCGAAGTGCAAACTCTATGTAATTACACGCTACTCAAGAACCTTTTTAGCAAATCTGGAACACAATTGCATTTGGTAATGCCATGTTTACATTTGGTAATATCAGCATGTAAATACTTTATGAACGCAATCTTCGTGTTGATATTAAAGTTATTGTTGATAGCGTCGTTTCTGTTATTGAATTCTTGCTCTACTTCAACTCCCTTGTTCAGCGTGTATGTAAATAAGATGCTAAGATTGGGTCATGAGTAAAACATAATGAACAGAGTTAGCTAGAACGTGATTTGCGTCAATTTCGCTAGGATTAACCAAAAGCAGTATCTTCACACTTTTTCTTCATAAGATTGGATGGCGCAATCTGAACACTTGTAGGCTGGTTAAGTTTATGTAGTACTCTTTTGATGATAAATGGACTGTGCAATTTGTGGCCCGTAATAGGGGAAATATATCGATGTTGCTGACAGTAATATCAAGACATTTAGTACTAGGAAAGCCTGCAAGTAAACTTTGACTCTCCTTCACTATTTTTTTCCGTCACTCCTCTAAGAAGCAAACTGAATTTCCACAAAGCATCCAATTAGATCTATTTCAAGCTAAGTAAATGATTGATTAATCCGTTGTAGCTTCCTCCATATGACTTTTGCGTAGTGGTGAAGATCCTTGCTAATTAGTGATGATCTTTACTCTAGCATTGTAATTTTTTCCCAGTAGGTGGCGTGTTTTCCCGATCATTCGTCTGATGTGTGTCGACATCGTCATAGGTTTACGGGAAGGTCAGGGGGGCTTTTTCTTTAAATTTTAGATGGAGTTGTCTGGAGGGAAGTATAAGCCTTTTTATTAAACATTCGAAACCACAATTAAATTTTTTCTTCGTCATGTCCTTTGGGTCTGTTATTAAAGTGACAGTTTTAATGACAAAAAAAAATCTTCCATCTTGTTTGTTAATGTCTCGATAAAGTTGTCATGAGAAACAGATTCCATAGCAGCTAATAACTGTTCAACTTTGGTGAGTTATCTGGGTATAGACTTAATGAACTACTGAGCTATACCACGGCTGTAGTTTGGTTGTTTACCAAACTACGTTAAGAGGTAGCTTGAAAAGGCGCTGCTTGCCCCTCCCACCCAGAGGCAAACAGAGGTCTATTGTACATTAAGATGTAAATGTCAGTATATCCGACGTATTGTGTGGTTTTGTATAAAGCGGAGTTCCTTCGACTCTATTTAAATGTTTGCGCGCAGTGAACTGCCACGAAAACGAAACCATTCTTATACAGACTAAGCAAGAAATTCCAACATAATTTTTTTTTTACTTCTTAAGCTGGAATCACACGATTGCAGCAAATGCACCAATATGACTAAATTGCCTCAATCAAATTCTCTACAGTCATGTCTCATTTTAGATAAATTTGATTGTCGCAAATTGGCGCTTGGCGATTAATTGGCTATAACTACCGAACTTTAGTTACACTATCGCTGCATACTAGGCAACTTAGCACCTTTTTATTATATTATTGTGTGTGGCACGTAAAAATTGTGTATTCTTTTAAAAAAAGAGATAAAAATTCACAAGTTATCACACGGTTGCCGTATCGGGGTTGTAAATATGAAATATGCACAATATTGGTCATGACCATAGCATTTGACAAGTAAATGAAAAGGTTCTATGACACCCTGTACTGGTCAGCAACCTTGCTGTGCAGCACCACTTACTACCATCCTAAATCTAATCAAGGATTGGGAAATTTCTAGATGTTTGGAGCACTGGAGAGGGAACTTCACCACTCTAGTGCGACGTTCAGTCCGCAATTTGGATGTCGCCATTACGGGCCACTGTAGCCTAAAAGAACACATCTGAAGAGAATGGCGGTCACAGACCTGGATGTTTATATACTGTGCTCACAGGCATCAGAGACAGCGGAACACATATTGTATGAATGTGAGGTTTAGATATAAATGTTTAGGTAGACATACGGTCTCACTGGATGACATATCCACTATTATGATTTCAGATCTGCTGGTGTTTATTAGGAAGGCAGCAGATCTGCTAAACAAACTATAAGCCGGAAGAGACACAAAAATTGGCCACAGTGTCCTGCACTAGTGCGAGGTCGATATGATGATAATGATAAAGATAATTTAGAAATAAAATTATCGAAATTTTTAGAAAATGATGATTTCATTCCTTTGAAAATTTCTTTCTTACAGTTTCGTATAAGAAATAAGAAGTAACAAAAGTGCCAGTAATAGTCATTGTAGAACAATTTATTAAAGTCTTTTGTAATTTGTAAATTTTTTGGAAAAATAAAAAATTACAAGTTCTTTAGTTTCCGACATAAGAACATGTGTAGATAATTTCATTTTAAAAGAAAAATAATGTATTTTAAGTTATAAATTATTAAAAAACTATATTTTGAAAACAGTCGCATATAAGGTTTAATACCAACATAAGTCTTTTAAAATTTTCAAATTTCTTACTATATAAGTTTTTTTCTTAAACATAGGAAATCAATTATTTTTTTAATTATAAAGAATTGAATTTAAAATTAAATAATTATTAGGCAATTGACAGCACGGTTTAAGCCGGAAGACAATCTAATTACGATCTGCTAGAGTTGCTCTCAGAGAAGTGGAAGTGATTTTCGTATTGGCAGCAGTGCTGCCAGTAGATTTTTTGAAAAATACCTATGCATACTAAAGAAAAGATTTCGCAATTTAGTTATTTAAATATAAGAAAAAAACAATAGTTTTAAGAAATTACTTTAATTCGTACAATTTTAAGAATTTATTTACTTAAACCTCGTTATTTTTCTAAAAGAATTGCGGCTGATATCCTTTTTGTTTATTTGTTTTAAGAAATCAAACTTTCCTCAAAATCGCATAAAAATATTATTTTCATTTAAATATCTTATTAAACAAAAATACTTTCAAAAAAATGGTTTTTAGCAGCATGCTTTTCAGGACGACCTTATTAATAAATAATAAAATATTGGAACCGCTTATCCGGTATGGAGAAAGGGTCATTTACAGTTTTGTAAACTTTCGCTTCAATATGGTGATATGCAGATAATAGTTTCTATTATAAGCAAAATGGTAATAAAAACATAAGGTTCGCAAGTATAACTAATATAGTGTGTCCATTAACTTGATGATCATTTTTGTACAATAATGTTCGTAACAAAGCTTTAAAATAGGATCGAATCAATTTTAAAATTCGTTTATTAACATGTGATTCATTTATAGACAGCATTTTATCGAATTTTATTTAAAATTGTTTTGAAATCGTTTTATTTTTCGTCAATATGACTGTAGAGCCTTAATAACAAAAATAAGCAATGCAACTGAAAACTATTACAACTTTATAAATCACAACTTCTTTGTTTTCTTTGGTAATTTATTTATGTTAAAGCAATTTTAGGGAAAACAATATATTTTAAGCGTTTTTAACAAAAAATTATTTGAATTTTTTTGGCATTTATTTCATAATTATTGCAAAATCAGAGTAAATTCCTACATTTTAGCGAATATGAAGAACTTGTCCGATTTTCTCTTCGCTTTTATTTTATTAGCAAAACATCTACAGGTAGGGGTTTTCTCCTACTTCTGGCAATACTGAGCGGTAGTCACTTTACTCGATTTTCTTTTAGAGCTTCTTCAGATATCGTGGAGTGCCATTCGATGAGTTCAAGATTAATTCAGTGCGCCCTTTTTACGTATATCCATTGTTTCAAAATGAGTTTCTTCTACTTATTTATAATCCTATCAATTTTTTTGCAGATAACAACAACATTTGTCATTCATATTTCCTTGATCCTAGACCGAGCCTCTTGAAGCTTGGGACGAAATATGAATGACACATTCAGAAGTGATCTCGCGAAAACTTCCGAGTGAAGTATTTTTGTCAATCAATGTTTAGCTTAGCGCAATGCATAAGTATCAGATTCTTGTATAAGCATCGGTTGTTTCAAAATTTTTTAGTTTAAATACAAACATATCTCTTTTCGAATATAAGTTCCTCAGATTTTTTTTTTTTTTTTTTTTGCTATTTGGTATGTCTTCTTTTTTTGCATCCTTTCACTAGTTTATGTATATGGCACGCGCTCTAGAATTTTTTGAAATTTATTTTGTTTTTCTTCTTCTTCCTTCTGTACTTGTTGTTCTTCGATGATGATGAATGCCTTTATGATAAGGCATTTACAATAACAACTACAACAAAAAACATAAATACTAATGCTATTACGAGCAGCAGTTTTTCTGAAGGTATTTTCAATTGTTACAGTAAGCCACTAGGAGTTTGTAAACAGTTAAAATAGTGAACTTCTGTAATCATAATTCAAAAAATAAGATGATCTTTTAAAATGGATAGGACTGTTTCTCCAAACAAATATCTTAAAAATATAGATTGCGACCGTAGATTCAGATTATTCCAGGGAGATGATGTTGAAAATGGAAACTTAAGTAAGATGTCAGCTCGAATATCGCTGATGGCGCAGTAGGATTTCTCCGTCACTCTCTTTGTGCATAAGGCTTTCAACAAAACATATATTGCCTTGTTTAAGTTTCATTAATCAGTCGACTTTCAGGCTAAATTCATGATGAGTGTTCTGTAGCAAAACTCCTTCTTAGTTCGTGACAGTAACCCTAATTTATTGACCCTATTATTAATGTCAATTTGGAGAACATATGGCATAACTATCACTATCATGGTTTTTGTCAAAAATAACAAATATGGTATTTTGGAGTTTAAACATCTGTCATTATAATTCAGTATTCGACAAACGCCAAAGTATAAACACATATTTTTTTCAATCGCTATAATAATGTTGAATTTTGTTTTGCGGGGAAGTCTGATAAGCTTCTTTTATTTTAAGAAAACGGCTGTTGAAAGTTATCGATTGCTGGTAGAAGCTTACGGTCAATATGCACCAATTCAAAAAACTTGTGAACGATGGTTTGCGCTACTTAAAAGTGGTGATTTCAACACAGAAGACAAGGAGAAGCCTGGTCAGTCGAAACATTACTCGACGAAGATTATTGTCAAAAGCAAGTAAAACTTGCTTTATCGTTGGCAGTCACACAACAAGCCAATTCCCTACGTTTAGAAGCATTGGGATTCATTCAAAAGCACGGAAATTGTGTCCCATATGAATTGAAGCCGAGAGATGTAGAAGAGCAATTTTGCATGTCGGAAATGATGCTTGAACGCTACAAAATAAGTCATTTTTACATCGTATTGCTACTGGGTAGATTACGATAACTCCAAGCGCAAAAATTCATCTGTACAACCCGGCCAACCAGCCAAATCATCGCCTAAAACGAATATCCATAATGCCAAGGTAATGCTCTCTATTTGATGGGATCAGAAGGGTGTTTTATATTATTAGCTGTTGAAATCGGGTCACACGACCACAGTGGATCTGTACTGAACACAATTAACTTGTTTGAAAAGAGCGAAAAACGATCATAACGATCATAATCTTCCATCATGACAACGCTCGGCCACATGTTGCAAAACCTGTCAAAAAAAAAATAGTGGATACGAAGTTTTGGTTTTTATAACCCGCCTTATAGCCCAGACCTTGCCCCTTCTGACTACCATTTATTTCGATCGATGCAGAGCGCCCTTACTGGAATACGCTTCACTACTTCAGAACAGGGTATCAGACATTAGCTTGATTCATTCTTCACGTCAAATCCGTAGCAGTTATATTGGCGCGGAGCCCATATACTACCAGAAAGATCGGAAAGAGTAGTGGCTAACGATGAACAATACTTTGGATAATGAATGTATCAATTCATTTTGTTATTATAATAAATTTTCAAGCAAAAAAATCGGCATTTTTAATTTGTATACCCAATATCATTATCATTTTTAACAGGTAGCTGGCGTTTTAATGTTTGTCATTATTGCCAGAGGTAAGCTGGAATGTCAGAAAGGCTTCCTTTAGATGGATTAAATTTTTTCTTCTGTACCCTGCTGGAAATTAGACTCCGGCCGCCTATGTTGTATGCGGGTATTCTAGCCACTACTACGCCACCACAATGTATCTGTATGTATGCTGGGAGTTGTGATGCATGACATTGAAAGTGTTATCAGCCATCTAAGGCCAAAAAATACACCCAGACTTGGCAAGAAGATTGAGTCCCTTTATTTTTAATGCTGTTTTACGCCTGCTGTCTAATATGCATATCAAAGCTGTTCGCCCTAATTAAAATAGCAACACCAGTAATGCCAAAAGAAGAATTTTCTATTACGAAAATACCTAACTGAACGAAAGTATAAGACGAAAGCAAGTCCTACACTATTGAAGCCAGAATGCCTCACGGATGTATCATGGATCCTATCCTATATCTGCTATATACTCATACGACCAACATATCTTAGCTGCAAACATTGAACAAATTTAAAAGCCCTATGAAGAGAGAGAAGAAATCGCGAGGCATATTGAAGAAGTTAGAAGTTCACCCGAACCAACTAGACCCTGCCATCTTGAATAACACTCGTCACTTCTGATTTGGTAGCAGAAACATTATAATTTGTGCAAAAGGGTCATAACTGTTGACGACTTAATAATAGGAAGAGTTTAAAAAGATAAAGGGCTGGTACATTAGGAACTTTCATCATCTCCAAGTTAAACGCCATTTGTGAAAATAGTACAAAAATAAAACGTTCTAAAAGCAGTTCAGTTAAAGCTTCGCTTTAAAAAAATATTGCAATTTGTGGGCGTAGCATCTTATAAGCCCACAAATTGCAATATTTTTTCAATAACAGCCTTTCTTCAAAAGGATTCTAGAGCCTTTTTTGTAAAATAACTTTTTGCTTGCAATCCACAATATGAAAATAACTTCTTCGTATTCTGTCCTTACTTATCCAGTTCTTTGCTGTAAATGTATTATGATGCTCGTCGAAAAAAATTATTTAAAATCCTTTTTGTTTTTATATGAGTTGGGAGGTACATTCCTCCCTTTTTTTCTCTGAAATTTTATAGAATTTTCTTTTTAACTATAAAAAAAAACAACATATACTCAGATACACATTAAGACAACAACTACAACAAATTGTTAAAATATGAATTTTACTTTTTTCTAAAATGCAATAACGCGCCATTTCTTAGCGAATTCTTTTTAAATATTCGCAAGCAAGCACAAATGTGAACCTTTTCTATGCTTTTATGGAGGGGAAGGACAACTAAAATATTGAAGGTTAACGAAAGTAATTAAAATATACAGACTGCTTAGAAAACCACTGAAAACAAAGCATTTCTATTAAAGAAAATTATTCCAAAATTTTGTAGAAAATAAACCAACAACAAAGGCCATAGAAAGGTCATATTCCTAGGAAAATTTTCTTTTCAAATAGTTTTCCCTTAACGCCAACATATAGGCTTTAAAATATCCTTCTGCCTTCCCTTAAAACTTCCTTTTTGTCTGACAACCATTTTCACTTTTATTTCAACCGGAAAAAACCAGGTGATTCTCTAGACATTATCGAGTGTTTTGTGGGAGGGAAAAAAACGCATTTTTCCTGCTCTTCTAGAAAGGAAAAAGCTGCTATCCTTAAGAAGGAATATAAGAATTAAAAGAGAAAGAAAAGAAAAATGATATAAAATAATGAAGAAATAAAAATAAAATAAAATGTGTTACAACAATATGCGCACCAACAACAGCAACAATAATTACAACAAAACTACGATGATAATAAGAAATAGGCAGAGTTTTAAGAAAATACAATCTTTTATGAAACATTTTTCATATTAATCAACATCATTCATATTTCATCAATTTTTCATATTAATATTTCATCATGGAGGCTATCAATGCGGTCAGGAAAAGTATGGATATACCGATTCTCAATCATGTTTTAAGATTTTCTCTTATTTCATAGCATGTTCACTCGACACTGAATAACTTCGTTTGTCGTTTAAATTACCTAAACCTATTACTGCGTTCACATGGCACCTTTGTAATTCTTGGTGATGGTTCTTCTTACTTTTATTTATTGTTTAGTTATTTGCCAGTGGTAAATTGTGTTTTTAAAATGTTAGGAAATTACAATTAAAAATTTAGAGATCACATTAGTTTTTTAGCAATCTTCAGAGTAATTGAAACTGATTAAAATTTGGGTTATTCACTCTTAAAATTTTGCATTAAGCGATCATTTAATTCGGCTCATAATTAAATGAGAGAGCAAATTACCACTAAATGTTTTCAGCTAACACACATCAACAACTTTTTTTCTTTATACCTGTCACATAGAAAAATTTCTATCCTTATACTGTGGGCGCCCAAATAAAGTCTACAACCTTATTCTCTAGAATTTAGCCTTAATTTCAGTCTTTTAAAATCTATATACATACATAGATAAAAATAAATCGTCCTATATTCGTCATTTTATAACATTTTACAAACCAAGACATACATTGAAAAGGTGTACTTTCACTGATGTTTTTTTTTCAACTGGGTGGTACCACACATTCATATAAAATTTTTATTTATATGTCTATATTTTTAAAACGGTATTAGTAAGAGTTTCTAAACTTGGCGCAAATAACTTTGTTTTCAATACAAATCATCAGCCAAAAAGTGGGCGGAATTGGTTAAGTGGGAGTGGCACCACCCATATAAAAAAATACTGGTTATATCTTTGGAACGGAAACAATGGCAGGTTCTGAATTTGGTTTAAATAACGTCGTAGTCAATCCACATCAACAGTCGAAATATGGGCGAAACTGGATAAGTAGGTGTGGCACCTACTGTTTCTAAATTTAGTCCAAAAAACTTTATGGTCAATATAAACTAACACTCAAAATGTGAGTGGAATAAGTAAGTGGGAATATTGATTTTTGTATATTTTTTGACGGTTTTAGTGGAAAGTCCTTAATTTGTCTAAATAACTTTGTAGTCAATACACATCATCAGTCGAAATATAAGTGAAATTCATTAAGTGGGTGTAAATATTGATTTTCGTATATCTAGAGAGCGGTTAGAATGGCTGTTTCTGAACTTGGTCTAAGTGACTTGGTGATCAATACAAATCATTAACTTTATTGCATCCCTTTATATTTTTCTTATAAGGATTACATTTTATAGGTATACAACACAAAGGCTTCCAGGAGTTACTCTAGTACTATATACTTAAATATTTTTACTCTTTTTAAAGCTTTAAAAAATACTGGAAAACAACCAAAACGTAAACTACAATTAAACAACTGTGCAACAATAACAAAAAATAATCTATATTTAACGTGTTGAAAAAAGTAACACATCACATGAAAAAATACTGCAATCAATTTCAAATTGACCAAAAATATCAATTTGCTGGATCTAACATGAGGTGCTTTGCTTTAACTCCGTCAATTTCCTTCCGATTTTGAAAGTGAAGTATCATTTTATTCATAACCCGGAAACCAGATATATGCTGTTAAAAAAGTTTTTTATGCGCATAAAATATGCAGTTAAAATGCGAAAATATGATCAAAATATTAAAACATATGCTTCAACAAAACAAACTATTTTTCTTTGTTAAAAGCAAAAAAGGCTTATGATCTTATCACAATTGTAAGCGTAGTAATTGATGACCAAGTTCCCCAACGAGTTATAACTGGTTCGGGCGGCAATAAAAGGTCTGGATACATTTCCTTAAAAAAATTAACTTTATTTGGAGCTTCCGATTACACTTTCTTTACATTAGCAAAAGTTTTGCTTACATTTTCGTGTTGATATCCAAAACCTCGCCAAAGCATTAGCAATTCATGTAATGTGCGTTAGTTTAGTGTCAAACACCTTTATGGCTTTGACAGCTTTCGTTATATACGGAGCAGCGTCTGTCACAAAAAGGAATATCAAACTTAAATTTACGTTTAATATCTCGACAAAAAGTTGTGCAATTGTGAAGTGTTTGCTTTTATCCAATTAAGAATTTTGACTTGATGCTTCGTCATCACAATAGGGTAGAAGAGAATAGAGTATGTTTTTTCAATTTCATTCGTATTCGGTCTACAGAATATACCCGACTGTTAAGCGGTAATAAGCTTAATTGGTATCCAGATAGCGCATAAAAATTTTATTGACACATAACTTAAAAAAGCCTTGACTTAATCACAATTTCAAAACAAAAATTTGTTTTCGCTGTAAAAATATTTTAGAGCAGAAAAAATCCGTATATGAGATATGAAGGTTTAAAATGCTCTTTAAATACAAAAAATGAAGAAAAGATGCTCTTAAAACTGCAAATATACTCTAATAAGTTGAATAAAACTATACATAGATTCCTTAAGTTTACTTAAGTAAAGTATATATCATTTAATAGGGATCTTCTTCCCAAACCCGCCAAGAATCTTCAAATCTAAGTTATTAACTTATAAGTGCGTTAAAGTACGAAAAACCGGTTTTTTACCTGTAACTTAAGATTTAAGAGGTGTTACGAAAATTTCTGAATCAGATTCTTGTTGTACGCGATAGCACCTATTAGAAAAATGATATCACTTCCCAAATATCTAACTCATTCTGTTTTTTAGCATTGCTTTCTTCTTGTACACTTTATTTTGACGCTTAAAAAATAGAGTACCGTTCGTTTTTGTTGCATAACTTTAGTTGTTGTAAGAAATTTAGTTTTGAGTTTTTTTTTCAGAATTTTGTAAAGCTTTAAATAGAGTTTTAATAAAGTATAAAAGACTGCAATCAACACTCAATTCTAGAGAATATGGTTGTACACTTTTTTTAACGCTCACAGTACATTTGAAATGGTTAACATAAGTTCAACACGAGTTATAACAAAATACCACCGGTTATTCCGGAAACTTTTGATCAAGGTAGTATGAAAAAATAACGCAAATCTCACTAAATTTTACACAAAACTTTATCTATTTTATTCAATGCACTCTTTTAAGACTTTCCGGAAATATTTTTTATTTTTATTTAAGCATATACTCGCACATAAAATAAATTTATTAGAAAACATTTTCCATTTCTTTTGCATATTTTTTAGTCTCTATTGTTGTAATCGCTTTCAACTACTTGTGCCTCTATTTTACACAACAACCATTCCCTTTGAATGATTTGCAGTGTGGTAGGAGGAAAAATAACAACAATAACAACAACAACAACAACTTGCCCACTTTTATTAAAACACCATTTCTTATAGAAAGATTTTCCTGTTTTAAGTCGTTAGTTTGAGACATAGGCAGTCAGCCAGCCCATTCTAACCAGCTTCAAATAGGAAAACAAAAAAACAACGTTACGAAAGCAAAAACGCTTTACGTTTTTAGTTACTTGCCGGCAGCCCCTCTGTTCATCTTCATCAGCAAAGCAAGAGCATCATCATCATCATCATCGTTTTCATAGTAAAGGAAAGAATTATTACCGAAACAACTAAATCCCAGATGGCGCACTATATAAGTTATGATATAATTTGTGTTTTTTTATTTTCTTCGAAATTGTTATTATTGTTGCTACTGCTATTGTTGTTGTTGTTGTTTTTGGTTTATTTATAATTTTTCTTCTCTTTCGTTTTAGACAAGTTTCTTCGTTCAAACTGGCTGCTTTTGATTGTGATTTTTTTTAACAAATTTCTTTCTCTAGCATTAAGCACAATAATGCCACGAAAGAAATTGTTAAGGAATTTAGAAAAATAAAAACGAATTTTATCACAACAAAAATGGCTTAAAAAAATTATGCCATTTTTTTATTTCTTATTTTTTTGGTAAAAAAAATCGTCGAAATAAGAGTCATACTAACTCACACACATTCCTTTACATTTATAAAGTATTATAGGGAATAAAATTAAAGATATAGTGTAGCAAGTACACATACACGTACGCAGAGAAGAAATATGTATTTGTTGCAACATTTGTGGCACTTTTAAAAAGTAGTTATAATGTTATAAATTTATACAACAACAGCATATTCAAATACTCTTCTTATAAACAAAATTTCTAAAGCAAAGCAAAGACAAGCAAAATTGTTTGAAGAGAGGAGATATGGTGTGGCGGCAAGTTGTATTGTAAGAGGTGGCGTATAAATCGTTAATATTTTGTTGCCGCCATTAAGAAACTACAGTAGCAACACATAAAAACGTTATAGAAAGAGTAGGCAAATGAAAAGAAATCTAATCCAAAAAAAATTTTTTTTTTAATTTACATCGTAGTCAGAGTACTCGGCAATAATAAATCATGGATTTTAATGTTTTAGTTTGTCGTCTATAGCAGCTGCTAATGTACTAAAATGAAAAAAAAAATTATAAGTCTCTGTTTGGAAAATTTATTTCCAAAAGAAATGAAGTAAAAATATTACTTTTTTTTCCATTTTATTACCTAAAATTAGAAATAATTTACAAATGGCGAAATTAATGGCAAATAGTGTGGAAAATTAAAAGGAGGGAGTCCCCCTAAAACATAGCAAAACTTAAAAGATTTTTTATAGGTTATATGTAGTATCTTTAGACAAGTCTTCAAATATACTTTCAGTTCGTATTACTTATACGAATTACCTTGTTCGCATAGGGCTTTTACAAATAATCTTCAGTTTGATATATTCATGGCGGTATTCTGACCCTCATTACAGCTATTCCTCATCTTGGCAAATTCGTTATCGACAGATCTTCTCCAGGTATGAACGGGTCTATCCCTTCGGCGCCTACCTTGTGGATTTCAATTTATTGCATTTATCGTATCCAGTTCTATAGGTTTTTGACTACCTCGGCTCCATAACATATTATTTGGTGCCGAGCTAGGCCAAAAGTTTCTCATGAAGCATCTGTTATTGAGTACCTGTAACCTTGATGTAGCGAAGTTCAGCATTCCAGATCTAGCAGCCTCACAAAAGTATTGATCTGCCTTTCGAGTTCAATAATCTAATTTTCACATTCGTTGAACGTGAAGATGATTTCCATATGTTCGCCAATCGTTCGAATGCAGTCTTTATATATATCCATTGAAAAGACACCAGAGTTTGTTTTAATACTACCCACTTAGCAGAAGTAGTCCACATCCTCACTAGTAATCTCACCGATTGTAAAGGTTCTGTGTATATCGCTGTTCATTCTGCCCTGGCTGCGGTAAATGCAATACTGTCTAGTTTTTCCGACATGTCTGTGTAGTTGTGAGATGTCAGACAAATGTCGCTAATTTATCTAATCGGCTATTGAGCCCCACACTATATCTCGCCTCTCTACAAGGGTCTCTCAAATGACTATGTGCAGTTCAATGCTAAAGAACATTGGAAACATAACGCAGGACAGCCACACAAGCGTAAGTACTAGTTTTCTTAGGCTAAGTTTATTTTATGAAAAATTCAACAACTTGCCTCTCCATATAGACCTCTTATAAGGTTAACTAGCTTCCCAGAAACACCTTTATAATTCAGTAAAACCATATAACTTCGTACAAGAGTGTATTGAAAGCCTTCTGAAAATCTATAAACGTTAAATAGAAAATGGATCCCTATTCCAACGATTGTTCAACGACTATTCTCAGGCTGTTAACGTGGTCTGTAAACGATTTCTGTGATCGAAAATCTGCTTGCTCCGGTCTCAATTCTGGTGGAAGTATTTTCGACATTCTGTTCGCGATAATGATGATTAGCAGTGTTCAACCCCTCAGTTACCTGTATCCATAATATCCCCTTTCTTGGGTAATTTAAGTTCGTCTCAAATTCCCTTATCATAGGAAAAATGATTTTAGCACTTAATAGTGGGTCGACTTTCAGTAACTCCGAAGAATGCCATCACTTTCAGCTGAATTATTGTCGTCTAGAGTTTTTATACATTCTGTGTGACACACAGCTACCTATTGAATCTATTTTGATTGCATTGACAGAGAGTTGTATATAACATAACACCTTGTAAATGGCTGCCCAGACTGCTGCTAAATAAGCCTGAATTCGACCGAGGACCGCTATGGCTTGTGGCCAAATCGCAAATATCAGCATCGAAAAAAATCTAACCGGAACAAACTAAAATATCTCAATTCATATCACATCTTTGAGTGTGAGACCAATCCCACAAAACGCTAGTGGAGTATATTTAATGTGGCATAAGCTATGTCGCATGTAGTGCCATCGTTTGTCAAAAGAATTTAATAATGATCAACGTATAGCTCTCATCGTTGATGATAATTGCCGGGTCAACGTTTTTATTAAAAAAATATGAACCAAAATATACATCAGACACTGACTTTTTAGGTATGCATTGGACTCTCTGGATTGGTAGTTGACATATACGTTCATCCTGACATGCGCCTAATAGTTGAAGATGATTTTTTGATGAAAATTATGGTCAGTTTCCAGCTAATTTAGAATCAATTCATTGAAAACACATTGGTGCCTATGATCGTTTACCTTCAGATCTTAGTTGAATTGAATTTCGTATTGGTGCAGGCCCAAGTTATGCCGCAAAATTCGGCAAGTTGTGGTCTGTGAAACGCAGAATACTTGTCAGCAATGCGTGCCAATGTTAATTTACTGTTTACTGAACTAGTGGACTTTAATTTATCCTTCAAACTGCGAATAGTCCTCTTGGAGTGGAGCGTTGCCATATTGATACAAGAATTTTTCGATTTGTCGGGGCTGTTAAATAAACATCATAATCGGTAATGGTGATTTTGCAAAACAAACTGAATTAATAAAAGCCAATTGAATACTAATTGTAATTTTTTAGCACATTTAAGACTCTATGCGAAATCTGGCTAATGACGAAGGCATCACTCCAAACATTTATCGACAAGAGTCTGAAAAAAATTCTCATGGTCAAAAGTAAAAAAATCCCGATACATCTGGAGATCAAAAAGAGGGGATGAATTTTGATTGGAAACACTCTACGGAAACAACCAGCCACAATCTACAGACAAGTCATTCAATGGAGCCCACAAGGCACCTGAGAACGAGAAGGACATACAATAATTACGATATTCTTTTAACAATTTTTTTGAGTCCCTATGGTCCACTGGGAGACAGAGAACATAAGAATATTAATCGTGTAAAATTCTTGTAAAAAAGAAAAATAGCAAAAAAGTTTTTTGTTTCATTACAAACTTACCATACGCTTTACGGCAGGCTACTGACTACAATCTGCCAAAAAAAAAAAAAAAAAATTGCACACGTTTATATCAATACGATTATTTTGAGAGCAACACAGCTATACGACTACTTTTACTGCTGTAGCTAATCTATGTTTATTCCTACGGCTATTTCACGTCTATAAATGCAGTTAATGGCAAATGTAGTCATGTAGTAGTGTAACCTGCTATCGTATATGCGTATAAAGCAATACGAGTATATTTGAAATGCATGGCTTAGATATTCAGTTTTAACTTCGTTTCGAAATTGTAGGATTTTCTTAAACTTAACATTTTCCTTTTTGAGAACGAAAAAATCATTACAAATCAATTCACTCAAACTAATCAAATCATAATTACAACGACATTCAAATGATCCATCATCGGAGACTAATATTGTAAAAAAACAGAAGCAGTTGCTATATTTCTCTTCTTTCTTATATCTTTTCTGGCTTTTTCTTCAACAAAAATCGATAATAAAATTGGAGGAAAAAACTAAAAAAATCGTCTTTATTTTATTCTATTATACCTTTATTCCATTAAAAAAGGAAAATTTATGTTATGCTCTTCTTAAAGTATGGGTCGCTATGTTTTATTGTATCCGTTTCTAAGTATTTTTCATCAGATCCTTTTTTCTTACTTGTTGGTCTAAATGAAAATTATTCCCCGAAAAAAGCCATTATTTTGTAGTTTTTTGTATAGAAAGAAGCATGACCAGAAACAAAAATTCAACGAAAAACTAAACAAAATATAATTCGACAACAACAATATTAAAAAGAAAAAACAACAGCAACAACAAAAATAATTATATTAATACTATAGTCAAGAGTTTCTGATAATGAATATAAGAAACGGCAAAAAAAATAAACAAAATTATAACCAGACTCGATGATGCTTTTTTTAACTTAAA
The DNA here is from genome assembly GCA_023159175.1 of Wohlfahrtia magnifica. Taxonomy (NCBI): domain Eukaryota; kingdom Metazoa; phylum Arthropoda; class Insecta; order Diptera; family Sarcophagidae; genus Wohlfahrtia; species Wohlfahrtia magnifica. The sequence goes on along the minus strand of JAKWBJ010000053.1, from coordinate 822,516 downwards.
AAACCCAGCGAGGGGGTTAGAGGGGGTTAACAAATAAGAACCGATGATTTTTTTAAGTTTTCCAGCCAGGATAAAAACCCTTATGCTTTTTTATATTTATTTTTTTATTTATTGTTTTTTTATTTTTTATTTTGCTTTCTATTCAAACGTTTGTTTAGCCAGTTAAAGAAGTCAGGAAGAAGTGGTCGTGGTGGTGGTGGTGGTGTTCATAGCAAAACTAACATAAAGAACAATGAGCCTAACAAACACTAACGAAACATGAAGGCGGTCGAAGGCAAAAAAAAACCTAAGAAAACTTAGAAAAATATAATCACCAACATAAATCTACGAAAAATGGTCAAGACTGTGATGTACGACCGAGTAACCGACCGATGGCCTTGATATTAAAGTAGCGGCAGCAGCAGCAGCAGCAGCATCAGTATCAGCATCAGCATCATTATTGCCACTACTAATGCTATACTGGCCTTTATGTTACGCTGTTTTCTATTGTTATTTTCGTTTAAAACAATTTTATTTATTTTGTATTTTTTCGTTATAAAACCAGTTTCAGAGGTAACAGCCATAGAAAAAACTAAATAAAAGGGATAGAACACATTAAGCGGCCAAATGATTTATCTTAAAGAATATAATTTAAAAAATAGAGCAAGAAAATAACTAAAAATGGTATTAATGGTTGAGTAACAATAGTTTTCTATTGCAAATGTTAACGAGCCATTTGGAAAATTATGCCCAAGAGGAAAGCTTAATATAAATTTTATAGAAAAAAATAATGCATGAAAAGGAAACATGGCCAATAAACCAAAGAGCGAAAAAGCAATCTTTGGTCAAAAGCCCATCAATCACAGCTATGCTTAGTCTGTCAGCCAAGAAGGCCACGATCACATTTTTTGTTATGCACGCTGTGCTATTTACTATCTTGATCAAAAAGTTCCCGGAATAGCCCGTGTGGGGCAAATCGTTCCGATTTGAGTTTTTTTTTTTTTTTTTTTTTTTTTTTTTTGTTAAGTTGGTATATCTGGTGTTGATATTCGCGCTCAATCTTAGCGTCATAGCTTGACGTTTGAATTTATTATATTTGGTTTTCGGTATGTCCATCAGTGCTTCCTGCGTTTTTTTGCCATTATTTCCTCTCGGCTGCTGAAACACGTTTCCCGTAGTGGTTTTTTAACTCGATTGAACAGAAAGAAGTCACAGGGAGTCAAATCATATGAATTCGGTGGCTGTTGGATGGTATTTGTTGCATTTTTTGTCAAAAAATTCTAATAATGATGGCACTGTACGACTGTGCGTTATCATGGTGCAAAATCCAAGAGTTTTCAGCCCACAATTCTGGTCTCTTTCGGCGAATCGCTTCACGCAAACGTTTCATTTACTGTCAGGCCTTCTGGCAAAAATTCATGATGCACTAGACCGTTGTAATCCATTAAAACTGTGATCAATGCCTTCTTTTTTGATCAAAAACTACGTGATTTTCTATGGTCTCGGCTCATTTGGTAATAGCCATTCACTTGTCTGATGTCTGGATAGCGTGTTGTACTCATAAACCCACGTCTCGTCTCTAGTAATGATCCTTTTGATGAATATGGGTTCGGATTCAGCTTTGCAAATCATGTCTTTTGCGATCTCAACACGGTCAAAATTTTAAAAAAATCGCTAACACACATAAAGATAAATGTACTCCTAGCTACGTAGCTTTTGTAAATGTAAAGCTATGACTCTAACAGATGTATAGAAGTACCAACTTAACAAACAAAAAAATCAAATCGGAACGATGGGACCAACACACGGATATTATTCCGGGAGCTTTTTGATCAAGGTGGTACATTGGATCCTATTGGATTTCATGTGGATTGGTATTACGCCAAGTTTTTTTTTTTGTATCCTAGCGATGGCTTTGTAAATATTGTTTTTTTTTTAACTCCAAAGTTAAAGATAATAAAGAAGAATCTATATAAAGAGTTCAAAGCAAATGTTAGTCCTTATATTAGATATGAAGTAAATTTCATTTTCTTTGCCATTTGATTTAGAACTTAAGTGTTAATAAAAATTTTATTTATTTCACCTGAAATTTAAATTTTTATTATACGCTCGTAACTTAAGTGTTAAAAAAATTTAAAAATTCCAACTGGACTCATGCTAAACTAAAGCCCTTAAAAAAAAAAAACTTCAATTTAGAAATAAAATAACTTAGAAAACCCATAAAAAGTAAAGAGTTTTTTTTTGGCAGTTAGACAACAAACACTACAACACAAATGAGCCATTCGGTTCTCTGTTTTATCTTTCTTCTTTTAATACCTATGGCACGGGTCATATAAATTGTAAAATATTTATTATTGCTTTATTTAAAGACAAACTTAAATAAATAAATAAATAAAAAATATTTTTTTTCGTTGGTCGTTTTCTTATATATATTAGTAGATACAGCCGTATAGTTATGGCTAAAAGTATTAATTTTATTGCCTGCCTACTAAAATTATTGTAAAACGTCTGCCATATAATAAGAAAAAATAAATATTTTTTTGGGTTACTACCGTTAGTACTGCTCCATACAACAAACGCATTTTATGGCTGTTTAAAAAATCTATATAAAAAAAATAAGCAAAAGAACAAGCAGTAGAAAAGAAATGAATTTTTTATTTTTTCTAATTCTCATACAAAAGAAGAAAAAAAAAAACGAAAAAGAAAAGAAACTGTAAAATTTTACTTTAATGCCCCATAAAATGTTGTTTTATAGTTTTAAATTTATTATACCCTCACCTCATCAGCATCATCGTCTCCAACGTCTTGTAAGCAGCAAGCACAGGGACCAACCACCACCACCCCCTTACCACACTACCCATAGGGTACCTCTAAACATTACTTTTTTACTTTCAATAGAACAAGCCATGGTATTACTACACTATACTACTACCTTATTTATACTTCAGTTGCTTTGCCTGCTATACACAGCGATTCTTGAGCGCTTTTAAAATAAAGCGGGTAAGAGCAAAAAAAGTATCTAAACTAACGCAACCTTTTGTAATTCGTTTTGTATTTAGTTTTTTTTTTTTTTTTCTTACTTTCTTCTGAACATTCTAACGTTATATGTTGTGTTCATTCATTCATTTATTCAGTCAGCCTGCCAGCCAGCCAAAGTCTTATACTCACTATGCACTCACTACAACCCTGCCTGCCATCCGTTTGTTTAATTTCTTCTTAAAACTCACCTATCGAAGGCAGCAATTTTTTTTTTCAATTTTTTTGTTTTCTTCTGCTTAGAAGATTTTGTTGTTTTTGTAGTTGTTGTTATAATTTTTTGGTAATAAACCTTAGGCAACACTATACTATACTACACTGCTTTACTACTACTACCACTAATACTACTACTACCAAGGCTCTACTACTATTATTAGGGAAGAGTACAGCGCTTAAGATACACACACAGCATCTTAGAATCCTGCCAGCCTGCCAGCGAACACATACGCGGCAACTGAGCGTAAGTCGCTGAGCTGCTATAGTCGTAACTTACCCCTAACGAACAGTACCATACATAAATCGTTTTTCTTTTATTTTCAAAATACAACAGAAACAACAACAACAACGATATGATAATACAAAAAATAAAAAAGTAAAGAAAAAATATAAACACTAATGCCAGCCAAAGTGAACAAAAAAAAAAAGATATTCGCTGGGAAAAAAAAAATTAAGTAAAAAACGAAGAACTAGAAAATTTAGTATCTACACACAATAATTTTTTATTACAGCGAAAATGAAAAAAAAACAAAGAAAATAAAAGGAAAACTAGAAAGAAACGAAAAACTTAACGGCTGTAGTGAGAGTAGTGTTTAAAATATAAATTATCGAGGTGGTACTGATGCTATAGAGGGCTACAAAAGCAAGTTGGGGTAGAGGTAAGCAGAACTTTAAAATCCATAATCACAGAATATACTAGTTCTCTCATTAGGCTTAGAATTTTAAAATATTATAGTATTTACTTATAAAATATTATAAAGCAGTTTGGATTTCAATGCAATGCACTGTGGGGCAGGATTACACCATTTATGGGATCAATTTAACGGCTGAGTTTAGGTATAAAATATTGGTATCTTTGGACAGGTCGTGGTCTTGGTATTATGAATCAATCAAAAAAACTTTCATTTTTATTGAAAAATATAAAGAAAAATATAAAATAAAAAAATACTTTCGTTTTATAAAAATCATTAGCTAATGCAAATAATCACAAATATTTTTCAGGATAAGGTCTTAACCGATTTTTTTGGTTTTGTCGAATACGGTTTTCTTAAACTGTTCATTTTTCGAATAGCGAATAAGCCGGTTATTTTAACGCGAATAACCGGTTAATTTAAATATGTATAATTTTTATACATATATAATATATAAAGTCTTATTTTCATACCATGATTACCTTGACCGTCTCACAAAGAACGGGAAAACCATGATAGATACACTTGAGCAGCCATAGTTTTTTCTCAATTTTTGTAATTTAATATTAACATTTTATATATCAAGTAGACTCATTGAAAAGGATTTACAAACGCCGGCTCCGAACGGCAGATATATTAGTTATTGAAGTTTTTCACAGCGTAAATACGCATAACCAGTCTTTAGTAATGTTGTGAGGTGATATTTCTGTTGAAAATTGTTAGATGGTGTGGCCTGGGACTGAATCGAGAACGTCTTGGTTGGTAGGCGGGTGTCTTACCTAACATACCACAGTGGCACTCACTATTAAATACGTGGTGCATACATTTAAGTTTCTATAGATGTCCTCTTAAGTGTGAAAATATTTGGAAACCGTTGGAAAGGAAGGTTAGGTTAAATGGGTCGCTCCCATTTCTCGAGTTCACTCTCAATAAGGACGGAGCCATTAAATAGGCCAAAAGGCCGGACATTGAAGAGTCCCAGAAGAAAGACCCAAAAATATCGGTTACCTCATGTGAGCCAACCGTTACCCTTGACGAAGTTAATCAACTTCGAAAGTGACACATCCCTAAGGCAGTCCAGATCATGGAAGCGACAACACAGTAGCCAGGGCATCCTATGCGCTCCGGCATGCGACCCATTATACAATTCCAGGCAATTATGCCAGAAAAAGCCTGATCAGCCCGCTTCCAAACCTAAGAAAAGACCTAGTTTTTTTCCATGGAAAGAGAAGGACAAAGCATTCTAGATATTTCACGAAACCGACAACGGATATAAAAGAGCATGCACGTCCCCCTGTACGAGAGACAGAGAGGAACATATAGTAGCGCACTCATCAGCAATTTCAATCCCTCGGATGCCCGCACGACTTGGAACCCATATCAGTTGGACATGATATCGTTCTAGATGGGCCAGTAAGCATCAGGTAGCCTGAGAGAGAGGTCTAGATCATCAAAATAAAAACAGCTGGAAATTAAACTTCGTTGTAAAGAATTAATCACTGAATGAAATATTAGGACGTTATGCTTTCGACGAAGTAATGTTTAAGGCCCTAAAAATGCGGGACGTTGTTCCTATTTACTTGTTAGACACTACGACATGGTACAAAAATTAAAAAAACTTTATTTGCTAATGCAACAGGAATTGAGAAGAATTTTATTTTAATAAAAGAACTGGTTATTTAATATTATTTAAAATTGAAAATTTTCCAATAATTCGAAAACCGGTTTTCGAAAAAAGTCGAATAATCGATCTCCCTAGTCACAACACACTTTTCTTAATTTAAGAATACATTATTTTGTATTTATTCGCTATCACTTTGTATTTCACTAGTTTCTTCGTTACTGCTTACGATGACATCCACCTTATCAGATTATGAAAGAAACAAACATTTTGTTTCCTTAGGCAAAATTACTTGTTTTGCTTGGGAATCTGGCGGGTTGTCATGACGACCGGTTCTGAAAATATTAAACGAAAGTTAAAGATTTTTTCTAAATTATTAATCCTGCTACACTAACTATTTAATTGCATTATGCTCTCAATGTTTTTTAAATATTTTATTAATAGATTCTTGGGTTTCTTCAAACAAAGAACTAATAGGTAACTTTGAATTTTAAACTACTTCCCAAATGTGAGTCAAAAATTTGTGTAGCGTTGGCAACCATACATATATGTATATATCTTTTATTAAGTCGATATTTACCCTAGATATTTTTGCTGAAATTTTGTACGGCCTAAAAAGTACTCTGGAAATACATTCATCATTGTAATTACCACAACCAGGCTTTGGCTAATCTATATGTAGTCGAAGTTGTTTTAATGTCTTTGAGAGTTCTTTTCTTCTACCAAATGCTTGAGTAATACACAAATATTCCTCAAGGCTACTTAAACAAAATATATATCAATTAAAAGGTCTGTTTCTCTTCTTGCCAAATCCGCTGAATAATATTCGAATAAGTTATAAGTTCATGAATGTATGAAAAACTGGTTTTTTATCAGTATCTCAAGATTTTGGAGGTGTTTAAAAAATTTCCAACACAGATTTTTGTTTTACTCGATAGCGCCTATCAGAAAAATAGCGTCACATATCAGATGTTGACTTGTTATACTTCCATAAAATAAAAGAAAACAAAAATTCTAATTTTTTAAAACTGCCAATTTTACGATCGCCATATTCGTCCTACCGTGAACTCTATTCGCTATATAGTGGATCAATTTGATCGACATTCGTACGACAGCGAAACGCATAATTTAGAAAGATACAAAAGTCACTGTTTGGTATGAATTTTGGACTGGTGGTCTCATCGAACCAAACTTTTTTGAGAACGACGATGGTGAGGCAATGACCATTAACTGCTAGCACTATAGGTCGACGATTATCAACTGAATTAGATGATATAGACCAGCGTTCGGCAAACTAATATTAATGCATTTTACAATTGTGGTAGTAATTGAGAGTCTCTCACTCAGGCCACTTTGCGCACTTGTTTTCTATTGACTACGTACGTGTGAAAACAGAGGAAAAGAGATATAGACACATTGTGGACATTGTGTATGAGCAAATTAATTGCATGATCATTTCGCATGGAGCTGATAGAAACTGTGCACTAAAATCGTGCGATTTGACTTTGTTAGACATTTTCTTGTAGCATTTTTTTTTTTAAATCGCAGATACACAGTTTGTAAAAAAATCATTTGAACTTTTTTAAAAACACTTTTTTTACAGCAAAGAAATTAGGTAATAATTTTTTTTTTCTTTGTTATTAACGTTGTAATGCGTAGGTCTATTTTAAAAGTTATGACGTTTTGAAGTCCTTAAGGTGTGCAGTAATGGGATGTATCAAAAAAAATAAATAAATAAAATAAAAAATGTTAAGAAAATGTTGTTAAAACTCTCAAATGGAAATAAGATTTGAATTTTTTTCTACTTTGAAAAGATTTTTTCAAGCTGTGTGTGCATAAGCCAAAACCTACCATTTGTGCTACAAAGTAATGAAAAATTGAACATTTAGGTTGTGCGCCACCCATCATAGCCGCATAGAACCTTTGTACGATGTTTTTCCATACATTGCAAAATGATGAGGAGGACATTTACCCGAAATCGTATTCCATTATTAATTCCCATATTTCTATTTTATATTTTTATGAATAAAACTGAATTTGTCAAAACAAAAATTTGTTTTTAAGCCAATTTACTTCCTAACCTCAAATTTGCCTACCCTTTATAAATGAACTTTAAAGTACAGATGTTAGTTTTATTATATAAAAATGAATATTTATGTAGAATTTTATGTTGTTTTTTTGTGCTCTTACTTAAAATAAAAAATTTTTAAAATATATTAAATAATTAAAAACACTATTTTTGGTACAATAGAGGTCGAAAAAGCACAATTTTATGAGCTTCTGGGTACAATTTTGATGATCATTTTGTAACCCTAATAACCGAGTATAAATTTATTGAACAAAAAAAAAAATCGCTTGCTTTTCTGAATGTGCTCTTAAGTGACTCTGTACAACGTACAATAATGACTTTAGTCTTCATGAGTTCCTTTTCGGCAGTCGGCAACATCCCCGTAAAAAATGAAAATAAACTAAATGAGAATTATAAAGAAGAAAATGATCTCACAGTATTCAATTTATGAGTTATGATCAATCGATTCTCCTGATGTGAGCAGATACACGAGCTACTCAAAATAATTTACTGGTTACAGAATAACTAAGAACAGGATTTATTATTAGAGCATACTTTTGTTAAATCATGGGTTAGTAGATGTTATTTTCACAAACATATACTCTGACTACTTAAAATATATAGTTTAGAGTATTACTTAACACAATAATGATGTAAAAACACAATTGTACGTAGCTCTTTAACCATTATTCGCATTAAAATTAAACTTTTCACATTAATTAGCCACAAATTGAAACACTTCTTACCTTTAAATCTCTGCAACTATAAAAAAGATTATCAATAATAGGGAAGGCTGGCCTGAGGGGTAACTTAAAGACAGTTATAATAATTTCAAATAGTAAGAAAATTTCGAGTCAAACTATACAACAACACTACACACAAAACCAAAATCTAAAGCCCAACTCGCTAACCACCCACCTCCCAATAAGTTTTCAAACGACAATAAACATTTTGAATAGAAATACTCCCATTAAAAAACAGAAGAAAAGTAAGTTTCACACTCTATAAGAAAATGGCTAAAAGACCAAGCAACCCGTTTCTTTTAATAGCGTTAACAATTACAACAACAACAACAATAACCAATAGTATTTTTTAGTTGAGAAGATGGAGAAGAAGAAGAAGAAATCCCTCGTAAATTTTAAATTTTTGAAAATATCGTTGTTGGTTATATTTTGTTTCTTTTTCTTAATGCTTTTGTTAATGAAGTTTTTTTCGGCGGGTTTTCTGCTTCTACACCATCTAACGCAACATTGGTTTTGATACTAAAAAGGGATACAATTTCTATTTCTTATTATTTATATACAAACAGTATTTGTTGTTGTAATACCCCATTATAAAAGTAGTAATAGTTGGATGTAAGGAGCAAATGAGGAACGAGGAGTAGTGGATAATGTATATGTAGTCGTAGTAACAACTAAACAAAACTAATGCCTTTAAGCAGCATTTGAACGCAGTTTATAAGAGCCAGAAGGCGATCAAAGTTACACTACCACCACTGGCAGCAAAAGCAGAGGGGTTTGATGTTTTATTTAAGGTAAATGGTGTTAAGGCGGCATAGTATCGGGAAGGCAAGTGAGTACATATTAATCTATAATAGCTGCGAAACAAATAAAAAAAATAATAAAACAAACGGGGCATCTTTTATTATTTTGTTTCGTTTCTATTCTTTGTGTGTTGCAAGACTACTACTACAGTTCGTTTGTATGTTTCTGTAAAAGTTTCTTCCATTGCTTCATTTTCGTTTATAAATCCGCCAGTAAAATTTTAAATGGAATTAGAATATCAATGAATGGTTTTTATTACTTATTATACCCCTACCCTAGCTATACTTCTTTGTATTCGTTTATATTGTAAAGCTTTAGGAGAACTTGTAAGATTTCTACAATTAAATGATAAAGTTTTGTTTTGAATGTTTAAAAACTATTTTCGAGGTTATATTCTTATTTATTTAATTAGCAAATCAAAGTGTGAGAGGAGGAACAGAAATAATCATTAGAATAAAGTTAGAAAATAAAAATTTTTCTTCAAGTATACACTGAAAAAAAACATTGGTTTTTAAACGACCACTAATATTTTTTACAAATTCTTTCAATAATGTTTCTTACTAAAGCTTATTAGGCAGAGGATGCATATCAGCATTTAGATTTGCATCCACGACAAGTATTTGTAACTTAAATTCTAAAAAACAACTGAGAAGTAAGTGCTATTGGGATTAGAAGACACAGATATAGTCAGGGAATGGCTTTTACGAGAGATGTTGGTAACTTTTTATATCGGCAAAAAGCGTTACATTTCTTTAGCTTTACACAATAGGCGCAACATATACTAAGATAAAATCTCTGAGATGACAATTGACGATCGAAGTATGAAAGAGAGTTAGGCAGACTTTGCTTGAATTTTTATACATACCATCTTGATCAAAAAGTTTCAGGAATAACCCTCATGTGGCGGTCCCATCGTTCCGATTTTATTTATTTATTTATTTTTTTTGTGAAGTTGGTACATCTGTTGTTTGTATTCTCGCTAAATCTTAGCGTCAAGCTTGACATTTGCAAAAGTTACGTAGCCAAGAGTACATCCATCTCTATGTGTGTTGGCGATTTTTTACAATTTTAGAAATGGAACTAAATTTGCAACAACGAACTTGCATTTAAGTTTGCATAAAAAACGGATTTAATACTGCGCAAATGTTGGAAATGTTAGAAAAGTGTTTCGTTAACGATTCTCTAAAGAAAACGGTCCTTTACAAGTGGCACGAGTGGTTAAAAAATGGTCGTGAGTCAATCAAAGATCGAAAACCGACTAAAAGGTTCATAAAGTAAAAGAACTGTTGGTCAATAACCTTAAATTAATCATCAGAGAGATAGTGGAGTACTTGAACATTGACTATGACAAGATATTTTGGTTAATGATTTGGATTTCCGTCGTGTAGCAGCTAAGTTGGTGCCAAAAGACCTCAATTTCATGCAAAGGAGAGACCATAATTTCAATCCCACATTCATCAAAAGGATCATTACTGTAGGCGAGACGAGGGCTTATGAGTACGACACACAATCCAAATATCAGGCAAGTGAATGGCGTTCACAAAAATAGCCAAGACCAAAAAAACCACGTCGTTTTCAGTTAAAAAAGGAGGCAATGAAGGTCAGACAGTAAACAAGAAGTATTATTTAGACGTTATGAGACGTATGCTGAAGCAATTCGCCGAAAGAGACCAGAGTTGTGGGCAGAAAACTCGTGGATTTTGTACCATAATAACGCACTGTCGCACAGTACCATCATTATTCGAAATTTTTTGACTATTTAGCTCCCTGTTCAATCGAATTAAAAAACCATTACGGCGAACGCATTTCAGCAGTCCAGAGGAAATAATGGAAAAATCACGGGAAGCACTGATGGTATCGAAAACCGAATATAATAAATGATCCGAGGATTGGATCAAACGCTGGCATAAGTGTGTTGCAGTCGATGGGGATTACTTTGAAGTGATGAACAAACTTGTATTTTTAATTTTCTGAATGAATTCTAGTTGGTATAAAAAGTTCATCAGTTCTAAGAGTGCCTCGATTGATTAAACTGTACCGTAAGTGGAATTGTTGGCCCCTGGTGGGTCGGAATCACCTTTAGCGTTCTATCACACCTTGGGATTAACCCAACGGAGGCCACATCGGGTTTAATTGCACTTAGTTGTTGCCAGGTTTTTGAAAAAGACTTGCTATTTCTGGCCAAAAACTTAATGCTGGTTCCACGGACACTGAGAGCCCTTGAGACTTTGGTTTCTACTAACTGGTTAATTGCTGCCTTCCGGGAAGTCCAAGTGATGATGCAAGTGGTTTAGACCTAATAACGCGCTGTAGAGTTGCATTTTAAATTAATGCTGGAATTGCACAACGAAGGCTTACACAACTCTAAACCACTAAGCAAGGAGCAGTTACTTATGAAAACCTTTGAAAAAGGAGTTATACCTATTTCTTAATCTAGATTCCTTTCACCTTTAGACGTTGAAGGCAACATTTTTCCTATATTAGTTTTTTCGTCGAAGTACTAAGATTTTTCATAGACTTCAATATAAGACCGATCCCTTCTGAGTACATCGCAGGCTAAATATCATTCCAAGGATTTCATCAACTGTTTTTAGCGACACGACTTCTTTGGTGTAATTCTGTTTGACTCAAATAAATTAATATTTGTTTCTTTAGACCATTTAACGTTGTTCTAGTTCTTTGGCAAAAATGAAAAAGTGTCACTATTATTTCTTCCACCACTGTATATTCCATACATGTTTACATTAGACATATACGGACCGAGACTGCTTACGACGGCTTTCCCAACACTGCATTTTTGCTTATTTATTTTTTTATATAATTGGCAACCATAAAATTGATTGAACATTTTTTAATAACTTATTTGTGGTACAGCATTTCAAACGGTCTGGTGAAATCGAGTCTGTTATCAGGCCAAATATTTTGGTTAATTTAGCTTGGTACAGTGACGATTTTTCTTAATTTCATATAAGTACTAATCTAGTAAAAAAGAGTTTTGTTTGTATTATTTTGACCCCGACGTGATTTGAACACGCAACCTTCTGATCTGGAGTCAGGCGCGCTACCGTTGCGCCACGGAGTCCTTTAATGTTTGGGTTATAATTTCTCGCATTTAAATTCCAAGAATTATTTATATTTATTATGCAAAAAGTATACGTATCAAAAATTCTGAGATATCTGATTTAAGTAATAACACACACTTATGGGAAGAATCTGTAATTTTTAATGATATTCTTACAAGACAAGCGACTCGCACTTTTCTTGGATGTCCAGCAATTAAACAAAAAAAAAATTATAAAGAATTGGGTTTGACCCCGACGTGATTTGAACACGCAACCTTCTGATCTGGAGTCAGACGCGCTACCGTTGCGCCACGGAGTCGACAAATGTTCTGCATGTAAAAGATTTTAAAGAGCTCTGGTTGTTAAAATGCATTTTGATGTATACATATCTATATATTTTCAAGACCCCAGATTCATAAATCAATTTTGAACTAAATTCAAATAAAGTCTCTTCTCTTTCCATTGTAAAATGTTAAACAGTTGTTGCAACAATGACGAAAAGCTCAAATAAATAATACTACTTTCTAAAATATTCTACCTACTTCGCCGTTTCCAGGGGCTTTTACACATATGCTTCTTGAAATTTTCTGACAGAATAATTCTATTCTGAAGTTTTTCAAATTTTAGACAAAATTAGTTCAAAATTATGTTTATTTATTTTAAAAATCCATTTTTGACCCCGACGTGATTTGAACACGCAACCTTCTGATCTGGAGTCAGACGCGCTACCGTTGCGCCACGGAGTCCGTCGCGAAATACGGTGTGAATGACGCATTTAATTGTAAACATATGGTTTCCAAAGCGAATTAAGCAAACATGGCTTTGGTTTTTAAATTTAGTGGCTCGGGTTCAAATCCTCGTTAAGCCGAAATAAGAAATTTTTAAATTATTTTCAAATGGAAAATTTTTTTATTTACAACAAAATATTGTTTAAATATTTAATAAAAGAAATTGTTATGTTGTCCACCTCACGTGGGTTCGTAGTCACAGGGACATTCCGGGTATTTATGTTGCTGATGAACTTCCTTCTAGAACAGGAACACTTCTAATGGACATCCATCCACACATGAGGGTAAATGTATCTCTTACCTCGGTTCAACTGTCTATTAGGCACAAATATCTACTGGATCAACTGTTCAAATTGGATCGTGGTGTATCTATTCTCACGTGTCACTGTGCAATAGGAAGACACGCGGGAATGCTGCGCTTACCTGCGATTAATATTTTTCAGGTTGTAGATCTGTTGAGAAATAAGAGAGCGTGATCCACTTCATTTTTATCACATTAGATTCGCCTTTTCTTGATAAGTTATCGGAGCTTTTGCTTCTTGATATCAGTTTAGTAGCTTTCTTAACACCTTCAGTAGATCTTTCGAGCTTAAATATTACATTTGCTTAAGAAACGAATTAAGTCATTGAAAAACAGGTATTACCCAAAATGTGAAGATACAATTTTTACCAATAGAACTAAAGAAGCTAGTATGGTCAAGTATAGAGCAAGATATACAGAACTCAATGTAACGGTTAATAACATATAACCAATTAAAGTATAAAATGTCAATATGAGGGCTCTCTAAACCATTTCTATTTTTAACTATGGGTCCTGGGGGCCATCATCGTTACCTCTTTCCAATTTCTGATGGTGTATAAGCAAGTACAGAAAAAGCTGTTAGCTCAGGTGTTAGTAAGAAACTGTAAACCCATCGCAAAATAACCAACACTACTCAAATTAATTTTCACTTTTTATATTATCATTGTATTAAACGTTATAAAGGAAAAGATACACAGGCTTACAGAAGTTTACATACGTTTGGTTAATTTTAGTTTTCAATATAATATGAACATACAAAAAAAGCGGTTGGGTTACGCCCAAAATTACCACAATGTATATTATTGCACTATCCAATAATATTTTATATATTTTCTTAATATTTAATATCGTAAAATTCTAGTATTGGTTCTAAATTATAAAAATAAGTTAAGAAATTATGCGGACTTTGACCCCGACGTGATTTGAACACGCAACCTTCTGATCTGGAGTCAGACGCGCTACCGTTGCGCCACGGAGTCATATATGAAAGTTCGTATCAGAAAGTGCAATTTGTTATCAAATAATACATATACTATTTTGAAAAACTTTTAATAAAGGTTCATACTCTCTTCTGTTTGTGGTCAAAATTAAAACCAACTAAATTTTTATATGAACATGTTATCTGTCTTTAATTAGATTCCTAATTAAAAATATTTGATATTATTATTGGTACTAGAATATAAATATTTTTCAATTTATGATAAAGACAATTCATTAAACAAGTCACTCCTAATCATAGAAATTTGCACAAAATAATGTTCTAATAGTTTGCAAGAAGAATTAAAGCAAAGATAGGTTAATTAGTCTCTACCTTTACTTAAAATGATAATAAGTGTATATGTATGTAATGATGTATGTATGCACATATCGTCATATGAAATCCAAAAAGCCCTAAGTTACATTTCAAAAATTTTACAGGAAAAGCAAGAAAACTGTTTAAAACCCATTCAGGTTTGACTTAGAATGTTGTTAATAAGAACGTTGTTTTTTATTATAAAAATGTAAAAATCCATGGGAGCATGTATTTTGGAGGGGTATAATCACTTTTGAATTTTTTGTAACTTAGGGCTTTTTGGATTTCATATGACGATAAATATGTGCAATAATGTATATATGTATGACATAATAAAATCGTATTCATGGATGTGTATTTTGTATGATAATATTTTTATTGTCTTTTGTGATAAGCTATTTAGAAATTGCAGTGTTAGTTAGTAAAAATAAAAATAAAATAAAAAGACTACTTTGTGACCCCGACGTGATTTGAACACGCAACCTTCTGATCTGGAGTCAGACGCGCTACCGTTGCGCCACGGAGTCCCGGAACCAAAGCCTCTTTTTATTACAGTTATTAGTTAAATGAGTCAGTGTAAATGTGTATAAAATGATAGATATCGGCTAGAAATATTAGTTTAATACGTTTTAGCGTTAAAGACATATATATTTTAACAGACGTAATATATTTGGGTCTGAAACAAAAATTCTGCTCCTTTTTGTCGTAAAGCAAAGTCAATTATGACCAATGGGGTATCAGCCTTTTTTAACGTAGGCACGAATTTTTTAATTTTTATATAAAAACATTTTTCTTTCCTACATCTACAAAATGGTAACAATAAATTTAGTTTCAATAGCTTCGTGTTGAATAAAACCATCAGCCAAAAAGTGGGCAGAATTGGTAAAGTAGGCTGAATTGGATAAGTGGACATGGCATCTCGCATATTAATTTAATGTATGAATATCGTGAGAACAGTAACATTAGAAGTTTCTAAATTTGGTTCAAGCAACGACATGAACAATACATATTTTCAATCAACAACTGGGCGAGATTGAATAAATAAGTGCACCACTTCCCGTTAATACTAAACATAGAACCGTAACATTCTTTATACTTCCTCAACGCGTTATATGACCTTGTACATCGCCCTGATAACAAATCAACAACAATAAAACAATGGATATACTCCAATCTTTTGCGACTAAATTTTTTTAATTTAAATATAGTCACTTGTTGCACGTTCGTCCGATTTTTTATTGCTTAACACTATGTGAAGTGTTTTGCATACTATAGCATTAATAAAAAACCCAAACTTTTTCATAAAAGACCCATATTCCAGGAAATTACAATAAATTCTTATTTTTGAAAACATTTATTTTACAGTAAAGAAATCAGGTAAAGATCTTTTTTTGTTGTTAGCATGTGTGGGTCTATTTTAAAAGTTATGGCGTCTCGAAGTCCTTAAGAGGTACAGTAACAGGATGTGTACAAAAAATAGACATGGTAAGAAGTTGTTGGGATGCTCAAATGAAAATAACATTTATCTTTTTTTCTACTTTGAAAACATTTAGTTTACAAACCATATTGTTGAAATATATTTTTGCGTTTATTATAATTTAGGAGATTATTTAATGGCATTTATTTTGTAAATATGATTTCCGGCATATGTCCAACGCCGGATCAGTCTAATTTTTGACTACTTTGCCATCATATTCAATTTGCAATAAAGCGATTGTTAACAGCGCCCTATGGCAAGTTGAGCCATCTTGTTGGTCGTTGATGTTTGAGGTTTCTGTGATTAATTTTTGAAATCAAAATATCAGTCAACCCGACTCGATAGCGCTAGCCATTTAACGACAGCTCCGTCCTTTTTTTCGTATGTAAGAATAAATTTTAGTCGATGTAACGGTGATTCGTTAACGACTTGAGGATTGTCTTCGCTCTAAATTCAGCAATTTTGCTTATTGACGTATCCATTTAACCAGAAATGTGCTTCAATACTAAACACAAAGGGTTTTTTTGAAAGTAAATTTTCATAAATTGAAAGCGTTGTTCTGGCGTTAAACGATTCATGATGTCTTGCAAAACCTTACCGAACAGAAATGTCAACACAGTTTGACATTCTTAGCTGTTAATAGTTATCGATATTGGTAGTTCACATGCAGCTAAAAAACACTCTATATACACAGTTAAAAAAAAAAGAAATTGAGTTCTGGTTTCAAATTTAGGTATCTATGTAATCGGTAAAGATATTAAGCAAATTAAAGGTAAATTAATTGGCTCTCTATTACAAACTTTTATTAAATTTAGCAAATTCAGTTTAATATAAAAAATAAGCCCAACAATAGAAAAAAAAACAAACTACCATTTATACAGGAAGGCCGTCTTGAGTTAATTTTTTCCTCTTAAGTTGGCAATTGCGTAATTTGAACTTCTTAAAATACTCTATAGGATCAATGTCAGAGATCTGTAGAGCATATGAACACACTTGTTTACATTACATAGAGAAGTCATTCTTTTACCATTAGGGAGGAATGCTTCGGATTGTTACGCTGAAATAAGCGCAATAACACACACATATACATAATTCCCGCTGCATCGCAACTTCTGAACTTCTCTCAATCAATGTTGAAGTCATTGAATCTCATCGATTCTTTTCTGAGACCCCAAATTTAACGCCGGTTCATAACCACCACTCACACTACTAGCAACGATCAGAGGTGATACCGCTGTTTTTTGAAAAATGAGAAATGGTCTGGCCTGGTATTGAACGTATGACCTCTTGGTTGGTAGTCTAATATCTTACCTACCATACCACAGCGGCACACATGCAATAATCACCACTTAAATTTAAATTTGATGGAGTTTGTACAAAATTATCTTTTTGTATTTTTAAATAATCCATCTTATTCTTTGCCACTACTATAAAAATATTTTGTATATTTAGTTCTAATTAATTTATGTAGCACTAGAGTAATCCCTTCCGCGTTGCTGGGAGCCTTTGTGTTGTACCTTCTTTTTGACTGATGTGGATAGATAAAGAAAGCTTAACCTGTTACCGTTCTCTACACATGCTTAATTCCCTATTTTTTTTAAATGCTGATTTGTATTGACTGCCAATTTATTTAAACCTCAACTCTAGCGAAGATATATAAAAATAATTATGTAATTTGTATGGGAGGTACGATGACCACTTATACGATTCTGCTCTCTTTTTAACTGATGATTTGTATTATCTAAGAAGTCATTTAGACCAAATTCATAGCCTTCCATATTTAATTTGTATGGAAGATACCATACCCACTTATTTAATTTCAGCCATATTTCGACTGATGATGTGTATTAACTACTAAGTTATTTAGACCAAATTCTGAGCTTTCCACTATTATCGTTACAAGAGATATACAAAAATCAGTATTTATTTTATTTGTATGAGAGATGCTACTTCCACTTGTCCAATTTGGCCCAATTTTTGACTAATGATTTGTATTGACCACAAAGTTATTTGGGCCAAATTTAGAAACACTTACTATTACCGATTTTAAGATATAGACATATAATTAAAAATGTTATATGGGCGTGGCACGGCACAGTTGAACAATAGTGAAGCCACACAACAAATGAAAGCTTTCTACATATGCTTTTTATATACATAGTCTTAAAAATATTTTCTAACTCATACAAAGTTTAAATGCTGTAACAAATTTTGTTTTCAAGTAAAACTTATGCAATACAAAGGGTTTCACTCTAACGTCAATAACTCCCGAACCAATAGACCTACAAAAACCGCAGATACATAAAAACCTTCGTATTGAATTCAAAATAGTACTAAAAATGGAGATTCTTTTAAATTTTTTATGGGGACCCCCCAGGCAAGTTCCAAGGGTCCAAAATTAGTAGGGGTCGGTCATATATTTAGACTCGATTGGGGCACTTTAAATGGGTCAAAGAGGGATTTTTCAAAATTCGACCTTTCGGTCAGAATAAGTAACATTAAAATTCATTTTAGAGATATGATTCCTTGGGCAAAGTTTATTATTTTGATCTATAGAATACGATTTTCCTTGCCACTTGGACGATTTTTTTGCGTCCCTACAAATCGATCCGCCCTAATATATATACGAGTAAAAGTTTGTCTTCACAGACAGATGAAGAGATCTTTTTCTGAAGGTTTAGTTATCCCTGTAAAAAATTCTTTGAGGTAAAGGACATTAAAATTAATTGTACTAAAACACTTAAGTCAACATTTTTTTTTATTTGGAATTAATTAAATTATTAAAAAATCATTAAGAAAATAAAAAATGGAAATAGAGAATAAATAAAATATAAAAAAACAGCCATTCATAATGATTTTATTAAAGAATACTGTAAAAAGCATTAAAAAATTTTCTAATATCTTAATAATATTGATTTTTTATGCTTTTGTTTCGTTTTGTGCTTTTTATTCATACCAATATACCCACGAATAAAAAAAGTTAATTTCTTTTCTTGGTGAAGATGCAAAAACGAAAAAAGAAAAGAAAATCATTTTTAAACTTATTATCGACAAAACTAATACATAAGCAAGTTTTGAGTTTTTTCTTTCATTTAAAGTATTTTCCTTAGATTTTCCTTTTTCTAAGGATGTAATAATAAAGGCAATACAAATACCCAAACGCACACACACATACACATATAATCTATTATAAACTTGTAAGAAAAATCAGAATTACTAACAGCAGAAATAGAAATACAATGCAAAGGAATATAGAAATAACAACAACATTTTTGAAGAGACAAAAAAAGAAAATTTCAAAAATTATTTATTACAAAACAAGACAAAAAATGTTATTTCTTCTACTTGTACTAATACAACTACAACTACGACTACAACTAAAGCTTTAAATCAAGTACTTATTTAGAGACCCAAAAAAATCCGGGAATAAACGTGTATTGGCATCATCATATTATTTTATTATACCAAAATACAAAACAATACATGCACACATACAAGCAAAGCTCTTTTCAACAACAAGAATAACAATAACACAAATTACAACATAATAATAAATGTTATCATAACCATTAAGAAACTATACTTACACTAATACTATAGTATAAACGCAAACCCACTATTTCCCAAACGCTACTACAACTACAGCTATAACTCCCACAGCAAAAACAAGAAAACCCAGTAAGCAATTGTTATCGTTTAATACTCTCACACAAACAAAAGCCATTTTCTTTCTACATATTAAAGTTTTAGTTACTCTATCTAAACAATGTTCTCTATTATAACCAGTGTTGCCGATTTCTGCATAATTACACAAAAATGGGACAAAAAATTTTTTCTTGAACTATGTTTGTAGCCGACGAACCGGTTCAGGCACAATATAGGGCTCATTAAAAGTTCATTTCCGATTGTTTGCCAGAGTAAAATAGTGACAGCGAATAAGATCCATCATCTTCTCTTCCTTCGAGCTTACGAATCAGGTACCACATTGAAATTGAGGAGGTGATATTTAGGATATCACCAATAATGGCCAGTCAAGAAGCCAATAAGTCGTCTCACAGTTGTCTTGCCCATATGGCGCAACTTCCTATCATAGGTAAAGGGTCTCATTAGCCGCTACTCCTGCCTCAGACCCGGGAACTGTATCCAACATATCGAGCAGAGTTCATGCTTCCATTTATCGATCTTCCCCCTGGCCGTAGACCGGCAAATCGACACCATTTTGAAAAAATTTCATATTGAAGTGGTTGGTCGAATTAGAAAAGGATTAAGTTTTAATGACGAACTATGCACAATTTTACAAATTGTTCAGCCAAAGTAAGCACAATTTTGTCAGGTTAAATCAGCAACGCATTTAAAAAAAATAGGTCGTATCATAGAAACCGATGATTAAAAAACTCACAAAAATCGTTGCAAATAAACACAAAATGTACGAGTATATTGAGAAATTTATAAAATTTTGGATAATTTTGAGTCCTTTTTTGTGTTAAATTGAATTTGGATTCTGGCAACACTGATTATATCTAACAATGTTGTTGTTGTTGTTGCTGTTGTTTAACTGTTATAACAAAGTTAAATTGTATGCTGGCCTGTAATGTTTTAATGCCACAACTACTACTACTACAACTGCATGTATCAAAAAAGCTTTGCTTTTCACTGTGTTGGAGATAAGTATTTATGTCCGTTTCTTTTTTGTAATCCTGCTCTAATTTTTTTTTTTTTTTTATTTTTATTTCCTTTTATTTCGATACCAACGCTAAACCACGATAATACAATAATACGGTTTTAGAAAATTTTGAGCATTAAAATGTTTAATAGTATGTTGTTGGTAAGTTTGTATTGATGAGAAATAATAATAACTGATGGTGGCGTTAAAGGGGATCTGACAATACTGTGAGGCAAATTATAAAAATTCGTTGGTTTTTTTATAGAAAACAATGTAATTTTTTTAATGAATATAAGGATAGTTCGCTCTTCACAACCTAGATACAGGAAGGGAGCGTTGGTGGACGCATTGTATTCATTTGTGCCTTGCGCACCGTGGGGTATGCCAGCGTGTCGATATTCACGTTAAACACTTGTGACTTACTTCATTACATTCCAGTTATTACATTACAAGGATAAGTTAAAATATTTTCTATTTACGGCCGAGCTCTTTTGTATGATACCCAATAGCACAAAGTATACTTTTTGGTAAAAAAAAACGTGTCTTGTCTATATCCCAGAGAAAATTTCGAACTGCCTTCTACCACAAACAAAGTCGGCAAAGAACTTTTATGGACTTGATTTTTCTACAGATAAAATTACTGTCAATTACTCATTACTATGAAAGTATGTATCTGTCTTAATCAGATTTTAAACGACTATATACTAGATATGATACATATTTAGATTTATTTCCACCAAAATTTTAAAAAACGACTGATAACAACAACCTTTTTGAATGGGTTCTGTGGAGCTGAACTTTATTATGCTAAATTCTACACCGATTGAAAATTACCACAATTAAAAACTTCAGAATAAATTATTACAAGGTTAAGGGATTTATTAATATTCCCATCAATTCTACGGGAAGCCTATGGCCTCCCATTATATTGATCCAAGCCCAGAATTACCAGAAACATCCAAGTAAAGTTTTTAATGATGCTATATTTGAATGTGAAAGGCACTCGCAGTAATGGGACGACTTATTTCATCCATAATCAATTGGCTTTTCGCCAAACATCCACAACTCAACTTAGTTGAATTAAAATTTCAGTTGAACTCTTACAATTTCGTATTTCGATAACAACTTAATCTGTTAAAAACATCAAAAATTCCAACATATCAATAGCAGTTTTAAGTTTTCAACTGAAATTTCAATTCAACTGAGTTGAGTTGTAAGCCGTATTAGGGGCATTAATAAAAATTTAAACACTATGACCGCTTGTTCTGTTATTTACTTGTTTTGTACTAAACAATTCGTTTTTAACTATTTTACTTTTTCTAAATTGAGCTATTGAATTAATACAAACAAATCATCTCAACTGGTTAAGCTCGTTCGTTATTACTTAACCCAAGAGCTTTCAATCAAAACCACAGGTACTGACTCATTCGGCTATTTGGGCAATTTAACAGACAAGACTGGCGGTGCGTATAAAGACATCCAAGGCTGCCTCAACAAATCCCATCAAAATATTTTTTTTTGAAGTCTTGTCTGCAAATCGTCTCGATTGGCACCCAAATACGGCAATGTAACTCTTCTTACTCTTAGAAGTCTACTATATTATATTGCATGAAAGTTCTTTGAATGGAATTCGAAACCCGCTAGATGTAGAGAGCATTCTTCACACACATTCGGTATTGAAGTTGCCACAATAAACTGAAATATAAATTGTACTTCGATTGAAACCATAGAAAAATTCGGTTATTCAAAGCTGGAGTGCACTGACAAATTCAATCATGGAGAAATACACTATTGAGCAGCGCATTAAGATTGTTGAAGCCTTTTACGAAAACAAGCGTTCAAATCAAAATGCATTTCGTGCACTTCATGATTTTTTGGTCAGCAGAATCGACAGAATAATTGTCTATAATCGGAAGAATTGTGCGCAAATTCCAGCAAACTGGGTCTGTAGGAAATGTAAAAGCACCTGTGCTTGCTCGCCTAGTTCGTTCTGCAGAAAACGTTGCTGTTGTTCGCGATAGTGTAGTTTTTTTTGAAAATGATAACGGACTTTTTGTAGCCTGAAATTGAGGATATGGACCTGGACTATATGGGGTTGCAACATGATAGTGCCACTTGCCAAACAGTCAACGAAACAATGGCTCTTTTGCCAATAAATTAAAAGGCAGTATTATTAGTGACGTGGCGATGTTAATTGGCCGTCACGATCATGTGATTTGACACTGTTGGACTTTTTTTTTTGGGGGGGTACTTAAAAGAAAAATTATACGTCAGTAAGCCAAGGACAAGCCAGAGCTAAAAGACGAAATAAATCGGCACATTAACGATATTGAACTTTAATTATGTCTCAGATTAATTGAAAATATGGACCGACGGATGGAGGTATGCCACCCAAGCCGTGGCGAGCATTTGGACGATATTTTATTTCACACATAATTTTCATAGAACCTTCTGTCATAACATAAAATATTAAGATAATTCTCTGAAGACTTTTTATTTTATTTAGAATTAACATCGTGCATTTTGGTTGCACCGCCATTTAGGAGTTTAAAGGATATTCTCGTATAAACACTTTCCTTAAGCTAATCAGTTTATTTCGAATTTATTAGCAAAGTGCACTCGCTTTTCATTACTAAAATCCTATAGTTGTATAGGAATCTAATTAACTAACAACTATTTTCGAACAAGTTGAACTAGTTCTTTTTGAACTACTTCACACTACCAAATTGAGTTAGAAAAAAAAACTAGGTTGTACAGAGTGACCTAGTTTTTAAAATTATGTTAATTATGTTCAAAGCAATAATGTCCTTTCTATACACCTAAGGAACACCTATTGAAAACCCAAAAATCGCAAATATTCTTTAATTTCCTTATCTTATCTTAATTATGTAACAAAAAATCGCTACGTTTCCATCTATTCTTCTATTTCTCCTCTAAAATTTTTTACAAATTTTTACAGACAAAAATTCTCTATCCCTACACCTGTGTTGAGTGTGGCCATAATAAACTTATACTGATTTGATAGCTGGTTGTCAAATTTTTATTTAGCTTATAAAAGTGCTTATATTCCCTATAAGCCTTATTATCATGATTAAATCGCGCTTGCTATAAAACGCTTGCGACTACAACTACTCGACTCTTCAATAAGTTTCGAGATTTGAATTTCTCTAAAAGTTCTCAATGCGTAAGAAAACAAAATATTATCGTATTTAACTATACAACTATAGTCACACACACACACACACACACACACACACACACACACACACACACACACACACACGCGTATACTAAACTTATACTTTGACAAAATTCACTGTAAAAATGCGTATTTACATACATACTTATACGCACACTTCTAAATACTAATATGCGTATGTATTTAAAGAGAAATGACGAGAGAGAGGGTAAAAAAGTATTAAAAAATAATAATAAGTGGGTACCTTTATGGCTCGAACTAAATTTTTTCAATTCATTTATTTGAATATTTTCTTTATTTTCATCATCTGCTACCTTGTCTTGTGCTATAGCAGAAAGCGAAAGAGTGAGTAAGAGCGACTTAAAATAAAAAGAGAAAAGAAATGCAAAAAACTTTCATTCTTTACGTTGTTGTTTTGCATAGACATTGAAAATGAAAAATATATAAAAATTTATTATTTTTTTCCATTTTTATTTTTATGTAAAGAAAAAAAGGATACCCGTGTAACAGACATACGCACATACACACACTTACGCATATACATACATATTTAATAAAAAAAAAAACAATCGCACATATAAAATATAATTTTGTTGTTGCTGTTTAACACACACATTCACACAAGCAGCCATTTACAATTATTTACTACTCGAATACTACACACATACTCTCTAAAGCTCATAAAGTTTTTTCCATTTTTTTTTTTTTTTTTTTTTTTTTTGTAACTTAATCATAACCCCCCTTCTCCCCACACTCTATACTATTTCTATACTTTTATTTTCATTTACTGCAGCAACGGCCTCAGCGACAGCAGATTTTTTTCTTTTCAAATTTTAAATACGGCAAGAGCAGCCAGGAACTACAACTGTGTCGCCGCTAAAAAAAACTGAAAAAACTGAAAAAGAATTAAATGTTGTATAGAAAAATAAAAATGAAAAATAAAATAAAAAATATAATGTCGACAGAAAAAAAAATCAACCCTCAAAAACGCGCTTTTTTTGAAAAGGTTTGAGTCTCATCTATTCCCTCAAATCTCTCTAAACACACAACATTTTTTTAAAAAATGAAACGAACGAACCAACAACAAAAATAAAAATGTTCACAAAAAAATTGTGAAAAACTTAAAAAACTGCACTGAAAGAAAGTTTGAAGGCAAATTTCAATAATTCCTCAGCTACCAATAAGTAAAAAAGTTATTAATTCAAAAACCTGTTGACTTTAATTGTTTTCAAAAAAAAAAAAAAAAAAAAAAAACATCGAACGATGACGCAACCACAGCAAACAGTGACTTTTTCGGGATATATTGGATGGTCTTGAATCTCAAGTGAATTGGTATCGTCACAAATTCGTCAATTTGGTTATCAATCTCCACCGCAGAGCCCCCCAAGACATTGAAAATAATTTTGGCAAACGATATATGATGCAACTACTGTCATAGAGCTCAGCACGCCTTTACTAGGGTTTGGTCCACCAAGACTGTACAAAATTCATTGGTGGGCTACGTTGGGAAGGTTTTGACAAATAAACTTTTCTCTCTAGCAGCTTTCATTGATAAGGAGGTGGCTTGCAAAAATATCCATTCAGGGGAGAATATTAGAACTCTCTCAGTACTACGATGCCAGTGACTGCATGGCGAGGTATGTAGAGAAACTCCTGACGGAAATGTTTACTACTGCCTCTTTCGAGAAGGTTGCTCTGGTAAGGGCGATAACCAGAGGCACCCTGTAAGGTTGGTTCTTTCGACTCTACTGTGGAACATCATTACGTAGGGGCTGTTGGTGTATCTGTAACGAATTGGGTTAAGGCCTTTGTCCCTTGGTCAGCTACGTTGAAAAGGCATTGGCAAGTAAATTTTTCTCACTGGCAGCCTTCATTGATGTGGAAAGGACTTTCAATAAAGTGAATTCAGAGGCAATTGTTAGGGGGCTCTCAGTGTACGGAATGCTAGTAGGACACCCCGCAAAGGGGGATGTGGAACATCGTCAAGCAACGTTGTGGGGTAAAAGCCTTAAATTATGAGCATGGTCTGGCCATTGCATTATCAGATATTGATCCGTCCACCACTTATTCGATGTGAAATCAGCCCTTTTGAACTTATCACAAAATAGTTCTTGGGGTTTGGTATAGGCGTCAATCCTCGGAGGACGGAATTGACACTCTTCACAAGACAATACAAGATAACTGCGGTTAATATGCAGATCATCGGCAACGTTCACCTCTCTTAATCCAGAAGGCTGAAGTATCTGAAGGTTATTTTTGACTCTAATATTGGGAGAACATAATGGATAGGTTAAAGAAGGCGGTCATAGCTCTTTATACCTATAAGTGGGTCATAGCCACGGGCTTCAGGGCTTAGGTCTGTCATCACCTATTGGCTGTATCTGGCCTTGGTTTAACATACTGTACTTTACAGTGCTCATGTTTGGTGTTCAGTGTCATTGTAGACTGATAGACAGGGTGCACTAGCAGGCAGCTATCCTGATTACAAGCCTTATTGTATCGATCGATCTTTTATTGAAGCGGAGGGCTAAGCTGGTGTCAATAAGGCTAAATGCAGTCAACTTCTGGCTCAATCTGAGCTAAGGGCACGTCCGTTCCTTAGGGACACATTTGCGTCGACAACTTGATCCCTCATAATTTTTCTCGAAGCGCATTTGACTTGGAGATTCCGACTACAGATTTGGATTTTCCCTGAAAATCTTCTGATTTGCTCCCACAGACAGTCTACAATCAGGTCCCTTACCAACGATACGTCGACGCCTGTCCTAATCCTTAAATGCTGGGGGTTTCTCTGGTCAGCAACATGTTGCAGCACGTGCAGCACGTGCAGCATCGCTAGACTCTGCTGGACCGATCTAGAATCGCATAGGCATCTATCGCACTCTTGCGGTTCTCATTAGCCATTAGCCAGAAGTCTGTCTTCCTCTCACTAGTCCGTGCCCAGCCATTGTCATTAGACGACGTATGTATGTTCTTGTCATTATTGACTGAACTCTCCAGAATAAAGGTTAGTGTATATTTTCAAAATAGGTTACTGCTATATTTCCGACCTAAAATCATAAAATTCCCACCATAATTAATTTAACATTATTCGTACATCCAAAGTTTTACAATTTTTATTTAAACACTTTTTATTACTATTCCTTTCAACCTATTTACTAAATTCTCTCCGTGTATCACCGAAAAACAAAAAAGTTCCACTCCTTTAGTTGTATTTTTTCCCAAAACATAACAGACTAAACACGGCAACGACAACAACAACAAACTGCACGCATACCAGCATCACAATAAAAATAAGTTGAGATTTTTAACTGTGAACACGTATTTAAAAAAAATACGACTAAAATTTAAACCTGTAAACTTAGAAAACAGCAACAACAACAACAAGGACAACGTGCCCAAGTAGTCATGTATGGAAGACACAGTCAACGTCAACGTAAACGTTAAACAACATAAGAAGGCTGGTTGGTAGCTGCTTTAACAGAAAAGCAGGAAAATAAAAAATGAAAAAAAAACAAAAACTTGTAATAGATGTAGTAAAAGATGAAAAATAATCAGAAGAATAAAACTGTAAAATAATACAAACACATACGCATGAATATTCAAAAAGCCCAACAGAGCACTAACAAACAAAAGAGATCCTTTCGCAGCGATTTTTTTTGTCGTTTCTTTAAAAAAATTGTTTAATGTTCTCACTACGAGTACTATTGACTGCTACACAACTACTACTGATGCTGCTGCCTGCTTCTATTACTTTTACTTACTAACTACACATATACATGCTTACGTACTAGTTGTATGGAATGTGTGTGTGTGACGGGGATATAAAAATATAAAATAAAAATTCACATACACACACATATATGTATATATACTTATAATCTAACTTACAAAGTGTTTAGTTTATGAAGCGATAGAGAGTAAAGTGAACATAATAAACCACCCCTTGTAATATGTTCTACTGCCACTGTCAATGTTACTGTTGTTGCTGTTCTTATTGCTTTTCTATTCTCGCGTTTTTTTAAAGTGCAAAAAATTGTTGTAGAAAAACTTTTTTTTATTTTTAATTTTTTTCTTATTTCGCTTTCAGTTTTTTCTTATTTCGCTTTCGATTTTTTGTTTGTTTCGCCTTTACTTTTTAACTGCTTTTGTTGTTGTTGCAATGTAATGTTTAGTTTCCTTTTTAGCTAATGTTGCTGCTGTCGCTGCTTATTTTTAATATTTTCACTTCACTTGTTCACCCTTCTTTCGGCACTCACTATAACTCCTCTTTCTTTATCACAACATCTCCTTTCGCCAACATCAACTTTTCTTTAAAATAAAACTCAACAGTTTTAAATAAAAAATAGCGAGAAGAAGAACAACAACAAAAATGAACCCTAAATTTTTTTTTGCAATATTTTAACTATTTCTTTATACGGTAATGAAAATTTTTCTAAAAAGAAAATTTACAAAAACAACAACTAAAGCAATAACAACAAAAGTGTTGGGTAAAGCAAAAAATAAGGAAACCGCGCGCATTAATATTACTTTACGACCGATTCCTCTATATAACCAAAAATAATCAAAGGAAAGAAAAACTAAACGACAAGACCATGACTTCGTTTACTATTGATAATCACAAGGTATTTAAAAGAATTTATTCGTTACCAGGAAGATAATTGTTTTCAGTTTTGATGAAGAATCTTTGAAAAAGTTTAAGTCCAGATTACTACTTATCAATTACGCCACCAGAAAAAATATGTAACCTAAGAAATATTGACTGCATTCGATTCGAAAAGAGAAAGAGGTATACTCTGCCATCGTGCCAATATGAAATGCCTTGATGACCTAGTTTATGCCGATGACGTTGTTCTACTTTTCAGCCGGCAATTGACAAATGCAGAAAAGCTAAATGACTTGACTCTCTACTCAGAATCTGTAGGTTTGCGAGTAAACATTGAAAAGACAAAATACATCGCAATTAACGAGGAGGAAGACACGACACCTTGAAGTATAAATGGACAAAAATTTGAGAAATCAAATACTTAGGCAGTCAAATGTTATCAGCCGGCGACGCTAAATTAGATGTAGAGGCAGGGATACGCAAGCCAGTGCCAGTGCCTTCGCCAGTCTTAGAAAAATTTCATGCTCGAAGCAATTGACTAAGCAAACCAAGATCCTAATATTTAAATCCAATGATAAGACGGTGCTATTGCATGGATCTGAAACATGGCCCGAGGGGCATATCTACTTATAAATTTTTATAAACAAATACTTGCGTAATGAATTTCACAGACGTTGCAACGAATCACCTGTTCAATTATAAATTCCGGAGATGAAGTGGGTTGGACACACGCTCCGAAAACCGTTAATTCAATGACACTTGACTGGAACACACAAGGAACAAGAAGTTCGTTAGATGAAGAAGTTTGTTAGGAAAAATAAACCAACACGATCCCATCCAAACATGGAATCAAATTAAAACAATGATATAAAATTGTGAAGGATGGTAATCTTTTGTTAAGACACTATCAGCAGATGATACGGCGCTTTATTAATGACAATAGAGTGCAAATTACGAGCAACTGCTATTTACTTGTAAGACGACTTAACAACATCTAGTCCAATCGAACTTGCTTATAAAGTAAGCACATGTGCTAATGGACTTCTCATTCTGATCTAGGGCTAGTTTCAGACTATCGAGTTA
Source organism: Wohlfahrtia magnifica (assembly GCA_023159175.1). Classification (NCBI taxonomy): domain Eukaryota; kingdom Metazoa; phylum Arthropoda; class Insecta; order Diptera; family Sarcophagidae; genus Wohlfahrtia; species Wohlfahrtia magnifica. The sequence goes on along the minus strand of JAKWBJ010000053.1, from coordinate 792,887 downwards.
TAAAAGTACTGCGACCTTTCGATCTTTTGTATAGATAATATCTCTCCTAATCTGACTAAGTTCAGGATGTCGGTTGGTACCAACCGCAAGAACTACCTACTCAGTATCTGAGAAGCACCCAGATACTTACTTTTAGGGTGTATCAATACCCCGCATATAACCAGTACGTACTCTGTTGATTCGATTTCCTCATAACAGAATCTGCACATTGGACTTGACTCTAATCCAATTTTACTCACATGTCTATTTATCCTGCAATGACCGGTCAAAAGCCCAGTATCCTCAGGCTGCCTCTAGACATCGTTGTGCAGGATTCAAATTTTCTGCTGTCATAGTTACCCAACAAAAGTTTAGACTATCTCAGACCCGTACGGCCAGAGAAGAGTACCCGCCTCTCATTATCATCATTTCCGTTAAGTATGCCCAGTCCACAAAAGGGATCTGGCTCCACAAGTGGAGTGGAAGCTCCCTTTCTGGCCAGTTCATCGGCCCTTTGATTCCCAGAAATTCCCACCTGATCCGGGACCAGCATAAACTGACCTTTTCCCAATTGCTTTAGTTTACCAAGACAATCCCTAACTAGTCCTGAGTCAACCTCATAGGAGTCATGAGGCCGCCATTCGAGGCCTCAGATAGTATTTAACCTCTCCAGGTTAAATAGAGCATCTCTCGAGTGCATAAACTTACGCCTGGAATATGCTTGCGAATTTTCGCAGAAGTTCCGAATATATCCTACTAGGCCCACTGTCAATGACAATGTTGATAAAAGGCAGTTTAAAACCCAGTCCACCCCGTCGATTGAACTGACGGCAACAAGCTCAAAGCAAAAGTCAAGTACCTAATCGTAACTATTGGCGGAGAAGGCGAACTTAATAGTTCACCTTCATATACCATACTTAAGGTCAAATGCGCATTATTGATAAGTTGTGACGTCTTCTCAGGACTGATTAGGCATAAGTAGGACTTAGTGATTGCTTTTGCAGTGTATGATTCTTCCCAGAGGTGCGACACAGGTACAACTGCTGTAGAAAAGTATCGTATCTTTATATCCTAGTCTGTTCAACAGTGTCTGGAGGTTCTGATGGAGGTTGTCGCCTTGATTTGAAGGTAATATACAGGTAATGCCTTCAAAATCAAAAAGAGTTTAATAGATACAAAATTCCCGCAATATTCCAACTGAAACAAGAGGAACTTCTCTCAATTAGTGAGCTGCACTAGACTCCATTTTTTTGACACATTGGCAGAGCGTAATACTCATAACCCAGTCGCTAACTCATGTTAGGAAGTTATGCAGCTGTCGAAAATTGTCTGGTTTGGCGTGGTATCAAAACCAGAACCTCTTGGTTTGTAGGCGGGGGTCTTACCTACCAAACTACAGCGACACACAGGCGGCAAAAATGTTATACTTCTCGATAATTAGATTTGTTTTTCGGATTTGGACGTTGAGGAAATTCGGGCCACATGAATGTGTTTTTAATAATCCTTATTGTTTCGGTCATAGAAAAATGTAATGTGACTTAATGGAAAACACAGATGAATAGAGCCATACATATATTTAAAAAATGCCGATTATATAAATGGCATGTATTTAAAAGTAAGAATGGTATCGAAGAGATGTTTTTGCGTGTAAGGTATTTGGAAGCCGGCAAGAAGGTACTGATTTAAAACTCATACAAATGATCTTTACAATCTTGGGCTATTCGAAATCCAATTGATAGTTATTTCAGCCATGAGATTTGCTCAGAGAATTAGTTTCGATACTATGATAGCTTTTCTGAGACTATCGTGAAGATTATGATTTAAGCTCAAATTGAGGTTAAAACGAAAACCTAATGTAGAGTGGTATTGCAACCGATTGTAGCGATTGTAGGTGGAGGCCATTCCCAAACACATTGTTTGCAATTGATGCCTGATTTCAAAAGATTTCATTGTATTTACTAGTGCTTACAGAGTGGCATGAGTTAGATACATCTGGGTAGAGGTAACTTCAGTCTAAGAAAATCAATTGCTGGCTGAGCAAAATAAATATGTGTTTGCGGGATCAAGATTAGCTTACAGACAGTTATTTTTCGTAATTACTTATTTATCTTATCTCTGCGGCAGAGCTATACAAATCGAAATGCTTAACTATCCGAATTCTAACTAAATCCCAATTTTAGAGATCTGTTCTCCTATTTATGTATATATTTCTTCTCTAAACAATGTTGCAGTATTTTAATTTTTTCTATTTTTTCATATTATTTTATACAAGAAGTCTTGAAAAAATAAAAAATTTCGGGAATAAAATAGCGCAACAACAAACAATCTTGGCAATAAAAAATAGTAATCTGTGGCCCAATTGTATAGGTTTAAGTAGAAAAATGAAAAAATATTCCTTCCCAAACTAATACCATCTTAGGAGAGCGAGAGGCACTACACAAACAATTGCATGTTGCTGCTGTAGCTGTTGCTAATATTGTTGCTAGTACTGTCGCTGATAATAAAGCACTCCTACCGAGTTAGAAAGAGATGAGCGGCTTAAGAAATACGCGTGATATTAGATGAGTTGCCTTTTGCAAAGAAAAAATAAACCGAAAAATAAATAAAAATCCCCAAAAAAGAAAATTTGTATTCTTTTTATGAAATGATTACAATAAATTTTTTCATATTCCTCTTCTACAACTTTGTTAGTTGTTGTTGCTGCCAACGCTACCGATGCTGCTACTGTTGCGGCTGCCGCTCTGCTTGCTTTTCCCCACATTTTTTTATGCAACGTTAGAATAGTGGCAAATAATAATGGAAAGAAAAAATAGTGAAAAAAAACGTTGCCGACATAGACAAAAATGTTGTTGTATGTCACAGGTCTTAAAATAAAATTGAGTGGCATTTTGGGTATAGAGATAAGGGAGCGAGAAAGTGAGTTAAACATAAACTTCTAAACGCAGCCCAAGCATCTAGTTTGGCTCAGTTAACGTTGAATTTATTTTTTATGTGGCAGAAGAAAAAAATAAGAACAATTTTTTTTTTTTTTTTGTTTTTAACAGAACCAAAGGAGACATTAATTTTATTTTTTTAGATTTCTTTGGAATTGCGTGTCAGATGCTTAAGTTATTATATAGAGTAAAATCGCTAAAAAGAAATAGGACTGAAGGATTACATTTTTTCTTAAGCTAAGAAATAATATATTAAACAGTCGATAGAAGATTGCATTAGATGAGAAAAAATGATTTGAAATTATTAAAAATAGTTCAGAATCCAGCAACATGGTAATGGTAATAATATTATCACTATACTATGATCAATTGGAATCATAATACAGCTCTACACAATGCTTGCAAATATTGCCATTAAGCAATTATTGCCATGATCATATTTATTCTTTGAAATAAAGTAAAGAAATTAAAAAAAAAAAACAGCATGAGAGAGTTGCAGTGGGTTTAAAAAGTTTTCGTGTGCTTTACATTAGGAAGTTTGACCATTGGAATATTTTTTTTTTTTCTTAGCTTTTCCATCTCCACCAAAGAATAAAATTACTCAAGACCCATAAAAAATGTGTTTGTTTGAACAGTGATCTATGACTATACACTCATCTGAGGAGGCCTTTAACTATAAGCCCGAGAAGGCGATTAAGTCGGTTCTGACGGGACTGAATGTTCGTTAGTCCGTGATTGGATTCATAGGGAGACTCTTGACCTACATGATCATTGTCTCCACTATGGGGTCTGTCACTGTGTTTAGGGTGTCCGTAAGGAGCACACAACAGGAAGAGTTTTATTCCCACTCCTGTGGAATTTGACCGTTAACACTTTGCTCGTGAAGCTTGATTCTATGAGATTCAACTCTGTAGCGTATGCGGATGATGCTGCTGTGGCTGTATCAAGTAAATTTTTTACACAATGTCGCAGTGCCTTCAGACATCTCTGGGCTTTCTTAGTAGGAGCAGCACTGACAGTGAGATGAGCGCTAACTAAGGGAAGACGAAATTGGTGCTGTGCACGCGCATGTACAAAGCTCCGTCCTTTTCCTTGTGAAGGATCTGGGAGTAATCTCGGACTCCAAGCTGTCCTGACTTTAGAATACACGAGCAAGGACGAATGTTGCGCTGTACACGTGGAATTCCAGGTGGGTTTTTGACACAGTGGTTAAGCCCATACTTATATATGGTGCGCTTGTGTAGTGGAAATCTCTGAAGAAGTCCACATACAGCGGAATCTTTGACAGGGTACTGAGAAGCGCGGCACTTATGACTACAAGCGCACTCAGGTTCACCCCTCCGAAAGCCTTGTTTGTATTGCTGAAACGACTTCCGGTGGACTTGAAAGCTAAGCAGATGGCGATTATGTCTGAGAAGGGTCATGGGCATGCGGCCATCCTGTGATACTTGGATGCGTTGCCTGGTGGGGTGTATTACTGTATACCCGAACCCTTTCTAGATAGAATAGTCTCTGTGTGTATCTCATCGTAATCGGTAATTGGACCCGGTTTTATTGAGGTATACACGGACGGTTCGAAATCTACGGAAGGAATTGGGGGCAGTTTTTTATTCCTGCATACGGGGTAAGGATATCCGTTAAGCTTTCGGACCAACTGCACTGTCTTAAAAGCGGTGGTCTCGGTGATAGAGAGGGCAGCGGACTGGTAGATGTACTATAGAGTATTTGATGTTGATATCCGGATCTGTACGGTGTCTGCTAGACATCGCGACTGGTATGTGAAAGTCGGGCTTCTCTAAACGAGATGGCGAAACATTCAGACCTAAAGTGATCTGGCGAGAAAAGGCGCTCTCCTTAGAAACGAGGACCATCGGGGTGTGATGCCGCTTTCTTCTTGCAAACTTTGGGTTCTGCGATACACGCTGGGCAAAGCACAGATACTGTAGGAGAATGAACCCACATACTCTGTATCAAGACAAACCTGGCCCGTATATCTTGCCCCGACATAGGCTGCGAATTCTGGTGGCAGTCCGTCTTTGCATCCCATGTCGGACCTAGATAATGTAAATGTCAGCGGGCTTTCTTAGTTTGTGTATGCGTCTGTTTAGCTCGTTTCGGACCAGGTCGCAGACATGTAGGTCTGCTTGGACCTTCTATAGGCATCACAGTGGGATCAGTATTAGACGCAAGTGAACTGGACCAGTGTCTGCCTACCCGTTGTAACTAACTAAGTAACTAACTGTGTAAAAAGTCACTATAATTAGAAATCTTAATTATCTTTCGAACAGCACTTGAAGACATAATATCTGAACAAGCTTTTGATACAGCAAAAATATCGATAAGCGGTTGCCATCATAAGCGATATTCAATCATTTTTCGAATGGCAAAAAACTGGTAGCTTTCCTGGAGAAAGTACATCTAATATGTTTAATAAAAGTACTGTAGGCCTATCGAACGACATCTACAGGTATTTGTTGCACCCTTAACAAGAAAAAAATTTATATTTGGACAGAGAAAATCTCTATTAAGAGTGCGTAGGCAGAAAAATATCCAACTTAAGAAAAAAGCTTAACGGAGGGCTTTTCAAAAATGGCAATCTTCTCGGAAGAATTGGCTGTAAAAAACATGATGAACTAGTTTTGAGTAGCCATGGAGATTTCGTAGAACATAAAATTTTCATATGTAATTTTAGGGAGAATAAAAGGAATATATATGAGCCGCTCAGTGTACAAATCGATTAACTCCATAGAACAAAAAGTTGAGCAAATAACGAATTGGGGTTGAGGAATAAGCTTTTTTAACTTTTTTTACAAGCTCCTTTCATCTCTTGAATAACCTGTCGACGCCGATCTGCCAAAAATCCTTCCGATTTGTTACGGAAAAAGTTGATTAGCTAGTTTTAAATGTCAGGGTGTCGAAAAGATGGTAATCCGTCGTGCTAGGTTCAAAGAAAACGACATATACTGTACTCTTGGAGTCCGGTTTTGACCGAATTTGTGCAACATAGAATCTGGTGTTCTTGTGAAGAAGTATAGTTTCGAAAAGTCTCTTTCACAAGCTGTAGCTGTGCTATGTTGTTCTTGATTACCTCGGGTTCCATTTAGAGCATTTCCCTGTATCAGATGGCATTAGCATTAGGCTTACTTCTCGGCTTTTGTGTACGTCCTGGAGACACCCACTATTTCTTTGCTTCATATTTATTTATGTTTGCACAACATTTCTTATCTCCCGCGATGATTCGATACACAAAACGCTGTTTATGACCGTGTATAGGTCAATGGCTAGCTAAATGCTGAGAAGCGAGATAATGTTAAGCTCCTGAGACACCTAGACTCCCAATCTTTGGTTTTATGATCTCAGTTCACTTTTTCGGTTACGACTTATTAACATTTTATGTATACAAGTTTTGTCACTTAGTAGTGTTAATACCTACGATCAGATAAATTTGTTTTGAATATGATGCAGTTAAGAGTAAATTTAGAAAGTGAACGGCTCCAATATTTTACCATATAATCTGACGGAGCAAATTCGCCGTAATGTTTATCAAGCTTTTCTTTTGTCTCTTTCGCCGTTTTGCCTTTCAAATAATAGTGTTTAATCACTACACGAAATTCACTTTTTCCATTTTCCAAGAAACACAAAAGTTGCTTACTTCAAACGACAACAACAAATAAACTAATGGATGAATTTGGCTAAAATTTTAGCAGCTGACGTTTGACAGATCGTGATTTCGAAGAAAGAAAAAGTTTTTGTGTGTGTGCTGCCATCTAACGCTAGGTAGCTTTAATGTCAATCCGTCCTCGTAGCATTACACACCAGTTGTGTATTTAAATTCATGGTCTGCTAAATCAAAATTAATTCAAGAAATCATTAACAACCATTAATGGAGAACAGTTTTAATCGCATGACAAATCGCATATATTGGGTGGGCCATCTATCGGTTTAAATTTGAACCAGCGGTTATTTCGAATCAGGCAATACTTGTGTCATTCTATTCTGTCACACAATTCCGTATATTATCTCCACTGAACGAAATGAATCGATTTACGGTTGAACTACGTTGGAGCTTATTTCCAAAACAAAGACATTTGGTCGCAAATTGCACGAGAATGTCGTACACAATTTGGTTGCAAAGAAGGACTAACAGTGAAATTCGTGAAACTGGTTTTATTGTTGAAGCGCCAAGACGTAAACAAGTGACTGTTTGGAGCGGAGGCATCATTGGCCCATATTTCTTTGAAAATGAGGATGGCGCAAACATTATGCTCATTACGCTCTTCATGGTATTGATGCGAGCGATGTTTGGTTTCAACATAATAAGGCAACTTGTTACACATCTCATGCCACAATCGATTTATTGTGTCAAACATTTGATTGTCGTTTAATTAGCCGAAGTGGTGATGTCAGTTGACCGCCAAGAAGCTGCGATTTGACACCATTGGACTATTTTTTGTAGGGCACCGTTAAAGACAAGTGTTATGCTGACAAACCAGAGACAATAGAGCATTTGAAAGCCAACATTCGTGATGCCATTGCTGAGATGCGACGCCACTCTCTCGAAGAAGAAAATTGGTACGATCGAATGGGGTACTATGATGGCAGCCACGGCAGCCATATGAATGAAATAATATTTCATATTGTACTTCACAACAAAAAAATAAATTTGGCAAAATTTAAAAACGTTTTTTTTAATTGCATTTTTAAATTAAAACTTTTAAATGGCCCACCCTATACAATTGATGGAGTAACAGCATTTTCTTCTTTGCTAGATGATTCGTTTTTGCCTTAAATTTGTCCTAATTCACATTTGTCAGAGAATGTAGCACATTAATTTACAGGCACTGATTTCGAAAAAACAATTTCTTTAAGAAAAGTTAACTTCAGTGTTATCTAGCATTACCTAGTACAGTTATTCTAGAGTAACCTTACTTATAATGCGTCTGAAAAAGAGTACCTAATAAACCAGCGACTAGATAATGTGTTAAGTAAGCGGTTTTTATTTTATTTTATTTTTCTCAAATATGGCGTTAATGTCTGCGTTAAAACATACCCCTTCGATTTTTTTTTCGTCCGGGAAAATGTCCAGACTAAGCCTTCTATACAATTTTTGTATTTTTTGTTTTTAGAGAAGTAACAACAACAAATAACACTTAATTTTATAACAACAAATCATTTTCACTTTAATTTAATAGAAAGAGTTAAATGATACAAAAAATACAACAACAAAAAGGGAAGAGAAAAACGAGAAACTGACTAGAAAACAAAAAATGATGTTGATTGTCAAAATAAGAAAAAAAAGTGAGAAAAAAACTGGGAATTACAAACGAAATTGTTGTGCCATATGAACGGGAAACAGAGCAACATATTAGACAGGAGGTTTATGGTTTTAACCTTCAACGTCATGGCAAACAAAAAAAAAAAACGGACAAAATTTTTTTTAAACGAAAACTACAAAAAGAAAAACGCGAAAAAAAATATTTAAAAAATATTAAAAAAAAACTTACTGCTGCTACCACTGAACGAGTGCTACAATACTCACTACTGCTGTTGTAACACATTAATACGAGGTTTGTTTAAAAAAACAAGATAACAATTTTAAATTACACCTGCTGCTAAAAGGAAAGAACAGAAAATGAATTACAACCTAAATCAAATGTTATCGGGGCAGGGGTATTCTCAGAAATATGGCTTTCGAACTGGGATAGTGCACTAACCAGTTTGTATACATGGGGATGGACTAACGATAGTTCGGAAAACACATTTTTTTGTATGTGGACGATGGGAATGGTAGAGATCCAGACTGAAAATCTAAGTAAATCGGGCCCATAATCGTAGAGAATATAGTGGATACGATGACACGCGATAAGGAATGTCCAACTCGATTTCCTCACCAAAATATCCTTCACTACAGGAACTTGGTGTGATTTTTGCCATAAAGAAAGGTTGGATATTTTTTCTGGCCAGAATATTATCAGAATGCGTCGTAGACAGCGATTTATAAATGCCTGTATAGAATTGGCATCCCTCACAGTTGCATTTTACGACTCGCAGCCATACACACGAGTTATCGATGTCAATTCATGCTCTTGGAAAAATATGTGGAGAACGACATATAGTATTTAATCAGCCAAAAGATTAGCTGCCTAGGTTTAATCTGTTTCGAATATCATCACTGGAATCGCCGGAGGTAGTGCCGAGATAGCAAAAAGACGAGACATCTTACAAATTTCCGTCCCTAATTCGAAAAGTTGTGTTATTAGCATTGATTCGCATAATTTTAGTTTTGCAGATGATTATCCGCATGCCCGCTCTGTATGCTTCGGCCAGTTCAGTATCCAGTTTTCTTTTTAATGGCAATATCTCTGAGCCAGGAGACAGATATCGCTTACAGGAGTTCTTGCTTGAATGCATGCAAGACGTGGGTTTTTTAATAGAAATACCTCACACTAAATGGGACGACATTCGATGGCCGGAAGGCATTTTTTCTACGTCCAAAAAACGGTAATTCTATATCTACTGTATCAGGTACACACGAGGTTACAAAAGTTAGGGCGCTGTACCTTCTTTTAGTATGGTTTAGTATGGTTTCTGAGTCATTTGCTGTCTTTTACTCAAATTTAAAGAAAAATAAATGGTGTCCCAAAATTAACGCAAGATTGTTATTTTTTATTGCATAGGATAGGGTTATTTATGAAATAACACATTAGGCAAATGGCCTCCACGGCTTTGAACATATTCACTCGTTTGTCAAAATTTACATAAATGTAGATGAAATTCCTTGATGCATTATTCAATCTAATCCTCTAATGCACGGGTGGTTGTTGGCTTGTTAACATAGACCTGTGATTTCAAATAACGTCATGAAAAGAAACCTAATGGTGGTAAATCACGCGATCTAGGTGGCCAATTCTGATCACCTAAAGGAGAGATTAAACGACCTGGATATGTCTCATGCAGTAATTGAATTGCTTCACGGGCTGTATGGCATGTGGCACCGTCTTGCTGAAACCATATATTGGCCATATCAATATCATTCAATTTCGGCAGACAGAACTGTGTTATCATGTCGCGATATAGAGCACCAAAACATGGTCCAATTATGCCTCCAGCCAAAAATTCACACCAAACAGTGATACGTTGTAGATGCATTTGTTTTTCGACAATCACATTTGGGTTCCTATATATTGGTTCACCATACAAAGGTAATCGGAGAAAACTTGAGAACTGTGCGACGTTAGTCTTGATGTCATTTGTCTTTGTGAGAAATATCCGTTATTTATGCTTTTTGACAACGTCATAGAATATCGAGTGTAGTAGATAATTTACGAATTTGAAAAAAATTTATTTTTTAAACATGCAGCTGTGGCATGGTAGGTAAGATACCCGCCTACCAACTAGAAGGTCCTCGGTGCAATACCAGGCCAGACCATCTGACAAAAGAAAACAGTTTTCCAACAGCGGTATCACGTCATAACATTAGCTAGTAACTGGTTATGAGTATTACTGCTATTGAAAACTTCTCTGTAGTTCCCTTTCAATGAGTTTAAAAATAGAATCGGGTGCAGCTCTAATTGGCTGAGTGAAGTCCCCGTGTTCCTTCATAGAATGTTATGGGAATTATATATACTACCTTGAGCAAAAAGTGTCCGGAATAACCCCCTTGTGGCGGTCACATCGTTCCAATTTGTGTGTTTTTTTTTTTTTTTTTTTTTTGTTAAGTTGGTACATCTGTTGTTGATATTCGCGCTAAATCTAAGCGTCATAGCTTGACATTTGCAAAAGCTACATAGCCGAGAGTACATCTATCTCTGTCTTGGCGATTCTTTTTACAATTTTTGGAACGGCTGCTGAAACGTGTTCCTCGTAAGGGTTTTTAACTCGGTTGAACAGAAAGCAGTCAAGAGGAGCCAAATCAGTTTAATTCAGTGGCTGTTGGATGGTATTTGTTGCATTTTTCGTCAAACAATTTCGAATAATGATGGCACTGTGCGACGGTGCGTTATCATGGTTTAAAATCCATGAGTTTTATTGTCCATAATTCTGGTCTCTTTCGGCGAATTTCTTCAAGCAAACGTCTCATAATGCCCAAATAATACTCGTGTTTTACTGTCTGGCCTACTGGCAAAAATCCATCATGCACTACACCGTTGTAATCAATGAAAACCGTGAACATTGCCTTCTTTTTTGATTGAAAACAACGGCACATTTGGTAAACACCATTCACTTGTGTCGTACTCAGAAACCCAAGTCTCGTCTCCAGTAATCATCCTTTTGATGAATGTGGGATAGTATTCAGCCTAGCAAATCATGTCTTTTGCCACCTCAATACGGCGAAAATTGTAAAAATTCGCCAACAAACATAGATATAGATGTACTTTTGACTACGTAGCTATTGCAAATGTCAAGTTATGACGCTAAGATTTGGAGGGAATTTCAACAACAGATGTACCAACTTAACAAACAAACAAAAAAAAACTCAAATCGGAACGATGGGACCGCCAAGGTAGTATATATTTTTTAAACAAACTTCATACATGCAGACATTTTATTTCGTTTATATTCGGTATGATCATTTATGTGGAAAGGTATTTGTTTAATTTTTATTTCGTTTATATAAATGTTAGTGTTTGGTTCATACATAAATACATACATATATAACTTCATACAGCATTAAAATAATGAAAGTCACAACATACATAAAAATAATATACCACGCCTAACATTTTTACAATTTTTTTATTTTTTATTTATATTGTGAAAATGGAAAAAAATTGAATAACATTTTTAATACGAATTAAAACTCCTACCAAATTGTAATTTAAAAAAAAATTATTTTATATTTTTCTATAACGACCCAAACAAAACCATACTCCAACTCTACCCCTTATTTTGGCTTTAAACCAGAGGGTTTGTAAAAAAAGGAATTTTTGTATTAAAACGCGTTTACCTTCATTAGACACACACATTATAAAATAAAATGACAAATGCAACTGATTTTTTCTTTTTTTTGGTTTTTTACAAAAAAATCATCATTAAAAATAAAACTTAAAATAAAAAATAAATATTTACAATGCAGAAAAATTGTAAAATTTGAATTGATAGAACAGATGCCTAAATGCCAATATTATTGAAAAAATAACTCCATACCCCTCCTTTCCCCCTAAAAATAAAATAAGTAAAAAAAGGGTAAAAACTTCATGTTTTGCTTTTTTTAATGTCAAATGGTCATAATGCAGTAGTCATTAATTTTTTAACACTTGCACTGAAATAAAAATAAAAAATTAAATAAAAAAATTCTTTTCTGTTGCATTATGAGGCATAGATTTTAGTTTCGTTTTTATTTTTACTTTGTACGACTCATAAGGGACTTATTAAAATGTATAGCAACGTTCATAAACTCATTTTACCCAGGCACACTCACTTACTTGCTTATTTACTTACTGCATGTAAACTGACAAATTCTAATGAACTTTTTAAATGACAAACATAATTGGCATTTAAAATCTAATTGTGAATTGCTGTTGTAAAAATGTCTCTTAAAATTGTTTAAAAAAATAAAAATAAAAAAATAAAAAATACAGCAAAAGTTTTATTCATAGCTAAGGATTTGAACGTAAAAATCTCAAAAATCCCAAAGAGCTTCCTTCATAGGGGATATGAATATGTACTGTAATTTAGGGTCTTACTTTCAGAAAGCATTTTAGCAAGCTACGTATGTACTCTTAAATACATCAGTAGACTCTACACACCCAATTGCCGGGCAGCAATCTAAGCTTTCGATGCCAGACGTATTAAAATTAATTACCTGATTATCTATTCAGACAAGCACAGAGGGGTAAGTATTCCAAAAGCTCAAATTTAAGTTTTAAAAGATTATTCAATACAAGCAAATTAAAAAAAAATTCATTCGTATGCTGATCATAATCATCAGTACCATCACTGACACCATGGAAAAACTTGTTTAAAACTAAGCTCACACGATTATTTCGTTCGCTATTTGAATTACTTATAAGAATAACTTTGTTCCCATGGCATCGTTGTAATTCGCTTTGATGCTTTCTTCTACTTTTTCTTATGTTTTCTGTTATTTTTATTCATTATTTTGTTAGCTGCCGCATAATTGTATTTTATAATTGGAAAGAGTATTAGAAAATTGAATAAACTCATTTAGCCTGGATAAACATCCGATAAAATTAGGTATTACATTAATTTGGTAGTCACAAGGTAATTGAAACTGAATTACTAGCTATATGGGTGATTTGCTCTTGAAGCTTTAAATTATGTATGGGAAATTATGTAGTTTGATTCAAAAATGGAGTTAGAACAACGAATGAGAGAGCAAATTAAGAAAAATAGTTGTATGCACGTGGCATAATATCGGGTCCGCCATCTAACTTTTTTTTTTTTTTCAACTAGTGCTTACTTCGTGAATGGTAACACTTAGCTCATGTCTGAGTTGACAGATAATAGTTTTATCCTTCCGCTGAACGAATATGGTTGTGTATACGCTTAAACAACACTGGGAAATATTGCGACATTACTTTGATCGATCGACTTACAGAAGATGCCGATTTTGTCAAAAAAAAAAAAAATCATCTTTTCAGATGAAGCTCATTTTGATCTTGGCGGGTATGTAAACAAGCAAAATTGTCGCATTTGGGGCACAGAAAACCCGCACGCATACACTGAAAAGCCGATACACCCAAGACGAGTCACTGTTTGGTGCGGATTTTGGTTCAGAGGCATAATTGGGCCATTTTTCTTCGAAAATGAGAAGGAATGGCCGTTACAGTCAATGGCGATCGTTATCGGGCCATGTTGAACGAATTTTTGCAACATTTGGCGCTACATGCCACACAGCCGAAACTACACTCGACGTTTTGCACCCTGTTTTTAAAGATCGCATTATCAGCCGCAGAGCTGATGTCGTTTGTCGACCTCGGAGCTGCGATTTAACACCGTTGGACTACTATTTGTGGGTTGCCGTCAAAGATAAGTGTTACGCCAACAAGCCAGAGACAATTGATGCTTTAAAGGACAATATTCGTGAAGCAATTGGTGAAATACAGCTGCACACAATCGATAATGTTTATTGTTTTACCAAACATATGTATGTTAAGGTAGCTCAAAAGATATCGTAAAGGAGTGTTAAGCGAATACAGGAGCAAATCGATACAGTTTTTGTTTCATTTGATTACTAAAGGCGAAACATAGATTTATTACAACAAACCGGAGGCCAAAAAGCTATGAAAATTTACGTTTATATGAAATGAATACGTAGGCAACAAGGTTAAAGTGCCTCGGGCGTCTAATGATCTGAAATGCAAATGATTTAATCTAGCAAATAAAAAAGCGTTGTTCCCTCAATATTCACATCTGTTGGGTTAGAAAGTGCTAAGTGCCATATTAAGCATGTTCTAGTGGTGCGACTACTTAATGTTTTCAAATTTAAAGAAATCACTCACACAAGGAAACACCATTGGAACAAAGGGTTTTTTTGAAGGATTTAAAAAAATATTATTATTTAAAGGAAATAAAAGTATTTGAAAAGGTTGGACTTAAAATATGTAAAATGCGCTTTTTTGCCAAAATAAAAACATATCCTTTATCCAAAAACTCACGAATTTATCAAACAGTTTGGGTACTACATATTTAGAACCTATTATTAGACATATTAATCTTTTAGCAATGTTTTTACAGAAGGTGAGTGGAGCGCTCCGACTCTGTGATACCCACTCTGAACTTCGACAGGGCCTATAGCATCAAGAATCCTTCTATGGATGAGAGGGCTGAGAAATCTGTCCTTCGGGAGAACACAGTCTAGGTCTATACCGAAGGTTCGATACAGAAACGGGAACGTGGTCGGATTTATACTCTGATAAACTTGACCTCAGAGCCTCCCACAGACTGCTTAATGATTGCACCGTTATCTATGGCGTAGATAGGGCTGCGTGGCATATTGAAAATTAGATCTAGAGTCCTACATGGACAGTCTTGTGGCAATCAATGCTCTAGACTCCAACATAGTAAGATCGAAATATCTTCTAAGCTGCATTCTGGCCCGACTGTAATGACATCATGTCGAACTGATATAGCTCATGCGTGCTACCAATGGGTACTCTCTGGCTCTTATGCAGAATGACACATATAGCCCACTCGCTGAGCTGCCGAGTTTGATAGACAAATGGGCCCTGAGCATGATGGAACACAATTCGACAAATATCCAAAATGCTCTGGTTTTTTCTTTTAATTGAGAGAACTATGTCTCTTCTTAGGTTTGGAGGGAGATCGATTGGGCTTCTTGCGTGCATAATTACTGGACACTTTATGATAGGGTGCATGTCGGAGCTTATGGGAAGCCTTAGTCACGGCTACTGTAGGAGCTGTCAGGATGAGGAGGAAACGGAATTGGAACATCACCTTCTTTGTGACTGCCTCGCTTTGTGGGAGCTCGGGCTAAGGCACCCAGATCCATGGCACTTCCATGAGCTGGACTGTCTCGTATTTAATCAACTTCGGTAGGGGTACCGGTTGGCTTACGAGAAGTTTTTATGCTTTTCGGATTTAAGTCAGAATTTTAAGATTCTCCTATGTCTGGTTTATGACCTCTTTCATGGGTCTGTCCTCTAATAGATAGCACAATTGGCCACAGGGTCTCCGAACGAATTCGCAGGTTGCCAGCGACATACAAATGTTAGGTATGGCGTTGAAAAGAGGAACCAATTCTGAACTATTGTAATCTTGGCAAAAGAACACTTCAAAATTTGAAGTCTTCAAGTTTAATAAAACGAAGTTTCAGTTAATCGATCTAGAAAGAATTTGCAGAGAATCGGTCGGCTAAATAAATTTTCTTTTATTAAAACATTTATTGTTTTTTTCTTTTATTAGAGTCTCTTGGTGATATTCGAGAACCTTTTTTACTTTTTTTAGCGTAAATTTAGCCTTTTCATTAAAAAATAAAGGAAGAGAATACGTAAAAATTACTGCTAAAACCCTGAAAAATAAAACAAAAATTAAAAAGGGATCCCAACAAAACTTCTAAATACAAAAAAAAACACAAAAAAAAAACTAAAAACATGACATGAAATAACAATAAACCAACCATGTCATTCGGCCACCCACTCAACTTCTAATCATAGAGCAAGTCATATATGGACATTAAAAACTCTTTGTTTTTTACAAAACAGATCCCCGTCTCTTTCTAGCTCTCTCACTCTTTCTATGCGCCTTATTAAGGGCTTCTAAATAAAAAACATATTCTATTATTTTACACAAAATCGTAGTAAAAGTAGTAGTGAAATATTTTATTTTTATATTTTTAAGTATAGAAGTAAGTCTAACGATGTACAAACATTTGCCCTCAAACTTCTAATCTCAAAACAAAACACAAATTAATAAAAAAAAAAAATTCTCGAATTCATTACTCTTTTTTTGGCGTTTTTTTCATTGCAGACTAAATACTGAAAACCGGCAGCAAAAACAACATTACAGGCAGCATAACAAACAGAATTTTCGCATTATATTTCGCTCACTAAACAAACGACTACACCACTACTACTACTACTACTACTGCTAATACTCGCATCGACATCAACAACATCAGTATCATCATCAACAACGTGTATGAAATATCTAACAACTACAACAAATTGTCATATTACAGACCTACACGCATACATACTCGCCTCAACCATTCTAATAAAGCAGCATAGAATTTTGAAAGGCATCAGTTTTTTTTTTAAACACATATGTGGATGTGTGTATGAGCACCAGTAAATGTGAAAGAGTGTACGTGTAATATGTTTGCGAATTGGGGAATACTCTTACTACCAGCAGCTGCCCGCTAAAAAATTTTATCATTAACGTTACACACACACACCATATAAACGAGCATCGAAGTGAGTAAAATATTTGGAAGGAGCCAAGTAGGAGAGTGGGAGAAAAAAACCTAAAGGGAGTACCAAGAGTACAACACATTTCACTGCTGTTAAGTGTGCATGTGTGTTTATTAACATTTTCGGTAAGTTTTTTTTTAAACGAACATAAAAAATAACGGTTGTGTAGAAAATTAGTTAAAAAATGTTTTTAATGTTTACAATTGTTGTTGTTGTTGTATGTAAAAATGGTTTTTGTCATACGCAAATATTTTGTATACGAGCACTATAAAACACATACATACATACAAAATATACACATGCGAGTAAATAAAAGCATTACGTTTATCTATCACATGTGTGGATGTGTATGTGTATGTGTACGTTTAGGTAAGTTTAGAAAGCGCGTCTGTGTGCGTATAATTGTTAAAAATTTGTTTTTTTCTTTTTAAATAAGTATTTTATGTGTGTATTTACTTTACTCTACTAGGCGGTGTTAGAAAATAAAAATTTGTTTTTTTTTTTTTTTTTTGTATTATTGCTGTAATGTTGTAATTTTAATTTCCCATGTTTACCCATTTTTTATCTTAAAATACCCTACGCTAAACGGGAATGTATAGGGTTTTTGTTGATCTTTGTTAGGCTGCGAAAGATTTTTTAACTCAAACTTTGAATTATAATGTTCGATTCAAAATCATGTTATTATCGCATTCATCTATTTGTAATTTAACACGTAGAGATCGGCGTGTATCACCGGTGGATTACATCAGCTCATATCATAGTTTTATAACTCCGTTATTTAGGTGTATGTGATTGTGTGACGTTTCATCCAGAAGCCGATCAATAATAATTACACGAAATCATAGGGTAACTGTCTCCAATTCTGCTACACAACATTGTGTGAATCGCCTGCTAAAAAATATAAAAATTTTCGCTGTCATCCGGTGGCGTGATATAGAAAAGTCTGCGCCATCCTCACCCTGTTAAGATACGATATTTTACTTTCAAGATATTAGGTGCTCCGTTAAGTTCGGTTACAAACTGTTGGTACAAGGCTCTAAAATATATTGTATCTTTGATAATATTAACTGCATCAGGCAATACTATAGCTTGTTTGAAAGGTGATATTTTAAGCTTGACCTTGTTAGAAAGCATTACTAAAATCGCATTATTCTGTGATAAGTTGTCGACGTTTAAAAATAAGTGAAAATTCAGAACTTACCGTCGCAAAGTGGCTGAAAATCGTTATTCATTGGCAAAAATTCTGTAGCTTTGAACGGATGAAAATATTTTAGTAATTCTCTTTCCAATGGACAGGTAACAAGTTACATTTTACTCCGTTTTAATTTTATTAATATTAATAGCGTACTTAATAAAGAATTTAAGGTCAAAGTTGAAAATTTGTTTTAGTTTAAATATAGCTCCCAGAGTGACAAGCAACCGTGTTGGTGTAAAAACTACTTATATAAAATTTTGGATCAGCAAAGCATGATTTGTGAGATATAGGCCAACATTTTACAGGGATATATCCTGGAATTTTGATCAGTAAACATGTCAATATGAGTGTCAAATAAAAGTTCTAGCGAAGACTTTTCATTAAGTTTATAAAAACTTTGGATCTATTGACCCAATGTGGACGGCGAGCAAAAAAAATATTTTTTTAATCTTTTTTTTACAAAATTGTCATTATCTCGGAAACTAGCAGGTAAATCAAATTTCCGTTATATGTGACCTTTCTTAGACAATCGAAAGAGCTTTCAGTTTGTATATCATTTTTCGGTGTAACCCATCAAATGTCGGAGACTTGCTAAGTCATATATATTACTTGTATATTTTCCTATAAAATGGTCTCTAATAAACATACATATGTATGTTGAACCGATTAAAATATTTTAGTAATTTTTTTTCCAATGGACAGATAATATATTGGTATCTATAATAATTATTCATTTGGTACGAATAGTGGTTGCACATATTCCAAACTCTGTTCTGAATTATTTCTATCCTGTAGTAGTTCTTTGACTTCTTCATCTAAGTCTTGATGTTCCACTTTCCACTGATGTCAATTACTAGAGACGAACGAATCGGATGATTCTGTAATCCTTATTTGTTTTTTCCTGAGCTTTCTCTGATAGATCTCCAAGTGACATCAAATAATATTTCATGCCATCTTCTCCATGATAGATGGTTTTGTGAACTGTTGCGGACATATTTCTCTACGGTTATTTGGTTATATATATTTCTACAGTTAGTTTGCATAAACTTTAAATTTTCTGATTGTACACAAGTGCTTCTAGGATTATTTTAATCAAATCTTAAAATAAGATTTAAGTCAACTACTGTTATTTCAGACCCTTGTTTTGGTTGGTCAATAATTAATCCAAATTAAAACATGTTACTTTTTCAAATTTCACAACTCCTTGTTGTCCTGTAGATCCGATCTCCAAATCATAATTTATTTTCAGCATTTGTTCCATGGATTATATTCTAGCAAACGTAATACAAATTCATATTCATCGGTGTTATATAGTTACGAAAATAAAAATGCCTAAATTTTGTATATTTAATAGTTATGTGTCACCCTTTCAATGCCGTACTTATTTGCGTATTTGTCAGCACTGCCAAATCGACCATCTTTATGTTACGTTTGAATTAACGGATATAAAACTAGAAAATATGGGCCATTTCTGAAACCTTCCAAAATGTAGGCAATTAGGTATATAAAGAGGCTGCTTTACTTACACGTCAGCTAGTTCTCGTTTGAGTTTCAATAAATAAAATTGTGTTAAAGCGAAAATAAAAGTGTTGTATAAACGAATATTAAGTATTGTATTAAGACAAACAGTATAACAGTTATAGTGGAATAAATAAAAACTGTAATACAACAACTTAAAGCGGTGTTTATTTTATTTTAACGCAACTTAAACGAACTCACACGTTTTAAAAAGGTTAAAATGTAACAATATAATGATTTTGCCGGTACTTGGTTTAATTGACTTGACGTTGTTTGGTATATTATGCAGCTGGATGCACCCTTTGTGTTGGTAGAAGCCTGGCCTCCTTTTTCTGCTGTTAACTTTTAAACACAAATTTAACGTAATATTCAATTTTTCTGCAGAAAATTCATTAAAATGTAAAAAGTGTTCTACAGACGGCAAAATACGGCAGCAAAATATATAGGGGAGACTTTCACCTATCCCTGGATGCTTAGCTTTTCGTGTTCCCTTTTGCTTTCTATAAGTTATACTCCACTAAAGCTAAAATTGTACAAAATTATAGGGGTTTAATAAATGTCCTAGAACACACCTAATATAAACGGTAGGGCTGTAACGATCTACAATTATTTAAAGATTACAATCTTACCAACCTAGCAAAATAAAATAGCAGACCATTCCGATGATAGCTTGAGAGTTGTAGCCATTTCTTTTTTCTTTTTTAAAAAATACACACAAATCACTTTTTTTTAATAAAAAACAAAAGTTGTGCTTTGCAGTTTGCCAGTTCCATCGGTGAGAAATAAAATTTCAACTTTTGGCTAATGAAATCAAATTTTCAGCCACTGTGCGTCGCAAGCTGCTGAAAAAATTTGTGAAGTTTATGTATTTGATGCTGTAACTAGAAAAACGATCTGATAATTTTGATTTTAAAGATGCACCTCACTCTGGTTAACTAATCACTACAAAATTCACGAAATCATGGAAAAAACCTGGAATGATCAGCACATACATATATAAGCAGCGTGGACATTACTAGAAAACCATTTAGAGAAAGCTACACAAAGAAGTTTGATGTTTGCGCATTATATGAATTAACAGTGAAAAATGTATTTAACCAACCTTCCACTTGCGATTTACAGCTAAAACGGAGCGAAGTCGAATTATTTCTGAATCGAATGAATACGGGCAATGAAAAGTGGATAAGGTTTGAAAATCATGTACGAAAAAGATTAGGGACGAAAGAAGTTGAAGCTTCGCAGACGGTAACAAGGCCAGGATTGACACCAAGAAAGATAATGTTGTGAGTCTGGTGAGATTTGAAGATAATTGTTCATTATGAGCTCCTACAACCTGGTCAAACAATTGGCAATGCCCAGGGAGCTTCTCAACAAGTTACACTTTTACTAAGTTCGCTACTTTGCAGATGCATTGTGTTGTAGGGCATTCAAATAGTGGTTGTAGGTCAGCTACAATATTTTACTTTTACTTATTTTGCATAACAAATGTTTTATTAACAGTTAAAGTAAAAGAAACAAATTTTATGTAAACGCAGTAACAACAACACATTCAGAAAAAGGGAAATAAAAAACTGCGAGGCATATGTGTAAAACATGACAAAAACCCCAATTTTTATGCTCAAAAAAAAATTTAAAGCGAGCAAGCGAGCGATATAAAGGTTTTTTTATTTTTCAACACAAGCCCACCAACACTATTACTTACACACATACGACATTATCTTATTTTAAATACCACTTACCAACACCTATATAAACATACACACATATTTGCAAATACACGCAGCAATTGCTGTAAGTGAATTAGAAAAACATACACATTTTTATTATATTCACTTACATACTATCTCTCTCCATTTCTCTCTCTCTCTCTCTCTCTCTGTCATATACTGTTACTCACACACTCTTTTTAATAAAATAATTTAGTATGTGTTGATAAAATTTAGAATAAATTTTAAATAATATTTCTTTTAGTGGCTATGTGTGTGAGTGAGTATATTTGTTATCATAGTATGTAAGTCGATTTTCTTTTTTTTCAAGTTGAAAAGTGTTGTATTCAACTCTGTACTCTTGTATGCTATTAAAACAAACACCGTTATAAGGCGTTGTTTTCAGTTAAAAATAATTCAATTATAGTTCAGCCATTATTAAGTTCAAGTTTTAAAGAAACTTTTCATAAAAAACATAAATTTTTTTAAATTTTTTTAAATTAAAAAAATGTGTTAAGATCGCTTGTTCAGAAAACAAACATGTAAGCGCTGGAAGAGATCAGAAGTAAGGACAACAACAAAATCTCCAGATATAATCTCAGTGTTATTCTATAGTATATTACAAAGCACATTTTACTTAATAGCTATGTATGTATATCTCTACAAGCAAAATAAATATTACATGTGCTACATCACTAATTCATTTCAAATTCACACTGGCGTCAAACAAAACTATATCTTCTCCCCTATACTATTGCAAATTGTAATTAATACCCTCCACACAATGTACAGTACCAATGTAAAGTACCAACTAACATACATGAAGTAGATTACGCCGATTACGTGTATTTATTTAGCATATAAAGTTCAAATTGCTAATGCAGCACCAGCATTAGGCATACAACTATTACGCCCTAATTCCTGGACGATGAACCAATTGAAGATGTGAAGAAATTGTGCAACTTATGAGTTTGCACCTCTCAGGAAACTTTAGAGAATGTGAGGGAAGCTATTAATGTAAATGGCATAAATACTGACACATTTTTGTTATCTGACAGCCTTGCAGACCTACATAGTTTGGTCGATAATGTGATACAGCAAAGGTAGCAATCTGAATTATATCATCTCAAAACGTTTCCGGAATTTATTCAGAAAATTACAAATACAAGTTTGTTCATCTAAATCTATATTGTCCCTTTCAAATTAATCCCCATCGATTGGAACACACTTATTCCAGCGCTTGACTCAATCCTCTAAGAATTTTTTATATTCGGTTTTCGGTATGTCCATCTGTGCTTGCTGCGATTTTTTCATTATTTCCTCTCGGCTGCTGAAACACGTTCCCCGTAATGGTTTTTTAACTCGATTGAACAGAAGGATGTCACAGGGAGCCAAATGAGGTGAATTCGGTGGCTGTTGCGACGGTGCGTTATCATAGTGTAAAATCAACGAGTTTTCTGCCACGATTCTGGTCCCTTTCGGCGAATTACTTCACGCAAACCAAATAATACTCTTTGTTTATTGTCTGGCCTTCTGGCAATAATTCATGATGCACTACACCGTTGTAATCCATGAAAACTGTGATCATTGCCTTTTGTTTGATTGAAAACGACGTGGATTTTTTGGTTTCAGTTCATTTGGTGAACGCCATTCACTTGCCTGATGTTTGGATTACGTGTCGTACTCATAAACCCACGTTTAGTCTCCAGTAATGATAATTTTGATGAATGTGGGATCGGATACAGCCTCAAAAATCATGTCTTTTGCGACCTCAACCCGGTCTCTTCTTTGCATTAAAATGAGGTATTTTAGCAACAACTTTGCTGCTACACGACGAAAACTCATAGAATAATAGACGATGCCGAATACAGCCTATTTCATTGCACTCGCTGGACGCAAAATTGTCAAGAGCTGGAACAAATACTGGGTAAAGTAACATTTGAAAATTAAAGCGAGAAAATGATGAAAAACGAAGAAACCTGTAAAGCTGTACAACGATTCAACGAACATATCATAAAGAAGAAGAAACGTGACCTTGATGCAGCCCATGATATATACATCCGTAAAGGGGAAGATGAAAATAAACAGGCAAGAGGGCTTAGAAGCTTTCAGAAGAGCTACCTCGAGGTAGTTCTTAATGTGGTTCCCAGTTAGTATATTCTCCCCATGAAATAAGGGGGTTTTAAATCGGTATGCTACAGAAGTGGTTAGAGCGCACGTATAACAACACAAACGACCCAGGTTCGAGCCCCAGCAAAGGACATGACGAAAAAAAATTTTACTTGTGGTTTCGAATGTTTAAAAAAAGGCTTCAACTTCCCTCCAGACAACTCCATCTAAAAAACTAAAAAAAACCCCTGACGCTTCTCGCATACCACTGGCAATAATGACAAACAACAGAAGACTGATCAGGAAAGACGCACCACCTACTGGGAAAAAATTACAATGCTAAAGTAAAGATCACCACCAATTAGCAAGGATCTTCACCACTACACAAAATCATTGGAGAAAACCACGGTGGATTAATCATCTACTTGATTAAAGAAACTGAAACAAAGCTATAGATGCCTTGTGGAAGAGCCATTTGCTCCCTAGAGGAGTGACGGAGAAAAAAAATCCTACAGAAGTGACCCCGAAATATCGCGAGTGAAGACTCATTTCGATGATGGATGCACTAAACGCAATTTCTCCCCATAATCCCCCCAAAAAAAAAGAAAAATAATTACAACAGTATATTTTTAAAATAAATTTTTTAAGTGAAATTTGAAATTACTCCTTCGGGGTTTTAATTTTTAATTTTATTAATTTTCTAGCCGAAGTTATTTTTTGTATAAAATTTCTTCATATCAAGAAAATTCAAGTTTAGATGAATAATTTTTGCAAATACTTTTTCAAAGAACGTTAAGCCAAACAAAGGGATTCGAATAATACCCGAACTAACTCTACACCATTATAAAACCTTAATCAAATCATATTAATTGGTTTTGTATGGATTTAAACAAAACTATTCTAATTCCCTAAAAAGCAGGTTTATATTTGGTATTACCTGTTGAGTACAAATGTCTTTATACCGCATTAACTGACATTAATTATTCGCTTGACTCCCACCAAATGTAGCTTTGCAAGCAAAATGTTTTTTTATATTCAAGAAAATATAAAAAGTCATGCAATCAATTTCAAAAAAAGGCCAGAAATATTTTATTTATTCATTTATTTATTTATTTAATAACTTAGAGGAGAAAAAAATCGAAAATCACTGAAAAAGAAAACAAAAAATCACAAACGTCTTTTAAAGCCCACATAACACCCCAAATCAGCAGCCACGTTTTTTTTTTCTTCTTAAAATATAGACCAAACAACAACAACAGTAAAAATTCTATAAAAAAAAACACAAACAAAGTCACCATCTAGTTTTGGTAACACACATTTAAGCCAGACAGGAAAAATCTAGCAAAAAAAAGAAGAAAAAATAGTAAGAAAAACAACAAGAAAATAAGAAAAAAAACAATAACAACAATAAAGGCATTTACCACACATTACAACATGTTGGTTATGTTATTATACATGTACATACTTAAGTGGCAGTAACAGCAGCAGCAGCATACACAATATATGCCACATACAACATCTACCACATCTTGTAATGCAACAAATGCTGATTCGAGATTCAAAAAACCAAAAGAAAAAAAATTTTCTTTCAACTATAGATTGATGAGCTTGATAATGATGATTGTAATGCTGATGATGATGGCTGGCTGAATGTGTAACAGTTAAAATGAAAATGATCATAATCATTGTAATGACGATAACAATAACCATGACGATAATGATAATGATGATGATTTTTTTACATTTCTTATAAATTTTTTTCTTTTTCTTAAATTTTTTCTTGTTGTTGGTCTTTTTCTAGCCGGACAAATGGCCTTCGTGACGTGATATGTTATGACAAGCATGAGTTGGAATGATGGAGAGGGAGGAGGGGGAGGAAAAGAAAGAAAAATAATAGTAAAAACAACAAATGAGACATAACAGTAAAAGTAATAAAAGAAAAGTTGAAATAAAAATAGTAAAAACTATTCTGATGATTATGTATATATGCGTGTGTATTTGTGACATATATGCACAATGGGTTGGAGAATGCAAACTTATGCTTCAGATTTTTATATTTTTGATTAGAAAAGCGTATTGACTAAAATAATTGAACTTCAATTAACTAAATTTTAAAAAATTCTACAAGTACATCCATTATTTATAAGTATAAAAATGAGTTTGTATTTGTATGCTAGTACTAGGGTTGCCAGATTCCGATTGCAAAATTTTTGATAATTATAGAAAAAAATCAAAAATATCGAAAAACATCTGTTACAAATTGTCGGTAGATGATTCTAAAATTTAATATTTCTGCATTAGGCAACACTGTTAATTGTATTAGGCAACACTGAAGCTTGTTTGATGCGTCCAAATGATTGCGGGTGATAAAAAGTGGTTCATGTACAATAATAATGTGATACAAAGATCATGGACGAAGCGTGGTGAAGATTCACATATGGTGGTAAAGCTATATGTCTGGTGGGATTGGAAGAGAATTGTTCATTATGAGCATCTACAACCTGGTCAAACGATTGATCCTGATCTCAGCTGTCGCGATTAACGGGATTGAAGCAAGCAATTCAATTAAAACAACCAGATTTGATCAACAAAACAGTGTTGTGTTCTACCATGACAACGCTATATCACACAGATCTTTATTGACCCGGCAGAAAGTGAAAGAGCTTGATTGGGAAGTTTTGACGCATCTACCATATAGTCTGGACTGGGCACCTTCAGATTATTATTTCCTTCGGTCTCTGCAGAACTCTTTTAAATTTATATTCCGTAATATCCTTTAAACGCAATTGGATTTTACGTTATTAATTTACTAAAAAATCTTAAAAAATGTGGTTTAAAAAATCTTGACAAACTTTAATTTTTCTTGATTCTTGACAAGCTGTAAAAATTCGTGTAAATCAAGCGAAATCAAGGCCATTTGGCAACGCTAGCTAGTACAGATGGCACTATTGTAGTTCTTACGAGCCATTGCCCTATTGGTAGGCATGCTATAGATTCGGCATTCACTTCTGCAGGAGAAGATTGAGACAATGTTTTACCTTATGCATCAGTGTCTAGTACTTGCTTTGAAACGTCACAGGTTTATCGCTTCTCTCTTCTTCTCATCTTTGACTAAACTCTCCAGTATAAGGGTTGCCGAAATTGTGGCATTTATGTTGGAGTCAAAATGATTTTCTATTGAGACTGTTGGTACCCGGTTTGGCTCCTACACTTGTGGTATCACAACAGACCCAATTTCTGGCATAAGTGGGTCCTTGTCATTCAAGGAGGCAGGATACGCCAGCTAATACAATCTAAACTTATATGCTCGTATGGTTTTTAAAATTTTGTAATTATAGGGAAATAAAAACGCGGGGAATTAAAAACTCAACACACAAAACAATTATATATTAATATGGGGCGGTCCTAGCAAAAATTTGAAAATAATTACTTCGGTGAAAAGTGGAAGTTTTATAAAACGTATATTTTCAGTTTCGAAGCGCCACATTGCTTAACTTTTTTTTTAACCATCAGAAATAAGCGATCCAATCCAAACAACATTAAAGCCGAGTTAGATTCTATTCTGGAGGAGTCTGCTGCTTCATTTACGACAATAAAATGTAATTTAATGAACGTGCGGGACCTAACTGAGATGATAGGCATTTTAAAAACTGCTATACATCGCATACATACTACGTTAACCTGACACAAATTAATAGAGTGTGGAAAGATCAGGACTAGATTATTGAAATAAAACAAAGACAGTGTCATTTGCAGGCAAGTTCATGGCGTCTACTTTTAGAATGCGCGAGGGATAACTTTTATTGGTAATTTTTAAAAAGAAAAAACCAATAAACGTCGAGTATTCTGTTAAATTAGCAGCGTTTAAGCGATGCAATTAAGGAAGAACTGCCGCATTTTACAAGTTCACTCCTCAACTATAACGATGACTAAAATCAATCAATTCAAGAGGACCATTAATTGCTTCAATTCAATATTTTGTTTATTCGCCAAAACTAGTTCCCTGGGATTATTTTATATTTCCAAACTTAAAAAAATGGCTCAGTGGTTAAAGATTTCCCATGGGTATCGGATAACAGTGATATTTCGGTGAACTGTATGACGAACTGGCTAGGCTTGGTACCACTATCGAACTTACGAGAACACCATTGGGAACTTGTAAGTTAATGATTTACGATGAAGTAATAAACTCCGTCTATGCCGCATGGTCAACTTCAGAGGCGGGCAAGATAAGCAGCAAAACTGTTCAAAGCTAAATTTCAAATGCACAAAAGATCTGTTTAATTTTCAAAGAAGCACACTCACCGTAGTTGTCTCTACTGGGCATTATATAATAAGCACTCATGGTTACCTGGCTAATGATTTTTACGGAAGCTGCAGGGATGAGGAGGAAACAATTCTTTACCTACTGTAAATGCCAGGCATTATGTGGTATAAGAAAGAGACACCTGTGCTTCCATTATGCGACTGGGCTTACGGAACTGTCGTGTATGGTCATTGGAAAGCTTAGCGGTTTTATTATGAGTTTCGGGTATAGGAGAAAGACGATGCATTGTGGTATCACATCGGACTATTTTGGTATACGTGTGTCCTTTTTTAAGGGCAACCACTCCTACCTACTTACCTATATTTACCTAAAGATTTGGCTACAATTAAGGGGTGGGGTTGGCGGTTGATGGCAATTTGAAGAAGCCAGACAGTTTTTAAAGCGCCTTCGTAATCAAGCAGTACTGAAGATTATACAATACATCATGTTTGTTGTTTTTATCATCATGGCCAACAGTCCGGAGTCGTTATGGACTTACACTGGTAGTATTTATACTACGAAGCCTGACCGGAGGCTTAATTCTAGTACCACGGGTGTCGGGAGCCCGAAGAACCTCGATTCCTGCCCGACTATGGTAAGGCCTCCTTGTGGAAGCAACGTGGTGGCTGTGGTTTAAACCCAAATATCGGGAGAGCTATGCTGCCGTGACCCATAAATCGATAGGAGTTTAGATAGGCTCCGGCACCTCATCAAGGTGTGAGGTCATGTCCAAATAATATGGCTTCGAATTGGTACTCACTGTTGATTTTTATCATAAGTGGACACATTGTATTCACACGTGCTTTGGCAGCGTGAGGTAGCGTCCTAGGGCAGGTACTCACGTTAAACCACTGACTTAATACAGCTGGAGGCCTGGTTGAAGGAAAGGAGATTTCACGTTAACGAGCAAAAATGTACTCACACAACATTCACTCTGCGTAATAAAGAACCAAAATATCCTACAGAGATCTAAGGTTAAATACTTGGGAGTACATCTTGGTCGTCGTTTAAGTCCACATAGATGTTAAGTTGACGCCAATTAAATTGAAAGCAACACAAATAACTTTATTTATTTATAGAAACTTGGCTCTCAACTGGGAGTGCAAGTTTCTTTTTTATAATACGATTTTAAAACCTATTTGGGGCACTATCTCATCTTCCAACACTGAACGTATTCACAGGCGACAAAATAAAATATTGCGACTGATAACAATGTTCCATGGCTTATAAGAAATTCGAACTGGGAGGAAAACATAAGATATGCTAAGATGTATTTGATATACTAGAATTCCAACTGAACCCTCTAGCTCTTGCAATCTTAAAAGAAGTTGGCCACATCCGGTTGGAAAGAAGAGACACCGCGGATCTGATACAAATGTTTACATTGTTGCTTTAGTATCATGAAACTACATCGCGTCTGAACTTAATTATTGCAAACAAATAAAGGTAATGAATCTCTATCTGTGAATGCTCTTAAACTTAAATAAGCTTCACTATGCAATAATTTTATTGAAAATAATTTTCGTTTTGATTCTAGACGCAAAATATGATATTAAATTTGAGTTCCAAAATATATAATTTAAATAACAATTTTATAACATACCCGTTATATATCAAAATAAACAATTAAATGGACAATTACAGAGTACCTGCAATGAGACAAGATAAATATAAAAAATTATTTAAATATAGTTCGTAAAAATAAAACAAATGAAAGAAAATGTGAAAATTAAAAATCTGTTTTTTTTTAAATTGTAGGTGGATATGGGAATTTTTTAAATGATTTTATATCGAAACCAAAGATCAATCATCCTAAGAACAAAGTCTATACGAGCCACTTCAGATTCGTTAACATGGCTGGTTGCCTTTTAACTATCACGACGTTGAACATAAAAAGTTTTCACTAAAGGGTGTTTCATTAAGCGATTCCTATACTTAAATTTAATGAAGTATATGTGTGGTCGTGAGCCGCTGTGGTATGGTGTGTAGACACCCACCTATAAACCAAGAGGTCCTCGGTTCGATCTCAGGCCAGACCATCTGACAATTTTCCACAGCGGTATTACCTCATAATATTGCTAGCGACTGGTGGTTATGAGTATTTACAAAAAGCTTCTATAACTAATGCATATATATGTAGGTCCGTTTCAATGAGTCTAAAAATAGAATCGGCTGCAGCTCATTGAATGAGAGTAGTGCACCTTGCTGCACTTGGGATGTCGTGAGAATTATGAATGTATATATAAGCATATCTTTGATGTCAAATGTGCGGCTCAAATTTGGTGCATGACGCGCTCTAGCACATAAATCAGTCTGAATTTTTTCGGTGGCATGGAATTTTTTCGGTGGCTTCGAGTTTTGTGGCAAAGACCAGCAGCTTAAGATAACTACACAAAATAAAGTCAAACCGGGTCAAATCAGACATTCTCTGTTGCCAGTTTACTTGAGCTCCATGTAAAATGACCGTAACCCTCAATAGTGATACGTAGCACACGTCCTTTTGAAACCGCTTGCTGTTGGTGGCAGTATTATCCAATTTAGGCCAAGAGAATTAGTCACCGACCTATAGCTCTTACCGTTGGCGGTGAAAATCTGGTACACTTTGATTCATACGATTCGGGAAAATCGTGCAAATCGAAAAACATTCAAAATGCTTACAAAAATGTTTGTTCTTCAACATGTCCTTACTTGGCTTAAATTTTTTAAATAATAGTGTTTTTACTTTTTTTAAAATGTTTATAAAATAAATCTTTTTTTTAAGTAAAATCCTTTATTTACACAGTTTTGTGAACCACTGCTTGTATCCTCTTTACAAGCAAAAACAATTTTCATTCGTAATTATAACTTTGTTAACAACAACTCGGCAGATCTTTCTACTTAAAAAATCTTCCAACCCTATTGTAGTTACAACCTAAGTTTAACCACAGTTCAACCACACTAAGCTCTCTTTGCATTAAGTTCAAACCAATAACACGTTCGCTGAGTTTACACTAAATGAACTGATTTTTGTTCGTATTGATGTGCTTTTTATAAGGCTGAGTAAACAACACTTCCAAAGCTCTCGAATCTCTCGATATTTTAGGTAGATTCCATTTCTTTCCTTTACCTTCTTTTGAGTTCTTATGTAGCCATACGAATGTAAACAACTACTTCTTTCAGCTCTTAGTATTTGTTGTTGTTTGTTATTGTCTGTTACTTGTTTTCTTTTCTGCCTAATTATTGTTGTTGCCCTTCTATTTTTATTTACTTTATTTCTGCTAATGTTTGTTGTTGTCGATTAAGTTATTTGTAAACAGCACGTACAGTTGTTTTTTGCGTTTTTGTTGCTCCATTGTGATACCAAAGCATATCAACTAACCCGGGCAGCAAACAGTCCATAGAAAATCATGTTGACACCAAAATACACTTAAAAAATAAAAATTGTTTAACACCCTCGAGGACATTTCATTTTTGCTTTGTTCTTTTATGGGACAAATTTACTGAATGTGGATCCTTAGATTTACTGAAACGACGGCATTTTCTGTCCTCTTCCTGCATTTTTCACTAAATTTGGCGGAATTTTTCGTTTTCTTCGTGATAAGGTTAAATAAAAAGAGCAACAAATTAACATTCAATTCAATATAATTCAAAATAAAGTTTTTTTTGCTTAGCACAGATATATGTACATACATGGGTGTTATCACACGAATCTTAGCTACTAAAAGCAGGGTTTTATTGGGTTTTTGAAGGGTTTTATAACTGCTTTCTAATTTCGTTCAATTCGACAATATTTATAATGCAATTTAGCACTCTTGGTCGGATCAAGGAGGCGTTGGGTACTATGAGCTGCTAAAACTGACTTCAATTACTTCGATTGAACAGTGCATTAGGAGAAAAACGGCCGAAATACAATGACGTGATTAACTTATTCTTTTGCATGACAACGCTCGGTCTCATATCGCAAATGTTGCCAAATGATTGTTGGAAATTGGCCTCAAAGTTGAATCGTCTCAAAAGATGATAAGTTTTTCTGTAACGGGATTCGGAAATTGGCTCAGAGGTGGGAAATTTGTTACTTCATTATAATTTTTGAGCTAAAAATAACAGACCCAATTAATTTGGAAATTATACTTATTTTTGTTGTAAATAAGCTAAGAAAGCATTTAAATAAAAAAACCCACCCGGGTTTTTTGTAAATATAATACCGAATAAAACCCGAGTGGGTTTGTTTGGTTACCCAGTGGGTTGCCAACCCTGGCTAAAAGACATATTTGAATCGTAAAATTTTAAATCACACATTCTCCGAAATGCTTATCCTAAGTGCTCCTATCAACCTTCTAGTCTCCACACAATTCCTTTCCTGGGTATTAGGACTTTGGACAGTGCTATAGTAGTTGAGCAGTAAAAGTGATTGACTGCAATGCTGAAGCTCAGCTAGTTTTTATGTAAGACATTCTTGTGACATTCTTACATAAAGCTGCGATTAGTTGCATTAATTGGCGGTATATGTGGTTAAGAACAGACTTATTTTAACTGTGCAATAGGAGGTTATCATTTAAAGAGATTTCTAGTTAAAGTTCCATAATGCATTGGTTAGAAAACAAATATCCCCAAAGAGAAACTTTAAGGCAACATCTCAAAAAATATCTTTGCTCTAAGAACACAAGCTCCTTTTAATAACAAAAAATAGGCCTCTTTAATAATAAATTGTAATATTTGCCTTAAAACACGTGACAACTTCTAAAAAATATCTGCTACCAAAACCAGTCCTTTAAAGATAAAATTAACCACCAAAATATCTTCAAATTACTAAAGCTTCAACGGAAAACCACTTTATTTCAGTTGCTTGTGAATAAAGTTAAAAAATTAACACAACAGCAGCAACAACAACATTAACAACAACCAGAATGGCAATTATTTTAATTTGAAAATTTTCATTAAAAATTAAAGCAAATGAAACCAAAGTTATGCTGCAATTTAAATTTTCAACTTAGAACACAATCAACTTCCAAATAAAATAACTGGTCCAGTGTGACGGCCATATACTTATTGACGTGGTTCTCTTTATGAATAGGTGTGTGTATGTGTATTTTTCCTACACAGACGTATATGTTGAATGTCTGAACAGGTCCTTTTTTTGTGTCTT
Organism: Wohlfahrtia magnifica; assembly: GCA_023159175.1. Lineage (NCBI taxonomy): Eukaryota > Metazoa > Arthropoda > Insecta > Diptera > Sarcophagidae > Wohlfahrtia > Wohlfahrtia magnifica. The sequence continues at coordinate 760,121 of JAKWBJ010000053.1, read as the reverse complement.
ATGAGAACACGTTGAAAGACATTTTTTTTATTATTTCTCTTCTTAATATTTTCAAGGTTCTGTTTTGTACCAAAAATACATTTACTTTAAATGTATACATATGGATGTGTAAGTGTGTGTATGTGTGTAAAAAAGAGGACTTGTTGTTTGGCAGAGCCAGTAACACTACGAACAGTGCCAGTGTTGTTTTCACTTCAAAATAAAATTCCAATATAAATGGATTGAGAAGAGTTTGTTTTTCTTGATTTTTTTCTGTTTCTTGCTCTCATACTCCCTACACCCACCACTCTGCTCTTTATTTCATTTCTCTTGAGAGTGAGTACAACAACAGAAACTTCTTTTTTTGCCGGTATCTTAGGCCAACAAAAGCAAGAAGCAAGCAAAAAAGTAAAGTAAGAAGTGCGGCGGCGAAGGACTAAATAACGAGGAATAAAGGAAGAAAAAGAAAATTGTGCCAAACTGTAGGGAAAAATACAAAAAAAAGAAAAAAAGGAAAATCAAGAAAACCGAAGACAAAAGAAATAAAAAATAAACACGCGGCCACGTTGTACGAACAAACACACTTACACACACATATACAAATGCAAACATAAAGATGTTGTGTTGGCTGCTATGGTCCTTCTCTTTTCATTCATACCGTTAAACCCAAAACAGTGTCCATGTATGTGCATCTGTAGGTGTGTGTGTGTGTGTGTGTGTGTGTATGGAATGAAAGTTTTCTTATTGTTTTTTCTTTATTTTTCTTTTGACTTTTTATTTGAATGTTTTTGTGCTTATTTTCGTCTTGTTATTGCTGTTGTTTCTGTGTGAGTTTGACTCTACTGGTGGGTTGTTTTCTTGATGATTATGGCGACGATAATGGTGATTGCAATGGTTTTGATGGTGTTGAAAATAAAGATTGCGTAAAGCTGATTGTTTTCTTCTTCTTCGTCTTGTGTATTTGCTCTCGCTTTGCAGATTCATGCTCTGTATATAAATGTGTGTATGTGTGTGTTTATGTCATTTGTCTATCTAATGGCCGTATTTCTCGCCTTTATTGTTTACTTTTTTGCAGGACGATAGATAGACTGTTGATTTTATTATTATGATTTCGTTTTGTTTTCCTCGTTTCCCCCCAACCCACAAAAAAATTTAATAAAATGGAGAGAAAGCAAAAACACAAAATATTTTTGGTTGATTTTCTCTGTAACTACTGCTGCTCTATTGCTTTTATATCTTTGTTTTGCTTTGTTTTTGTTGTTATTGTTTTTGTTATTTTTATAGTATTGACACGCTGTTGCTTTTCGTCGGCCAACATAGTTTAAGGAAGTTATCCCTTTAAATGGACATTGGAAAATAGAATTCGTTAAGTCATTAACAAACTAAGTGAGAGGAGTTTTAGCCTGTTTTATTTCTTAATAATGCGGTTTATTGGAGAAAAAAAAACTAATGCCTTCTGTTGTTCTAAAATTATATTTTGAGTAATTTTTAAATTGGAAAAAAATTGTTTATTTTATAAGTGGATCGATATTTAAAGCCAATTAATTGATAATCTGCTTGTTTTGTTGAAAAACCACCAGTGGCTTTGGGCGACATCAGCACTATGATATTTTTATCGATAGTTCATCATCACGAAGTCAGTATCAAGTCGAAATTTGTATGAAATTATCGTAAATGAAAGAATTCGTTGATGAATCCTTGTGACAATGACACAAACGAAGGAAATTTTGTAGGACAACCTCATTGTAATGTCTTCATACTAAAGAGAGCTCAAATTTAGTGACATTGTCTGTTATGAGTCAACTACAAGCAGAAATTTGGCGACATTATGCTAAACTATGCAGGATTTTGTCTGCTAGCGCTCCCCGTTAACGAATCAAGCATTAATGATTCTCGATGATATAGTCTTTTAGGACTCATCAATAAACGGGCGCCTGCAAGACAAAATTAGCTTCTATCATCTGTAAAAATGTGGGCAGTTGTCAGCATTTGTCACGAGAATTAACTATGATTACAGTCGCCACTTAGCCATTTTTAAGTGTCTCTGTGGGATATGACTCCAGGACTGAGGAAAAATTTGCTCGGTTTTGGTGGAGTTCCTCTTCTATGACACAGGCGAAGGAGATTATTTCGTTAAAGTTAAAGTTATTTTCACCCTATATCCAGAAAGCTATTGTTTGGAGTATGAGCGAATTCAGAAGGTATTGGGTCTATTAACCAGGCATTGTGGTTTTAGTTAGCATCAGTATATTTTTGGAAGTGTTAAGTATGATCGGTTCAAGTTCTGCACAACTTAGGCACGTACTTCGACCCATAGCATCTTTTAGCTGTGTAATCAACACACATTCATTTTTATATAAAGGGTGTATTTTATAGAGGTATCGAACTTTAAGTTACAATAAAACAACGATGGATTATTCGATTGACATGAATTTTATTTATTCGAAAGATAACATATGACCGCCACGGCTGGCGCGGATGTAGTCCAATCTGGACATCCAATTTCCGATGACTTTTTCCAACATTTGTGACAGTATATCGGCAATAACAGGGCGAATGTTGTCTTCCAAATGGTCAAGCGTTTGTGGCTTTACCGGATCCAATGACTTTACATAGCCCCATAGAAAGTAGTCTAGCGGTGTTAAATCACAAGATCTTGGAGGCCAATTCACAGGTCCAAAACGTGAAATTTGGCAGTCACCAAACGTGTCTTTCAATAAATCTATTGTGGCACGAGCTGTGTGACATGTTGCGCCGTCTTGTTGAAACCACATCTCCTGGACATCATGTTTATTCAATTCTGGAATGAAAAAGTTAGTAATCATGGTTCTATACCGATCACCATTGACTGTAACGTTCTGGCCACCCTCGTTTTTGAAAAAGTACGCACCAATGATTCCACCAGCCCATAAAGCGCACCAAACAGTCAGTTTTTCTAGATGTAACGGTGTTTCCACATACACTGGAGAATTACCTTCACTCCAAATGCGGCAGTTTTGTTTGTTGACGTACCCATTCAACAAGAAGTGCGCTTCATCGCTAAACAAAATTCGTTTATGATAATCGAGAAAATTGAAAATTGAAAAAAAAATTCACTTACGAAAAATGAAAATTGCACTATTTACAAGCGTTGTTCAGGCGTGAGTCTATTCACGATGAATTGCCAAACCAAACTGAGAATAAATCACTTGACAGCTGTTAAATCGGTCGTCATCTTGAAAAGTAATGCCAACTTAAAGTTCTATGCCTCTATAAAAATTACGCTTTATAATATGTAGTAGATAGCTTTTATCCTGTGTATTCTGTGCAATACCCGCTTATCTCCTGCGTTTTGGCTGATGAGGATAAATAACAAAGCTTTAACTGTTATCGTTCTCCATATATACAAAATTCTATGTTTGGTATAAATGGGAGGTGCCACGCCTACACGTCCAATCCATTTGTTCCATTTGTTTCGTATTTGATTTGTATTGACCACGAAGTCATTTAGACGAAAGATAGAAACTCCGACTTTTATTGTACTAAAGGCATAAAATTTCAATATTTACTTTGTATGGGATGTACCATGCCTGCTTATCTAAGTCCGCCAATTTTTTCACTGATGATTTGTATTGATCATGTCGCTATTTGGACCAAGTTTGGAAGCTTTTGCTATTACTCCAACATATACAAAAAGCAATTTTTACTACATTTGACACCCATTTATACAGTTCCGCCTACTTTTTGCATTCACTATTAAGCTATTTTAACTAAATTTAGAGATTCTTACTGTTACCATTTTGAAGATATGGACAAATAAACGTTTACTCTTAAAAGATATGACACCATCCAGTTGGAATTTTTGAAATTTATATGGCCTATATTTCTTTCTAGCTGTGTGTAAAACACTAACATCCATACATACAAATAAACAAATAAACATCATTTTTTGATATATTAGATACATATATATGTACCCGCTTATGCAACTTTCCCGCTTTTTTGCTAATGTGGATAGGTAACGAAATTTTAATTGTTCTTCTTCACATATAAAAAATTTCATATTTAGTATGAAGGGAAAACACTACGCCCACTGATCTAATGTCTCGCGGTTATTGACTGATGACGAAATTATCCACGGCGTTGCTTGAACCAAATTTAGAAACTTCTAGTATTATCGTTCTCAAGATATACAAACATTTATGTTTACTGTATATGGGCCATGCCACGCCCACATATTCGATTCTGCCCACTCAATGGCTTCATCAGTCATTCAGACCAAATTGCGAAACTTCTACTGAAGCCGTTCTCAAAATTTACAAAAATCAATATTTACATTTTTTATACCTGTTATAAATGACCATGCCCACTTGTCGTACTCCGCCCACTTTTGAATAATAATATGTATTGTCTATGACGTTATACAGACCAAAATCAACACCAATATTTTAGAGATATTGCACAAAGGACCCTTCGGATTGCACCGAGTTTTGGACCTGATCAACAGAACAGAACATGATATGATAACTTGTGGAATCTTACCCGGACAATAAAAATAATGTTTATCAAATTTATTATATACTCTTCAAAATTTATTAACTGAACTTTAATTACGAAGTTTACATAATAAATTGTTAACGTTAGAAAAAAAAAAATTGGAAAGCTCTACATCCTCTTCAAGGCTATCTTTCCCTTTTACATTATCCTGTTTGTTGTTGTTGTTTTTATTACTATTTATTTTAGTTTTACCTTTTCTTCGCTATTACTTGTTTAGTTCATATACTCCATAGTTTTAGCGAAAAATTACAATAAAAACGAACACAACACAAAGAGCAGTTTAACATTAACTTTGGCATTTAGACCAAAAAAAAAAAAAAAAACAATTCGAATCTTTCAGAAAAGATTGATAATAAGAAGGCTCATAATAGCCGTTAATACTGCAATTCCCTGTTCTTGGAATAAAGAAAACTTTTTTTTATACAAAGACCCAGTCAGTAGTAGCTTTCCCAACAAACAAAACGTAAAAGTAAACGGGATGCTGTATGCGTATGCCTTTGAGTGTATGTGTGTGTTGTTTGTGTGCTTAAGAGTGTTGTGAAGTGAAGGCCACATTAACATTAAAAGAAAGCAGCCCAAAAAGAAATGCGAAAAAAAATCGCCAAAATAATCTTTTATAAACGTTAGTAACTGTTTGGACGTCGCCGGCTATTGTTCGCTTAAAAGGAAAAGAAGAAAAATTCAAAGAAAATTTGTTGAGAAAGAAAGTCGAGACCACTCGAGAACAAGATTTAAAGTATGGCAACGAGAAGTGAAATAAGACAATGAAGGAAGAAAAAGCGCGTCTATATAAAAATAAAAAAAAAAGATTTTATTTTAAAAAATGTTAAGTAAAAAAATAATAATTTAATAAAAAATAAAAAATAAATCTGCATGTTTGCATCCATCATCCATCCATGGCTGTTTTAAATTAGTGCGTGAATTCAAAGCGGTGTAAGTGAGTTTATGTTTGTGTGTGTTATAGACAAGGAGGGAGAAAGTGTGTGTTTGTCAATTTGCTCTTCTTTTTATTTTAGTTTAATTTTTTTAATATCCTGTTAAAAAAGTTATTGTTGTTATTGCTTATTGTATGTGTATGAGCATTTACTATTTCTCGCACCCACACAAACACACACATACACACGCACTTATTTTAATTTTAATGTTTTTCCTTTTTTAATTTCTTTTTTTTTTCGAATAGAGCAAGGGAGAAGGCAACACCAATGAGAGTCAAAATTATTATTATCATCACTCTCTCTTGCCTTTCAAACACACAAATATACAACATGCTCATATACAACTACAACAACTATAACAATAATAATAATAAATAAAAAAATAATAAAAAATAAAAACAAATGGAAAAACAAAAGCAAATATAAAATTAAAATTAAAAAAGACGAGAGCGAACAAAAGCCAAACAAATACAACACACATGCACAGGGGAAGAATTATTATCCTTTTTTCGGTTGGTTATTTTTTTTCGTATTATTTCGTTCGTGATGCTTATTTTTTTCGCCGCTATGTGTTTACCCCCTTTTTATGTTTGCACTCACACTTATGCATTGAAGCAGTTACTGTTACACTAACATTTCCCCTTTTTGTACGAATTCTATTGTATTTGTTGTAAAGCGAACAAGAGCCAAAAAGTGAGAGAGCGAGAAAGAGAGTAAAAGCTTTTTTTCGCCTCGCCGAAAACACTCATACAATGACAATAAAGGGGATGTTGTGATGTTGTTTCTCTAGCATTTGGGGGTTGTTATTAGTCTTCAATATGTTGTTGCTGTTTTATTAACTTGTTTTATTTTTATATTTATTGTTTTTTCTCTCTGTTCTCTGCTGATTTTGTTAAACTTTTGTATTTAAACTCATTCTTATCCTTTTTCAATACAATTACATTTAGCATGTGAGTGAGAGAGTTTAAGGGAGTTTTTCATAACGTGGAAATGGGTTTGGGTGGGTGTATTATGTCAGTGTGTGTGTATGTATGTGTATAGGTTTGTTTGGTTAGTTGGTAGTTTTGGTAAAGCATTACTTCTTTATTTTTTTAATGGTTTGTTAAAAAAAAATTGCCTCGCGACAGCGATGCTGGCTGCTGCGCTACTACGAGAGTAATAGAAAAAATTGAAATTTGTATTTTTTTGAAAATTTACAACAAAAACAATGTACATTATAAATGATTAGCGCAAAACACTTTTAGTTGCCGCCGTAGAAACATGTAACGAAATACGCGTATAAAACTAAGACTACAAAATAACGGTAAAAACAAAGCTAACGGTCAATTCAAAAGAAAAAAACACTGGAAAAATAGCCACAAACACGTGAGACACACTTTTACTCTTACTCTCTCTCTCTCTCTCTCTTTATCTGCCTTACTCGTTCTCTTTAAAACTGTGATCATTTCTTAGAAATACAAAAGAAAGAAAAAAACGACTAAAATAACGGTTCTCATTACAAAGAGTCCTACTTGCCCTTTCTCCTTCAAAAAAAAAAAAAGAAAAAACACACCACACATAAATGTAAAAGTATTTGTATGTATATGTGTGTGTAAGAAAAACAGCAGTAAAACAAACTTGTTAAGCTACTCCGTAAGAGCATAAACAACAAGAGTAAGAAGAACGAAAGTAAAGCAAGTGTGCAAGAGAAGAACCTGTGTGTATGCGTGTGTATTTATTTGTGTGTGTGTATGTGTAATAAATACTTTACAGCATTACATTTTTAAATAATGTTACATTATTATGATAACGGTACATATTTTAATGTTTTCTATATTTTACTTCGTTTCTATAAATATGTAAACGTGTTTGTGTGTGTGTGTGTGTGTGTGTGTGTGTGTGTGTGTGTGTGTAAGTGTAAGTATGTGCCACTAAATAAAGTTAGTGAGTGAGTGTCTATGCAATGTTTAGACTCTGACAAGTCACAAGTTTAGTTTTAGTCCTTAAAACCGTGTCTTGCTGTTCGGTAACTTACACATACAAACAACAACAACACCAACAATAACTTTTAATACGAAAATAACAGAAAATCCCAACTTTCTATAACGTTTCAAAAAAAATTTCTAGACAACATTAGTTGCTGTTTGTTGCTGGGTAAGTGCGCGCGTGTTATACGGACAAAAAAAAACAAATTAATTTGAAAATTTCAAAAAATCATAAGAATAATTTCAAATAAATAAATAATAAATCGCTTAAAAAGTAAAAACCCTACGACAAACAAAACTTGGAACAAAAAAATATGTAACAGAATTTAGAAAACAAACAAAATTTAAAAAAATGTGTTGTGTTAAAAATATTTAAAAAAGAAGTAATAAAAGTGCAATAATTATTTTTTATTTTATTTTCTTAAGTTAAAAAAATATTTAAGTTTTAACAATATTGGACTGAGAACAAAGATATTAATAAAAAAAATATTTTTCTTAACGAAACTAGAATATCGAAAAAAATAACCAAACAAACAAAGTTTATTTAAAACTAAAAAAAAAAAAAAAACATTTCGATGGGTCATCCCCAAGCAACGGACTTAAAACAAAGATTTTAGAATTTATGTTTCAAATTAAGGTAAGTGTGGATAAAGAAAACAGAAATCAAAAATCATAAAAATGAAAAAAACAACCAATTAAAAACATATTTGAATGGTAACAGCCTAAGTCGGAAGAAGTACTGTTTCACTTAAAATTCCCTTCATTTTTAAAAACAATTTTTTTAATTTCTCTGTTTATTAAAGACAATATTATCCACATATTCATAAAAATATATTCGGCTTATAAAAGGTTCTTAAAACATAATTTGTATGAAAATTTGTTTGATAATCCCTCGAAAATAATTTTTATGAATATGGGAGAAGTGCTTGAAAATTTCATGGAAGATCACTCAGTTTTGTCTTTTTTTGGACGTCAACAAAAATGTGTTTAGTTTTGTAATTGAAAGCTTATTTATGGCACTGAAAAAGAAAAGATTACATATGTGGAGAAAAAAGCAATTTTTTACAAATAATTTCTTATTTTGAAAATAAATATTTATGGAGAACAAGTATCCCAATGCAATGAAATATTTCAAACAAAATTTGAGCGCCTTTTTAACCCTATCCGGACTACAGGAACAATATATCCTACCAATTTTTAAGGTTTCATATTTTATTCATTTTCAACTCGTTGTTTAGACAGTTTGCATCGATAACACAGTCCGACAAAAAAAATATCTGCTAATGAATACTATTTTTCTGATAGGCCCTATCGAGTATAACAAGGATCTGTTTTTGGATTTTTCGAAACAATTCCAAAATCACGAGTTACGTGTAAAAAACCGGTTTTTCGAACCTTCTACACATACATAAGTATGTCACTTAAGTTGGGATCCAGTTCTATTTCTCAAGCAAACGTATTTTTCACCGAATTTTTTGTGAAAAAATATTATATTCAGCTAAGTTGTTAGCTTTTAAGTGCATGAAAGTCCAGAAAACTAGTTTTTTACTCGTAACACCTTGTTCTACTCGATATCGCTTATCAGAAAACTAGTATAATTTTCCAGGTATTTTAATTTCGTTCTATTTTGTCACACCGTGTATTTGCTGAAAACGATTGCTAAAGTGACATAATTGACTAAAATTGTGTTTTTTAATATAATGGAGTTTGATATTTAAATCAAGAAATGCCTTTTGATCTTATATGTCCCAGGATAAAAGGTGGGTTTCAGTATTACACACAACAAAATATTTGTGCCATATCGCTATAAATATGCAAAAATTTCAACCACAAATATTTCGGTTTTTAAAATACAACTCCGTTCCGAAAGGGTTAAGGAATTACAGTAACTACTCTTTAGTAAGCTTCTATACAATGAAGTTCTCTATATTATGAATTAAATTTAATTACACAGCTTTTTCGTTCCCAAATAAGTGTTATTTCAACTTCTTATACCGAAATTCCAAAGTGAATGGCTTTAAACAACTTTCAGTTACAAATACCAACAATAATAGACAATACTGTGTGCCCTAGAAGGAAGTAAAATAAAATTTAAAATTAAATACAACAAATAAGAACGGAAAAAAAATTCCGATCGTGTTCAGTGAATGAAAATGTTGGTATTAAATAGTATTCCTTTGGTTGTTAATAATCAAAAGTTTAAAGAAGGCTAAGACAAGATATAGCTAACCAGTTGGAAATCATTCCAAGCACTTTATCAAATCAAGGAATTAATCCTAAAAAACGTGGCACTAAATTCAAAAACCTTTGAGCCTGTCTTTTTGAGGATATTGATGAAGCAATGCTCAAATGGACAACCGCCACACGTTGTAGGAGTCTTACTACATCTGGATCATTAATAAAGCAAAAAGTCAAACAGTTTGCTGCTTCAGTTGGGCACAACGACTTTTAAGCTAATGTAGGATGGTTAGACAAATTTAAAAATAAGCATGGAATCGTTGCAAAAACTATTGCAAGCACAAGTCGAAATCGTGATAAATGGCCGGTCAAAATCTAGCAAATGCCACTAAGACGTTAACCACATTAGAATGCGTTTCTTCGTCAGTTGGCTGGGTGAAAAGTAATGTGTATTTAAGTCTCTAAATGTATTTATTGTGAGCTTTTAGTGAGGAAGGAAAATGGAATAATGCCTGATTATTTTAAATCATTGTTTTAATAAATAATTTCGTTTATGGTCATTATAAATAAAGTTTCTATATAATAAAGTTATTTTCTGGTCCAATGTGAATTCGTTATAGAGAACTTCGACTGTATAAAAATTTGAAAAGAAGTATTACCTCACTTTGAATAAAATTCATATAAATATCTATTTATATATCGTCACCTTAAATACAAATAGACGTAACTACACTCATATTTTTTTACAGGAGAAACAAAAAACCTTAATAATAAAGTATATTTTTTTTTTTTTTTTTTTGTAGGAGAAGCCTTAAAAAATCAGAATCAAAATTTTTAGTTTGGTGAAGTGTTTTGTTTTATAAAAATTTTAAATGAGCGGATATTTAAATACACTTGTAGTTGTCAGTTTAAGTTTCTTTAATAAAGTCATCATTTTTGATCACAGGACACCAAAATTTTTTAGAAGCATGTAGTTTGATAAAACGAACCATAATCAATCAAAACCTTGATTTTGAATTTTTGGTGTAGTTACGTCCGTTTGCATATAAGGTAACAATATATAAAAATAAGTTGAATATTAAGCCGATTTACAGGCCAATAAATGCATTGGAATGGTATACTTTTACTGATGGTCTTTTTTTAACTGGGCGGTGCCACGCCCATATAAAACTTTTTTTAAGTATATGTCTATATCTTTAAAATGGTAACAGTGAGAGTTTCTAAATTTGACTCAAATAACTTTGTGGTCAGGTCAATAGAAATCATCAGTCAAAAAGTGAGTAAATATTGATTTTTTTATATCCAGAGAACGGTAATAGAAGGAGATTCTGAATTTGGTATAAATAATTTCGTGGTCAATCCACATCATCAGTCGAAATATGGGCGCAATTGAATAAGTCGGTGTGGCTATGCCCATATAAAGTAAATATTAATTTTTGTGTATCTAGAGAACGGTTAAAATGGCAGTTTCTGAGCTTGGTCTAAGTGGCTTGGTCGTCAAAACAAATTATTAGTGTTAAAGTGCGCGAAATTGGATAGGTAAGCGTGACTTCTCCCATACATAGTAACTATTAATTTTTGTATATCTTGAGAACGATAATAGCAAGAGTATAAATTTGATTCAATTATTAACAACTGGGCGAGATTGAAGAAGTGGGCGTGGCAGCTTCCATTCATACTAAATATGGAATTTTGCATGTGTTGAAAACAGTAACAGTTAAAGTTTCGTTATCTTTTCACATCAGTCAAAAAGCGGTAGAGATTTGATAAGCGAGTATTACACAAAGCACACCGGGCAACAGCTATTTATTCTTATCTATATATTATATTAATTCCCATAACTTCTCTCAGTCAAGGAGCTACATCCGATTCTATTTTTAGACTCATTGAACGCAAATGCATTAGGGAAGTTTTCGATACTAGTAATAGTCATAACCAGTTACTAGCTAATGTTGTGAGGTGAAACCGCTGTTGAAAAATACTTTCTTTTTTCAGATGGTCTGGCCTAGTTTTGAACCGAGGACCTTCTGGTTGGTTGGCGGGTGTCTTACCTGCCATACCACAGCAGCACACATTCTTATCTATATATGTATGCATATATATAAATAAGTTGCCCTTTTTGATGGTGTGTTTTTTCTGTATTAAATTTTTCATATGAGGAATACAACACGTCAATGTATCTATTCGGCTACGTACACAAGTATTTAATCAAATATTGGCCCACAAAGTGCCAGAATTAATCGTGTTTTAATACTGTACCGAAATCTAGGCAATTAGACTTGTAATCTCGCTCAAAATCTAGAGCAAGATTTAAAAAAAAAAACTTAAGTATTAATGGGTCAAGATTTACCCTCTTAAGGTTCTTGTCTGAACTAACTTTATTAAAATTAATATCTATTAAAATTATTTTTCTGGACTAACATTCGTTTGTTGAATTAATTTTAAGAATAAAATATTTGGTAACATGTATTCATAATTACATTTCGAACCAAAAAAATTAATAAAGGAAACCTAAAAAAATCATATATTAAGTGAAAGACTTTTACTGTTAATACTTTAGGTGCTACAAAAAGCATAAGTCGCCAACTAGAGTGCCATCTGGTACCAGTTGCAAAAAAAAAAAACAAAAAAAAAATAAAGACTTCAATACTACACAAATTATTCTTACAGCAGCAGCTTGTGTCAAAATATCTTTATATATAATAATCAATGTGTGTTTGTTTGTATGTACGTATATATATATGGGTGTTTTTTAAATCTATAAACGGCTAAACCGATTTTCTTGAAATTTTCCATGCCTTATCTTTTATATATCTAAAGAACTGTATCAGCCAGAGTCATAAAACTTTGCTCCAATTACTTTCGTATGAAACTGATTTATTGCAAAAAATGTACGGCGGATATAATCAGATGGAGAAGTACCCCATATAAAGCAAATATTACTTTTCGAACACTATTATACACTGATTGCGAATTTGGACCGAAAGGATACAAAATGGAAAAAAAGGGTAAGATAATAATTAAGATGGGAGTAGCGAAGCATGCTGGGTTTTATTAAGTTTGAGAATAAAGCATAACTATTATTATTGCTACTTTAAAAGTAAAAAACCACAGTATTTTCTTCCAATCTTTACAATGAAATGAAATGATAAATATAAAAAATAAATAACAAAAACATTCATAATCGAGACTCAAAAAAAGTTTTTTGGATGTAAACTTGATTACCTAGATTTTTAGATAAAAAATTGTATGGTGGCCAGCGACAATTGTAGTTTGATTTATAATAAATATTTAAAAATTTATTTTTTTATTTTATTATTATTTTTATTTATTTATTTATTATTATTATTTTTATTTTTTATTATTATATTTATTTTATTTATATGCATTCAGTTTTATTATTTTATCCAAAAAGATTTGTGCATCTTTGTCGGTTAGCGTCAAATGCAGGAAATACTAACAATTTCAAATTTTCTAGTCATTTCAAAATATTGATTTGAAATATTTGAATTAATCTAAAATCAATAAAATTGGCCACCTACCACACTAACTAAAGCCAGATCAATAAATAATTTTGCTATATAAGTGCCAAATATCAAAGAATTATCTAGAACGTGAGGAGAGAGAGAGAGGACCGAAAATTTTCCCATACAGGATAATTGATACCAAAGCCAAAAGTGGCTTCAAAGTAATTGCTTTTTAATTCACTCAGACATTTTTTTAAGTGAACCCTCTTACATTAAACGAAGCGTAAAAAAAATTTCCAATTTTCGATTGTGTTATTATGACTGCATCTTCGGCATTAAAAATACTACTGAAAATCTTAATTGTGTGCTGGAAAGCTGTATATCTAGATTGTGTTGGTAGCAACACTAGTAAGGAAATATCATTATAGGATGAAATTTTAACCCTGGTTCGCCAAATGGAAGGCGAGGCATTTCATTCTCTAAACCATAATGATTAAGCAGAACTACTTATAGAAATGCTATTATTCGATGACGATATCATTGGTTAAACTAATTACAGATTGATTGATGATTGTGAAGAAATAGTTGAACCTGTTACTTCGAACCAAATTTGTGATGTTCTTAACAAAGTTAACGAATTCTAGAACGAAAATTTCAATATGTATCCAGATAGGGAACGAGCTTAGCTTCACCGTGGTCTCAACGATATATTTTCTGGATGTCAGAAGCTGCATAAACAACTGAAAAATTCAACGTCACAAAGTCTGATGGCAAATTATTTTACACAAGAAGAAAAAGATGAATCTTCTGGAAACTCGCTGACCGTTCCTTCTAGGCATAATGAGAATTTCATCTGGTGATGAAACTGATAATCTGCCAAATAGTGATAATAAATTACATGTTTCCTCTAGTGATCAAAGTGACATGGAACCAATTGAAAAACGTTGTAGACACGTACATATTTAATGATTGTGATATAAAGGATGTCCAAAATCGAGGTATTATTTTAATTTTGATGCCATTTTTTTTTCTACTTGTAATCTTTATTCTAAATTTTTATTTTCAGATTCTAAATACATTCCGGTTAGTTAATATGGAACGTTACGCGAAGAAACAACGTGTTTTATTATTAGAACATGTTTTGAAAATAGCTAAAGTTTTCAAGATGTAATTAGGAAATTTGGAACAAAATATGAAGAAACTGGATCCGTTTATGATAACATAAGCATAGTTTAGCAACGTAGTGGTTGTTCAACCGAGAATATAGCAGCTGTGAGCATAAGTGTTGAAGAAGATCCGAAAACATCTATCCGTCAGTAGAAATCGCTACAAGAATATGATCCCAAGATTATTGTGGCGTAAAATTTATGATTTAGACGTAGAGAATATCTGGTTTCAACAAGATGGTGCAACTTGTCACGCAGCAAGATAAACAATGGATCTTTTAAAAGCAAAGTTCGAAAATCGCATTATTTCTCGTAAAGGAGGAGTTAATTGGCCACCCAGATCGTGCGATTTGACACCTTTAAACTTTTTTTGTAGAATTTTTTAAATCGGAAGTGTATAATCCCATAACAGTTCAAGAGCTTAAAACCAACATTATCGAGCAGATATCAACCACTGACAACAGTTTATTGAGCCTGCCGAGCCATAATCTATTTGCAATAAACCGAAATAAAAATATTTTTTGATATCTGAAAAAAGTCTATTTTTTTTTTTATTAAAATTAAAATGATACCTCAATTTTGGACACCCTTTACTTTTTATTTTTTTCCTCTTTATGGAATAATTATTATAAATTTTGTTGTTTGTTTTCGTAAACGAAGAAAAAAAAAATATTGACTTTTTTATGCGATTTTATTTGACTCGGTTTTTTCAAATTCAGGAACGAATCAGAAACTTTTATAAAGAGTTAGTGTGTCGTTTTTTACGAATTCCGTTTTTGCGGATTTGCGTGGAACGAATTGATCGCATAAATCAAGGTCTGAGTGTATAGTGTCTTTAGAAGAGTATAGAGTTAGATAGTTAACAAACGAACATTTTTGGTTGAACTATTCAATGAGTGATATTAGTTAGTTCAAAAGAAGTTTTTTAGTTTAATTTTGAAAACCTAAAGTACTTAAAAATGCATTAGTTCAGAGTGAACGAGTTGAACTTGAAAATTTTGGATGTGAAGCAAAAAACACTTGTAATGTCTTTTAAAATTTATTTTCATTTCGAATGATAAAACATTTTAATCTAAATTATTCTAACAAACTTATTAACTTCATTTTATGTGCTGATATAGTGTCCAGCTCTAGAAGTCGCTCATGGATTTTGAGCTACTTGATCAGAATATTTAGGCGTTATTTTCTACCATAACTCGCCATGCAGACTAGAGATTTTTTCCCTTCTGAATTTTTTTGTAAATTTTTTTTGTAAATTGAGAGTTTTAATGGAAATCTGAATAATTTGTAAGAAACATGCATTTAAAATGCTTTGAAATCATATTTACATACTAGGGCATTTATTTAAGGGCATTTTTTGTGCATTAAAGTTTATTTAAGCATTTTTGTAGTTCAAATGTTAATTTTAACTGCTGAAGAGATCTTTTAGTATTCTCTTTCTAAAATAGAATAATGATGTCAATAAAAAAAGTAACCAAAAAATAACCAAAAATTTAAATCATAATTTTAATACAAAAAAACATTTTATATATGGAATTTATAGCAGTATTGATTGAATATAGACAAGTCAAAAAAAAACTTGGTACAACAATTGATGAGGCATATTCTCATATTTGTTCTAAACATTTTAACTATATATTAACAAACTTCGCACAATAGAAAATATCGTTCTCTCATATGTTCAGTTATGACGAGATTTAAAAATTTATTTGTGGATAATTTTAGCTCAGTAGCCTTTGCTAACATATATCTGAATGAATCGCTAAGTACCCGAAGCACATAATAGCGTTAAAGTGAAATATGTCTGATATTTATTCTCACTTAGTCACTGAACGAAATAATACAACCAACTAAGTTTTATTGCATTGATTGCTTGCCAAAACTTATCCTGAATGTGTTCCACCGATCTCAACGTGTGTGAGACTATTTATGCTTTTTAGAAGTATGAAGATTATTTTCAAACTCAAAAAGCTACTCAAGATGGAAAAAATTGTTGCAGCAACCGTCGGCCAAATATTCGAAGATCAGTTGAAACTGTTTAGAAAATAGTTTAAGCCACCTTATAATCCAGACCTTGCCCGTCAGACTACCATTTGTTTCAATCGGATTACTTTTCACTTTAGAGCAGAGTATAAGAAATTGGCTCGATTCGTTCTTGGCCTCAAAAAATTTGCTTACTTTTAGTACGAAATCCATATGTTACCAGAAGGATGGGAAAGATCATATTCAAAAAAGGCCAAAGTTTGCCAAAAATACCGTTTTTAAAGTGATATACTTAATAAGAACCTGGGTAATTAACGTTAAAAAAATCATTATCCATATATTTTTTACTTCGAAAAAAAGTAACCAAAATCGAAAAAAAGTACACATCTACTCGTACACATCAAAGAAAAAAATAATTAATTTTGGTTAAAATAACCAAAACGGCAACCCTAGTCATAGGATATGCGTGCTTATTAAAAAATACACAGATTAAGGAGAATAACGTTTTTAATATGGAATTTACAAAAATAAAAAAATGAAACTACGTAGCTGGGTAAAAAACAGGTTCCGTTCTACTGATGTACATATTTCTCTACGGATGTTATTTCCTTTTTATAACACTGGTCTACAGCAAAGAAAGCCTTTATATAAAATTATATGGAATGTAATTGTTTTACAGTTGTTTTTCCATCGGGCTCAAATTTTTTTTATGGGCGTGGCTAATTTTCGCCCGAAATATGGTAGTTATGTCAATATATTTCATCATAACTTAAAAACGACTTGAACGATTTCAATGCAAGTACCAGCAAATGTTTACGATATCATGAGATATTGAGAGGCGAGTTTGTTGAGCTATTGTCTTACGTTTTTGAGCAATTTATTGGAGACCATGATCATACAATTTGACTTCACTAGACTCTTTTTTGTGGATATACGTGAAGTCTCTCGTATATAGGTACAGCTGAGGGGAGATACCGGCAATGCTGGAAAAAGTTTGCTAACATTAGAGCTCACGGAGGATAACCTACGGCGGGTAACATTTACATAAAATAGTCTTTAAAAAGTAAATGGCAGGCATTCATTTATCGCCCCAATAAATATTCCATTCACTTTTGTAGTTGACAAAAAACTTCTTGTTTAACTTCAGCTGTTGGATCAGTTGGATTTTTTACAAGCGCAAGCCCAAGTCTCGACGCGAAACTAACCAAGTTATAGTCTGTGAAAGGTCGAATTATTGAAAGCGATGAGAAAGGCAGCGATTCGTTGTCGTACTCGTTGTTGGTCAATTGTTTACTGAACCAGTTGAATCTAATTCATTCACCACACTGCGAATAATACTTTCGGTACAACAATCGTAAAATAGGTGAAGTGAGCGGGAAGTTACACTAACAGAACATCCATTTTGATAAAACAGTTTTACTATTTGCTCGTTTTGTTGAACTCTATATCAATTCATGGAGATTCGACAAAACAAAATGCACGCTAACAACGGGAATATACGTTAAATTTAATTCAAATTCAAATTTACAATTAAAAATAACATCTTTTTAACACTTCAAAATTCATGTTAAAAAAAAATAGTTTCAAAGTTAAGGATTTAAAACGTGTACAGGGTACTTTTACTTTAAGCCAAAGATATTGTAAAAATAAAATATATTCTTTACCGTATTTCAGTGCTTATTTTTCGCAAAATGAAAGTTAACAAATTTCACAATTCTTTCAAATATTTACAAGCAAACAAATATATTCTTTTAATTGATTTTATAATTATTGAAACGCAATTTCCCATGAAATAAATAGAAAACGATCATTGAAAATTTATCGATTTATTTAAAAATAAAATTAACAAAAAACCAATTTTATACTGATAAAATAAAAAAAATATATTAAAAACAAATAAGTATTGAAACGAGTGTACTTTGTAAATTAACAATAGCCAGCGAGTCCTCCTATGATTTCTTAAAAGAAGTGAGACTTGATTTTATGGTACAGAGATTTGCAAATAAAAAAAAATCGAAAAAAAATATTGAAAAAAAAAATACAAAAAAAATATAAAATTTACTAAAATCACAAAAAAACCTTGGCGGTATGACATAAATAATTTTCTGTAAAAAAGAAACACAGAGCAAGAAAGCAGTCTGCCTGCCGTTTAAAATAAAAATAAATTACAAAAAATAAATTTAATTATAGAGAGGGAGGGTTACAAGAGAAGGATGTATTAAAAAAAATTTTAGACTATATAAAGCAGCCTATTTTTTTATTGTCGTAAAATTACACATATACGCACATACCAAAAGAGTGCCAAAACGAGATCTCTCCAAAATTTATTTATTTTTTATATACTTAAGAGCGGGAAAATTTTATTTTTATTTTTATATTTTCGTTCATTATCATAATGAGTAAAAAGAAAAAAAAGTAAAAAGTCAATGATCGCCCGCTACAAAATGTGTTCAAAATTTGTTTTTAGTTGTTGTTGTTATTGTTGAAAATTGTGAATTTTTATTAAAACAGTCTTACTTACTATTGTTATAAATATGTATTTACATACATACAAAAATTATAAATTAATATAAAATAACAATAAAAAAAATAAAATATATATTAAAACACTACAAGGACACTCACTCAGTCAAAATTGTAACCAGTTTTACTTTTAATTTTAAATCACAATCTCGTAAAACACAAATTATGACAACATAGGGCTTTTTTTGTAAATAATCAAATTTTTACAATTTATTTCTTAAAAATTAAAAGAAAGAAACAAATTTTAAATAATAAGTGACTTTGTTAATTTGATATTTCCGTGACTTTGTGACTAACAATAAAGCTTAATTCCTAGCAATACTATGTATTCTTTTAATTGATGGTAATGCAATGACTGCTTGTCAACACGCCTTAGTTCACGTTCACTTATTGTTTTGATTGGTTTTTGGTCTCTGTTACAAAACTGTTAAACCCTTGTTTGATAGGAGGGAGTGGTAACTTCGTTAAATCAAGCCACTCTTGAGTACACAAAGGGGCTCATTGTAATCCCATATAAGACGATGCCTCTGAACTAATCAACAAGTTCAGAGTAAGAGGTCTTGGCAATCATCACAGAGGCTGCGCATAAAAGCAGTATTTTCTTAAATTATAGGGTGGGCAATTTAAAAGTTTAACTTTGAACCAGCAGTTATTTCGAATGTGTCATTCTATTCTGTCACAAAATTCAGTATATTGAGTATATTAATTGATTAGCGCTCGAGCAACGTTGGGATTTATTGGAAATTGTTTTCCAAAACAAAGAAAATTGGTAGGATATTGCAAAAAAATAAAAAATAAATAAAATTGCACAAATCATCTTTTCGGTTGGGTACTTTAGTAAGCAAAATTGGCGTATTTGAAGCTCAGAAAACCCAAACGTAGTCTTACAGAAGCCAACGCACCCGTTACGAGTGACTGTTTGGTGCGGCTTGTCGAGCGGTGGCATCATTGGCCCATATTTCGTATTTCGCAACCATTACGATCAATGGAGACACCTATCGCACCATGATAATCGATTTTTTTGTGCCAGCTCTTCATAGTATTAATGTGAACGATATTTAGTTTCCACGGGATTGTGCAACTTGCCACATATCTCATGCCACAATCGACTTATTGCGTCAAACGTTTGATGGCCGCTTAATTAACCGAAATGGTGATGTCGGTTGGCCGCCAAGAAGCTGCGATCAATCGCCGCTAAAGACAAGTGTTATGCCGACAAATCAGAGAGAATTGAGCATCTGAAGGCCAACATTCGTGATGCCATTGTCTAGATACGACCCCATACACTCGAAAAAGTTATCGAAAATTGGTGCGATCGAATGGGGAACTGTGAGACCAGCAGCGGCTACCATATGAATGAAATAATATTTGTACATTGTACTTTACAAAAAAAATAAATAAATAAATAAATAATATTGGGACAATTTCAAACCGTTTTTGTTTTATTGCATTTTTAAAATTTAAACTTTTAAATTGCCCACCCTATACTTCGAAAACTAGCCCGAAAGCCTAATGAAACTGACTATTAACCTGATATCAAAAGTCGATAGCTCCGATAAACTGTAGAGAAATGGCCAGACAAATGTGAGAAGTCTACACCAAGCCAGAGACGAACACTGGCAAATGAAGTGGGCCACGCCCTGCTCTTCTCCGCGTGCTTACTCATTACACAATGACCTGTGAAAATAATCAGAGCAAATGAGACGTTTAATTGGTACACTTCCTATCCAATCTCGGACAATTGAGTCTAGCAGTGAAGCTAGATCTCCGCTCCACTCAGAATCTATAAGTGTTCTATAGATACTTCTGCCTAATAGACAGATTAACAGAGGAAAGAGGGGATATACTATATACTATATACCCTCATGTGCAGATGAATGTTGTCCGATAAAAGTATGTCCGCCCTAAGGAATCCCTTAATAAACAATTACCCGGGACGTCCCTGTAACCAGGCACCCATATGATAAGGACACAAAACTGATGGAAGAGCAACACGACAGTCTCTAACTAGCCTGGAGCTGAAAGTATACCAAAGCGCAAACATGTACATGTACATACATATTTCGTCCTCAGTTGTAAACAGTGCAGACAGTCTTAAAGATCATCTTTGATGCCACAATTATTGTTAAGTATAGAGATTTGCGGCAACCATCTGGAAAAAAGCATTTTCATAACCAAGTATTCATAAAAATAGACAAGTACCTACATATTCAAGATGTCTTTAGTCTTCCATTTTTTAAATGTTAAATATATTTTCACAGCTTTTATCGGCTATTTCTGGCGGATAAACGCTTGTCATCATTTGAACTTGTGCGATTAATTTCTACGAATTAACATTGATGTTGTGAAGTTTCCATCAAGTCTTACTTTAGTTTCAGTAGTGGTTTTTTAACCCTAAAAATTAGTAATTTTACTTAAATGTCTGCGAAAAAGAAACTAATAAACCCAGCTTGATAAAAATTCGTCAGTAATACTGCCTACGTAGTAAATAAGAAGTTTAGCCCCAATTGCGGTTTTCGAGTGTTTAATTAAAACAATTCATCCCCCTCATAAAAAATCCATTCAAAGGAAGAAGCCACCTGATATTCCAGCTTATCTCTGGCGGCGATGATACACATCACACGAATGATTAGAAGAACACTACACTTACTTACAATGCTAAGTAAGGATTACCACTTATCAAGCGTTTTTATCACTCGCAATCACATGGAGGCAAGCAACATCTAACTAATCATCTACTTGGCTGGAATTAACTGATTGGATGTTTTATGGAAATCATTATGCTCACAAGAGGAGTGACAAAGAAAACTTAAAATCCACTATGAAAACAGTGGATCCGTAAAAGCTACATTTAATAAAATTTTCAAAATTTCAATATCGACTTAAGCCAGATTTTGGTCAATGAATATGGTATTTATCGATTGGCTCCCTACATAACAAGCCAACACCAACGTATATCAGACCAAATCGTTTATGTGAAAACATTTGTTTTGCTTTTGTTTTTAAAAGAGAATAAAATAAGCATAATACTGGAAAAAACTTAACAATATTTCTTTACCAGCGCATAATAATCCTTGGATTTGAATTGTAAATAGGACAACCATTTCAAGTACTTTTATCAAAAATTGCACTGAAACTTAAAGGAAAGTATATATTAGCCAGTGTGAATAAATTATATCCTAACAGGTCCTACAAAAAATTCATAATTATATTTTGTATGGGTATGACAGTTGATGCTAAATATTTAGCAATTTTCACTAAATTTAGAACGACAATAAATCGGTATCACAGTATTACAATTGAGGATATCATTTTTGAAACCACCAGTTTTGCCCACTATACTTCCTAAGTAGCCAAAGGAGTCCTTCTAATCTATTACTCCCTTATTGGCACGAAATCTCGCTGTATTTAGTGCGCTTAAGCGTTTTGGTCTTTTTGATGTTCACTTCTTAGAACAACACAGGATGCCGATTTCCAGATTAAGGCAGATGTCTTCGGCGTAGCCAAAGGAGTCCTTCTAATCTATTACTCCCTTATTGGCACGAAATCTCGCTGTATTTAGTGCGCTTAAGCGTTTTGGTCTTTTTGATGTTCACTTCTTAGAACAACACAGGATGCCGATTTCCAGATTAAGGCAGATGTCTTCGGCGTATTCAAGATCTTTTAGACTGCTTGGTAGAGCCCAAACAATATTACTTTTCTGCATATTTACTATTGGCATCACTTAAGCAAGGACACGGTTAAATAAGAAAAGTGACAGCACACACTGAATAGCTGCTTTAATTACACTGGTCTACAAAATACAAAAAATTTTCGGACTTTTGTATAAAACTATAATGATTCTAATGCGCTGAATTCAAATACGTTTTCAGCTTTTTTCCATCGGGCTCAAATTTTATGAATGAATAACTCCTAAACTGTTGAAAATACAAAAAAAAATGTTATTCAGGTGATTTATAGAAAATTTTATTCCTAAAAATGTACTGGTACCTGCATTAAAATCGGTCAAGTCGTTTTCAATTTATGATGAAATATATTGACATAACTGCCATATTTTGGACGAAAAATTTGCCACGCCTATAAAAAAAATTTGAGCCCGATGGAAAAAAACTGATAACGGATTTGAATTCAGAACATCTAAATCATTATATTACATATAGTTTTATTTAAAGGCTTTTTTGCTGTAGACCAGTGTTATTATCGAAGTCGATAAATCTTAAAGCACGGTGACGATCTATTCTATTCAAGCAACTAGTTGCTGAAATGATCAATACAGAACATTTGTGAACGGAATCCTATATGTTTTACTTTTTATTCCGGCGGTTAAAGCACTCCTAATACTCTTTTTTAATAAGATGTTAAGCCCTTCTAGTTTCTTCGTTCTGTTAGGTTTCTTTTCTTAGGTAGATTAACAATAACTACTTCGGTTAGTTTTTCGGCAAGGAACTGATTTTTAAAACGGGTTATACTCTTAATACAGTATATCGTTTTTTCGCTATACCAAGTGGTTTGGTTGAGATATTGATGTGTTCGCTATGCCTAGCACATGTGCTTAATGCAAGTTCAGTGGCAATGGATGATGATGATCAATACCATCATGATAGAACAAAACTTTTACAAGGTTCTTAAAGAGTATATATTGTAGCAGTTTTCAAGCTTAAACTACATATTTTGACTATTTTTGTGTGCTATGCATGGGTATGGTATGTATTATTGTTCCCATATATTATTTTGTAATTTCAGTTATATTTTCAATTAAAAACCGATTTATTTTCTTTAAAAAATTTAAATCAATAATAAAATCGGATCCCATACGTTATACCGAAGTATACAAAACAAGACAATAACCTCTAGCTCTCACCCTGTATATGTGTGCACATATGTAGTATGGAATCTGTAACAAAGACCTTTTTTTGCAAAAGTAAATTTTTAAAAAAATATTACATTTTTTCACATTATTATTATTGTTGTTATTGTATATAAAGAAAGAGAAAGTTTATGATACGTTTTCAACAAAATTATATAATTCTCTTGTATGAAAACAAAACGAAAAACAAAAACCTACAGATGGAAAGAGAGGTAATGATATTCTAAAAAAGATCATTAAGTTAATTTTTCTGTTTTATTGTACATATAGGAGAGATATGTAAAGAGGACAAAAACAAACAAAATAAAATTAAATGTTCCAAAAAAGAAACTGAGTAAAAATTTGTTTCTTAAATGTTATTTTAGCTGGTTTAGGTTGAAGAATTGAGTTTAAAATTCATTTCCCTTATAAATGAGTAAAGTAACACAGACCTATTGAGCAACATTATAACAGTGTTCTAAAACAACGAAACTTTGGAAATTAACAAAAAAAAAAAACAAAAAAAACACGAAAAAACTCTCTAAAAATTGTGTGTGTGCTTTTTTTCGGCAATGTATGCGAAAAAAAAACAAACTGTGAAAATGACAATCATGAAGTCGTCCCATATAATAATTAAGGTTCACTGCAACTGCGGCCAACGTCATTGAGACATGAACGTTGCTGCAAACAAAAACAAATGAAAAAAAAGCTGCATGCAGTTAGCCAGTCGTCAATAGCGTCCCGTCTATGTATGGGATATAGGCAGAATTTTTGTTTTGGATAATATGCAACCAACAACGGTTAACAATCGTCTGAGCTCAGGCTCTCCTATTCAGATTCTCTCTCTTTCTCTAATTTTGCCCTTAACTTAAGTGGTTTAACTAAGTAAGTAAGCTTACAGAGTATAGAAGTTCAAGTGCACTAGTGTGTGTGTGTGTGTGTGTGTGTGTGTGTGCGCGCGCGTTTATGTATGCATAAAAAGCACTGTTAACGTTGACGTTTAATATTATTACGGTATGATAGTAATAATGACGCTTTTTTTCGGTTAATTTCTTGTTGCTTTGACTGCATCGTGTTTTATTTTTCTTTTTTTTTAATATATATGCCAAATAATACTCAACAACAATAACAGCAACAACGATAATAAAAATTTACGAAAAATGGCTCGTCAAGAGAATTACACTCTATACAAAACTCATACATACACCACATATTAACACACACACACACATACCATATACAGGGTATTTCTCAGTGATTCAATTGGACATGAAGTGCAGCCGCAATTTTTCAATTCAGTTGAATTTTTTAATTCGATCAGTAAAGGTTTAGCCAAAAAACAACAACAACAACAATAATAATATTAATAATCAAAAAAATAAAATAAAAATTTGATTTGAAATATAAAAATAAAAATAGACAAAAATCACTTACAACAAAAACTACCTCATCCTTAGAAAAATAGGCCTAAAGCCCGCTAAAAATATTGGATTACAATTAACACTAAGAAATATATTTTTAGGCTTGAGGACTGTTAAAAAGAAACCTGAAAAAATATAAAAAATTATAAATTTTTTTTTTTAATTGGTGTGCCCTATCTCATATTTAAAAAGAAAAATTGAATAAAAAAATGAAATTAAAAAAAATGAAAATTAATTAAAACAAAACTTAAAATATAAAATTGGACCAACTAGGCCAAAATTTTGAATTAAAAAAATAATTGGCAATAACTTTACCAGAAATCATATAGCCCTGGATGAAGTTTATTCTTTACAAATATATGCTCTTTTATATATAACTGAGTTGGACAAAAAATTAGTAAAAAAAATATATGGAAAGAAGACCTTTTTTAATTACAAAAATTGGCATGTTAATATTGTTAAAAACTAATTTCAAAAATCTTTATAAAAACTATTTCAAAATGTGTAAAATTCAACTGAATTGGCCTTAATAAAAATAAATTTAAAAAAAAAATATTTAATCAGACAAGTAAGTCAGAAAAAAATAAACAAATCTAAAAAATCAAGCAATTATATTAAAAAAATCAAATTCTTTTTTAAATAAAAATTATATAGAATGAAACAAATTATATTTTTCTAAAAAAAAAAACAAAAAAATAACTTTCAAATAAAAAATTTGGAAAAAAATAATAGTTTAGTAACCCAAAATCAAATCATTTAGTAGCCCTTTTCTTAAGAATTGATAAAAAGAAGTAATCAACACAGAAAATATATCTTAACACCCATATTCATAAAAATATTGTCGATTTGCAAAAGGTTTATAAAACATTATTTGATTGAAAATTTGTTTAATAAAAAAAAATTTAATTCTAAAATTTGTTAAATAAAATTTGTTTTTTAAATCGAAAATCATTTTTATGAATATGGCGGTTAGTGTACAAAAAATGTGCTTGCAAATTTTATAATTTCTCTAAACAATAAACAAATATTTTTACAACAAATAGTAGCTATTTAAATATTAAAAATATGATTTAAATACTTGAATAGCAAGCAAAGACTAAGAGCCTACAACTGGAAAAACAAAAAAGCAAATACCAGTGACTTTGTGATAAAAACGTCAGTACCGAAAAAATGAAAAAATGTAAATCGTTTAATATATAGAACATAAAATAAAGCCTTTATTGAGTAGAATTTCAATTAAATGCAATGTGAGTTAGCCTAGGACATGATTCTAAATAAATAAACATCAAAAATATATAATAGATATCGAGTCATAACTGCCGCAAAGACGTAAGCGACAAAAAACGTAGAACAGTAGAAGGTTTTTTTTTAAATATTTTTATTTCAAGCGTAGTACATATGTAAGTCTTTTTTGTTTTTGCTGTAAGATCATAAAGGTACATTTTATAGCTATAAAATTCTACGCGATGGTGCGAAGGATCGAGTACCATCGATTTTTATCAAAATCGATAATAATGGCGTTTATGTCTTTTATGTCAGTTATGGCATATATACCTCATCGAATTTAAAAAATAGTTTGCGAAAGTAGTAAATTGATTATTTTTTTAAAATAATAAAAAAAATATTCATACAACGTTGATTTCATGTACACACAATGTGTGACGACGTGTATTTGTGTGAAATGTATTGGAATCACTAAATAATGAGACCAATGTTGTGTAACGGGTTATCCATTCTCCAGTTTTCAAAAGTAAAGTTAAATAAAACACACAAACAGCTATGATTTCGATAAAACTTTCATTTCGTTACAATACTTAGACCTTGACATTATGTACGAAATATAGGGTCCGCCATCTAACGTTTTTTTTCAACTATTGCTTATTTCGTGAATGGTAACACTTAGCTCATGTCTGATTTGACAGATAATTAGTTTTATCCTTCCTCTGAACAAATATGGTTGTGTATACGCTTGAACAACGCTGGGAAATATTGCGACATTACTTTGAAAATCATGGTAGTGTTGCAGAATGTGTGTTCATCTTTTCAGATGAAGCTCCTTTTAATCTTGGCGGGTATGTAAACAAGCAAAATTGTCGCATTTGGGGAACAGAAAACACGCACGCATACATTGAAAAGCCGATACATCCAAGACGAGTCACTGTTTGGTGCGGATTTTGGTCTAGAGGCATAATTGGGCCATTTTTCTTCGAAAATGAGCAAAGAGTGGCCGTTACAGTCAATGGCGATCATTATAGGGCCATGTTGAACGAATTTTTGTTCACAAAAATTGAAGAGGCGGATATTAGCAACATTTGGTATCAACAGAACAGCGCTACGTGCCACGCAGCCGAAGCTACACCCGATGTTTTGCGCCCTATTTTTGAAGATCGCATTATCAGCCGAAGAGCTTATGTCGTTTGGCCACCTCGGAGCTGCGATTTGACACCGTTGGACTATTATTTGTGAGGTGCTGTCAAAGATAAGTGTTACGCCAACAAGCCAGAGACAATTGATGCTTTAAAGGACAATATTCGAGAAGCCATTGGTGAAATACAGCTGCACACAATCGATAATGTGCTTAAAAATTGGACCATTATTAACCGGAAGGATTATACTTTCGTATAAAAAAAGAAATTTGAGAAAATATTCAGTAGTTTTTTTTATAGCACTTAAAAAATAAAAATTATTTAGCAGACCCTATATAATGTTATTTAAAAGACCTTCTCCGATTTGATTGCTGCAGACTCTATTGAGGTAGTTCTTAACCACTTTTACTTTCGAGAGGTATCTCGGCGATAACATGAGTAATATTGGTTTTCCGCGTAAAAATGATTTTTGACGATACCCTAGAAGTAAAATCGCTTGATCTTGGTGACGTCGAAAAACTGACGTCGGAAACTTTCTCATGCAATAAAGCGAAAATCGGTCGTATTATGTAACTCACTGTCTTGTTGAAACCACATATCGTCCAGTTCATAATCTTCAGTTGCAGTCGAAAAAAAAGTTGGTTATCCTGCGTCCATAGAATAATGACATATTTAAATGATTATGCGCAACAACAGTCACATTTTCTGTATGCCACTTCTTGATTCCAGGAGTCCTATATGCGACAATTTTGCTTGCTGACCTCTGAGTAAGAAAGGAGCTTCATCACCGAATATTGTTCGAAAGTTCGGCCACCTTTAAATCACCACTTTTGTAGTGTTTTAACTATTTTTACGTATTGATCGGTTGTTAAACCATTCACATTCGTAAATGCAAACCTAAATAAAAGACTCTTCAGATGGCAGTTATTTAACAGCTGACAGCTTGCCAGAACGGCGGTTTTAAAATCACTAAATAGATAACCCGATATACATATGTTTGTATAGGCGATATTGGAATTTTAATAAATAATCACACAAATTGGCAGTAAGATTTTCTTAATAGTTTGCATCACAAAACTTTTGAAAACATACAAGTATATATTTGAACTTATGATTTTAAAGAAACTAAATCACATTTTTATTAATAAAATTCACTCGATCTTCCTCATTCCGTTCCATAGAAAACATTTTATTCAAAATTGTATCACATATATAGTAATAGTAGTAGTAGTATCATTATCTATAGTAGGTCTAGCAGCGATTTTGGTATGAAAATCATATATTAGATGAACAAATTCTGGCAAAAATGTACACATTCTTTCACTTCTTTCCATTGATAAATAAAATAAAATTTTAGATTTAACTATTTTTATTAGAAACCCTAGCTATGATAACAAATTTCGATTTGTGATATCATTTTAAGCCCTAAAAAGCATACGTAAAGGGACACTAATTTTCCTTTAATTGAGTTTTTTCTAAATTCTTAAAATTAATTTTAAAAATAAAACTTTCAAACAATAAAATTAAATAAGAAATACAAGTTTATTAAATAAAAATAAAAATTTAAGCGTTTTTTTTACTAATTTTAGTGATTTTTTAGTATTATAAAGTAAACAACACTAGGCTGTAATAGCATTATGGCAACTCTTTATATGTTCAAACCATACACTAAAAACTATAATCAGCACTAAAACTTTCTCTTAAGAAAAAGATATCACCTACGAGCTTTTATTTAAAAATTTACTTAAAAACCCTTACAGCACGTACAAGAGTTCCTTGTGCTTACTACTACAGCAACACTCTTGTTTACAATAAACTTTCTGCCAATGCCTTACAAAGAAAACTGACCTGTTATTAAGAAAAACAATTACACACTGCACTGAAAGCTTTTTAAGATCTGGTTAAACAACATAAGTTCCCTCTCTCAGCAGAGCTGTTTGAGGATATCGACAAAAAACAGAGAGATAAACATAAATATAAAAAATTATATACTTATTTTTTATTTTCTTTTTATGAACAGAAGGACATTTGAATTTTTTTTAAATTAATTTTTGTTCTCTTTTTTACTTTTTCCCTTTTTCCATGTTCTTAGTATTTTTGTATGCCCTTTTTCTTAATAAATCTTATAGCAATTTTTTGCTTTTTATGTGTCGTCATCATCGGTGTGTGTGTGCAAAAGAGCGAGTGAGTCTCTTTGTGTGAATTTTTGATCGTATTTGATTTGTTTTGTTCGATTTTATTCTTTTGCTTCGTTTTATCGTCTGCAATTTTTTCACGATTTCCTTTATTTTTGCCTTGTCCACATCATCCTTCTCTGATTCGCATTAACTTTTTCACATGTGTATATGTGTGTGTGTGAGTTTTTTCTTCATTCTTCTCCTTGTTATTATTGCACTGTTTGACGTTAAAATAAAGTTTTGTGTGTATGTAAGTATGAGTGTGTACTTTTTTTTGTTTGTTTGTTGACGGACAAGTAGATTCTTTTATATTATAGTTGTATTAAATTGTTGTTATTGTTGTTTAGTATGTTTCTACTATAGTCGTATTATTATTTTAGACTTCGTAAAGTTGCAAAAGAGAACGCACGCACTTAGCGGAAGATCATACTCTATCCACATCATCATCACATCACACAGTGTAACAAAATCAGCTACAAGAAAATTAATAAACAAAATCAAACAAAAAATAAAGTAGAAAACTTCACTGCCTCACACAAAAATGTTCTTTTTTTCTGGTGTTGTTGATTTGTGACTGCAGTTAGTGAGTGTTTGAGAGTTGGTGATGAGGTGACAACGGCTACGGTCAAGGCAAAGGATGGATTTTTAGTTTAAATTTCGTTTCGAACAAAAAGTTTATAAAAAAATTTGAATTTTCAATTCGAAAAAGTGCAATTTGAGAAAAAAAAGGAAAAAAGATTGAAATGAAATTGAAACCAAGGCTTTGCTATGTAAAAATATAAGAAATCAAGTGTTGTTTTTAAGCAAAGTAAAAAGTAATATATTACTCAGGTTAATTTTTAAGCTTTATATTTATTCTTCAACGATTCAATACAGTTATACCTCAGAATATTTAATGCTATTTTATACATACATAAGAATAGTTTTGTTTTGTTTCATGTTTTTTATATATATATTTTTTATACTCATTTTTAAGGTAAGTGTATATTATATAATTTTTAAAATAAATTTGTAATATCAAAAATGAAATCAAGCACTAACCCTCATATTCATAAAACAATTAAATGTATTTGAAATCTACTATTAAAAAATTTAATGTGAAAAATAAAAGTAAATTTCAAACTTATTTTAAAATTTATGCTTATGAGGGTAAAGATTTTAAAAGTTTAATAAAATACAAATATTTTTCTTTCTTGCATTGACAACGACGTTAAACTATTCCGTATAGGAGAAGTATTACTCTATTTATTAGCATATACACCCATAAAATTTTGAAAAAGTAAAGTATTAATTGGAATAGACTTTATTTTGTATGTCTACAGCACATCTAAAAAGCATAAAGTCAATGAGATTGTTAAGAAAATTTTTTCTATGTCTTTACATGGATGGTTTTGGCAATGAGTCTAAGCAAGCCTAAGCTTAATTCCATTATTTCAAAAACTTATCATTAACTAATTTGCTAATGTATATTCCCGTTGATAGGTCAACTCTTTGGCGCATTTGAGCGACATTGTTACTATGATATTTTCATCGAAGAGTCAACGTCACAATATCAGTATCAAGTCGAAATTTGTGTCAAATTATCGTAAATGAAAAATATCATTGATGAAATTTGGAGTACTTCATTCTAATGTCAATATATTAAAAAAACCCTTAAATTTAACGACATTGTCTGTTTTAAGTCGATTATATGCTTAAATTGACCGACATTGTCTGAGTTGATTATATGCTTAAATTTGGCGACATTGTCTGTTATGTGTCGACTATATGCTGAAATTTAGCGACATTGTCTGTTATGATTCGACTACATCTGAGCGATGCAGGATTTTGTCTGCTATACCTGCCCATTAATGAAAAATACACTAATTATTATTGATGATATTGTCTGTTAGGATTGACTAATAAACGGACGCCAGCAGGACAAAATCCATTTCTATCATATATGAAAATTTGAATAATTTCTATGTATGATACCAAAAGAAATTCAGCGTCATTTATCATCATCATATTCATCGGTGATTTATCATTATCAGCGTTTATCTCTAAATTTTCATTATGACGTTTGGTATTATAATGTATTTTAATAGATCCACATACATGGTATACTCTTTTATTAAACGTATTTATGAAGCTAGTTCTGTCAAACAGACGAAGTCGTCGGTTTTTTGCCGACGCATTAATAGAGACGATGTTGTCATTAGAAAAACAGCAGCGAAATGTTATATTCGTTTTTGATCTCATAATTTTGATGTTAAAGAGACATCTCGCTCTGGTCGATCAACCACTAAAAAAGTCGATGAAATCATGGAAAAAATTGAGGAAGACCGGCACATAAGCATCGGGGACATTGTTAGGGAACTAGGCAATCTTCTCCAAACATTTGAAGAAAGCTGGATATACAAAGTAAAATTTAATGTACCGAATTTTCATTTGCTATTCACTACTTGTGGGCGATAAAAGTGGATCACCTACAAATAATAATGTGCGCAAAAGATCATGCACGAAGCAAGGTGAAATTTTATAGATTTAAATGCTAGAATTGACACCGAGAAAGATAATACTGTATTGTTTGGTGGCAGAAGCTGAGAGAGTTTGAACGGCAAGTTAACAATGCCTGTTTATAGAACTCTTAACTTCTTAATAAACTACTTACGTATGCTTACAGTCCTAACGAGTAAATTTGTTACCGCTTGAAACTTAAAAAAATAAACCTAAAGCGAAAGCCTCAAAAGATTAGGTATTTCGAAGACAATAAGAAATTTTCTAACTAATTTATATAAATGTGCTTTGAATAGTTTTAAATTTCTCTAATGAATGGGCTCAATTGCTGGGAATTGGTTTTAAGTCAGTCATGCACTTTTCATAGAACTTTTGTTCCTTCTCAATTCACACGCATTCTTGTGCTCTTGCTCTTAGTCAATGAAACAGCGACGAGTGAACATGTGTACGGGTGTATGCTGATGTTTTAAATTTTTTTAACTATATTATTAAATTATTTTTTCCGATAATACTAAAATTTTTTACAAAATATTAAGATTTTTACTTTTTTAATAAAAATAAATTCATTCCGATACTAATAACGCTAAATATCCATTCAACTTAATTCTCAGAGAGCAATTCTCAAGTTCTCACTAACACAACTACATTTTTACTTTTGGATACCACTGTTTTAAGGCATCTTAGGTATAATAATAAATAATAAATAAATGAATCTTAAAACAACGCGCAATTGCAAAACTGTAAATTAAACTTTTGTTTTCTTTCCTCCTTTGTATCTTTCCATTAAAAGCCAGATAAATATTTACAAAAATATAGTAAGTAAAGGTTATGTTAACCCGAAATAACCCACGATAACCATATGATAACAAAAAATATGCCGTTGCGTTTACCCGATTGAATCCAAAACTACATAACAAAATTACAAAAGAAAGATGTTATTTGATGCAAAACATCAAAAAATAAAGCTTTTGCTAGTCTGAGTTCAATTCACAAAGTTATCGCATGTCGTATGAAGGTGACAAAAAAAAAGAATTAAAAAATTCGCATTTTTTGATATACATACATAGCCAATAAGTACTTTTTCAAACAATTTTAATAATAGTTACACTAATTGGAAGCTAATGAAATAAATTTTAAATTAATTTCTCTTTCATAAAAATCCTGCACTGTAGGCGAACCTTGGCTACCATATGAGAACTCTGATTTTTCGCGTTTTCCGGATAAATGAAACGATAAATGTTATCTTGTTTTATTAAAAACGAAAAGTCCACATATGTTTTATATGTTTTTACTACTTTGCTGTTTTCTTTATAACTTTTTTTAACACAATTTTATTATTTGTTTTCATAATTTAATATTTATACTTTTTCTTATTTATATTTTTAATGTAACCTACCTATAAAAAAAATATTGCTTTTGTTACACTATCGACAAGTCACTTATTCTGCTCTTTATTTGCTTTATTTAATTTTTTCTGAATGTAAATGCATGCTTTCTATATAAAAACCACACTCTTACTTTACAAGGCATAATTCTAATTATTACTCAAGCTTATGGTGGTTTTTATTGTACACTTTCGCTTTCATATTGACCGTTCTAGTTGAAATAGAAATTAAATATAGAAATAGTTGTTGTAGATATTCTTTTCAAAACGATAAAAATTATAAAAAAAAAATCACTTTAACAATTAAAATACATAGCAACGAAAAGAATGAAGAAAACCACACTAAAAATACATATTTGTCACATTTACAGTTACAACTATTAAACTGCAAAAACAAGAAGAAAAAATGCAAATAGAATAACGGGCAACATTATACAATTAAACTCCTACTTAAAGAACTTAAAAAAATACTCTCTCTGTCTCTCTCTCTCTCTCTCTCGTACTCAATTTTGCAAAGTAAAATATTATTTCATGGTCATATGTGCATTAATATTCCAGTTATTTATTACACCATTAAAATATTTATACTTAATTATGTGTGAATATGTGTATATATGTGTGTTTATTTGTACTAAATGAATATGAGAGTGCAAGTTCAATGCAATTATTTAAGCTATTGTTGTTATTGTTGCTGTTGTTGATGTTTTGCTTACTTTTCATAGTCATCAAAACAAATCAACAACCATATCCGCCAATTCTCTATGATATGGCGACAACAATAACAATAGTTAACTAAACATACATAACTTATACAGGCTCTCTCTCACACACACACACACACACACACATGTGAATATATTTATTCACATATGTATGTGTGTAACACAATAGTAATTGAGAAACAAAGAGACTAATAATCTAAAAAAGAAAACAACAACTCTTTTTTTGTTTTTTTTTTTTTTTGCACAACAAAAAAATTTCCAGACTCTCCCTACGACTTTTTATTAGTCTGTCTATACGTCTGTCTGAATGTCTGCCGGTCTGGTCTATCTGTATGTCAGCAGCTCCTCTGTTGGTGTTTGTCTGTTAGTTTGTCTCCTCTATTTCACTCTCACTTTTCTTGGTATTCAAGCTTTTGTTGTAAGAAAAAAAAACAACCTAAATTAACAACAACAAAACAATAATGATATTAATGATTATGATGTTGAAGAAACAGAGGGAGCCTCTGTCTTCCTGTTGATATAAATTATAACCCAGACCTAGAGAAGAGACAGAATGAAAAAATAAAAAAGTATTAAAAAATCATGATGATAATGAAGCACAAGAAGAAGAAGAAGAAGAACAGACAGCAGTAGAAAACCGGCATCTTCTCTAGTAACAAGGAAGGTGACGTAATGCACAACTACTCCACTAACACATTTTTCTACATTCCTCTTTAAACACTAGCACCAGCAATAACAACTACAACACTCCACAACTATGATGTTAACAGCAGCAATAACAAACAACAACAACAATAACATATCTATAACCCCCGTACCTAATATAAACCAGATATACACTGCACACATCTACAACAAATAAAGGGACAGACAGCAACAATAATACTAATGGACAGCCTAACGACTAGAAAATACGAAGAAATCAACGAATGAATGTTGTACCACACCAACAGTTCTTTGCTGTTTTTTTTTTTTTTTGCACACCATGATTAAATCGTACTCGTCGTCGTCATATGCATAATGTTCGTCTGATGGTTGGTCGTCTAAAAACATGACGACCACAACCACAAACTAGAAGAAATTCTTCGACTACTACTACTACCACTAGATTCTAAAATTTAAAGAAAAGGGCTACTACAACAACACCAGCCACGTAAAGCAACATGAAAACAAAGACGTATAAATAAAACAACAACAGCAATGCAAACTATTAAGAAATAAAAAAGCTTTAAGTGGAAAAAAAAGACCAGACACTCATACGCACACTTACACACAATCAAAGATTTCTTATTTACTTTTAATAAAAGGCTTCCTTCTATAAACACACTATGAAGAGCGCTAGTAGTAAAAACAATAACATTCTGAGAGAGTAGAAATATATGAAAAGGAAACAAAACAAAAATGCAAACAATTATGGTGGAGAACACAAATACAATATTTACTCATAATAGGCATAATACTAAGGCACAGTGTTTTAAAGTGCTCAATATATATAACAGAAATTATTAAAAAAAAAATAATAATAATAATTTAAAAATATATCATGTTCGTATACAAACTCTAAACTATAATATTTTTGGTAATATTAATTACATCAGGCAACAATATAGTTTGTTTGAAAGGTGACATTATAAGCTTCACTTTGTTAGAAAAAATTATTAAAACCGTATTATTCTGTGAAAAGTTGTCTACTTTTAAAACGGAGTGAAATTTCGAAATACTCCAATGCGTTGCAGGCTGATAAACAAAATTTGTGAAGTGTACGGAGTCGATACTGTCGCTAGAAAAGCATCAGCGATATGGTCTGCTCGTTTTTGATCCGATAACTTTTATGCTAATGGTGCACCCAGCTCTGGTCGACCACTCACTTAAAAAGTTAATGAAATTAAATTAATAAGTAACGTGGACATTGTTTAGGGGGTGATACATTGGCAAACATTTGTATCACCCCCTTTAGGGAACGAGAAAAAAATGCATCACGTACGACAATATTGTGCGACAGAAATTGGCACCAAGAAAGGTAATGCTGTGTGTCTGACGAGATTGCAAGGGAATAATTGTTCATTATGAGCTCCTACAACCCGATCAAACGATTGATTCTAATCTCTATGTCAACAAATAACCAGACTGAAGCAAGCAATTTAGTTAAAACGGCCGGAATTCATCAAGCTATTACGTTCCATCATTACAACGCTAGACCACACAAATTTTTGATGACCCAGCAGAAAATGAGAGAACTTGATAGGAACTTTTGATGTATGCACCACACAGCCCGGACTTTGCACCTTCATATTATCAATTGTTTCGATCTCTGCAGAACTCTTTTAATGGTGTAAATTTAAATTCCGTAGAGATCTGCAAACCAGAATTGGATCAGTTTTTCGCCCAGAAATCCCATAGGTTCTACACTTATAGGAATAATGGCTTTATGCTAAAAATGACAAAAGGTTATTGATCAAAATGTATTTGGTAAAGCTCTTTTCAAATATAAGAAAAAGGTGTTGCATTTCTGATCAAATTTGTACCAGAACTTTTTTCCAACATCTATTATTTTTTATTATTTAAATTTTAACTAAACGCATTTGAGCCGTTTATCTTGAAAGTGGATCAAGTCCATTTCATTTTATTTCCACATATTTAAAGGTTTGCATTTCATTAAATTTAAATATATTATCCTACAAAGTCGCGCGATTATGTCAATTAAAATCTGATAAATTCCTGTCTAACATAAGAAAATCGCAACAAAATATGTGATTGGATGCCACACTGTCATACAAAAATGATGCAAAAACATATGCTTCACAAAAAGCACAGAAAATACAATTTTTTGAAAATTACCAAAAAAGAAAATCTGTCACACATGTGCATTTTTTGTCCACACCATTACATTTTCTGAATACACAAGCAATTTTTGACATATCGAACGACTAAATGTGATAGTCAGTCACTGCCTTAATTGATATATTTTCAATATTTGGTAATTCCAAAGAATTCAAGTTTATAATCCAATAGTACTTAAAGTGCTGGCTAAAAGAGTAAGATTTTTTTTATAACTAAATGGACTTAAGTCACTTTAAAATTAATTAATTACAGCAATTGTTCATTCAATTTAAATCTTTTTAGTCGCATTCCTTGTAAGTCTGATTCATTATATATTTAATCAATTAACGGTTTCTCCATTAGTATTTTTTTTTCTTTTTTTATAGCGGTTTTTAAAGTGGTAGAGTTAAAAAATAATTTTGAGTTTCATTTCATGTAAACAAAATTTGTTGTTTTCGACAATTTTTAATTAATTTATAGCAATACTGGCAAATACGAGTATATAAGGAACTTAATTTCCGAATTGCCATTTTTACTACTCCAAAATCACGAAAAATTAATGCCCTGAAAATAAATATCTTTGACCAGTGATACATTTCCATTGTCACTGGATATAAAGGCAACTTTATGGTTTTATTTGTGATAATGCATGCTTCACTATAGGCTACAATGTGTTCTTGGGTTATTACAGTCTGTAAGTGCTACAAGCGGCAAGATGCTGCTTCTTGTGTTATTCGGAATTCTCGTGTTTCATCCCAAACATACATACCATCTTTAGACATGATGACAAACGTCAATATTGTTTTACCGTAAAGCACTTGGAGCTAAAATTTGCCGTAATACTAAAAATTGTTTTCCCAAAGAAAGATCATAACAAGTTTTATCTATAACTGCCTTTATCTTCTTTTTTTAGTAAACCTATTTTATGAATTCTTATCGTTCATACTGAAGACAAAGCTTTCTTTTTCATTTAATTTATTTTCATGAACCCACTGTTCATGTACTATACTCTCCTACTGTGTTAATAAAAAAAAACTCTCCTAATAAACGATCTTTTAAATTTTTTTTTTCTCAATATACATGCACACACAGAAACAAGTAAACGATATGTGTTAATGCATTGGTGTTGTTTCAATATTTTTTCTACATTTTCTTATGTTTTGTTTTATTGTTTGTTTTCTTCCCTCAGTCATGCCGTTGTTGTGTTGTTATTGTGTTGTACTTGATAGAAGAAACCTGACTAGAATTGCATTTTATTATATTATGCGTGTGTGTATGTATGTGTGTGTGTATGTCTGATTTTAAACAGTAGTTGGTTGTTGTACTAGAAGTCTGGCCATATTTTCAAGGTTTCTTGATATATATTTTTGTTTTTGTTTTGTACTATTTTATTTAATTTTTTATTGAAGGGTTTTTATATGAAAGAAATCTTCATATTTTGCGAAAAAATAGGGGAATAAAAGTGCGAAAAAAGGAATTTTTTAGAAGTTAGTAGACTAAATGAAATATAAAAAAAAATTAAATGGAAATAAAAACAATAATCCCACATGTGTATTTTTGACAATGAAACCTATAGGGTTTCATTGATAATGTGATACTTTTCTAAATGCAAATGCAATAAAAACATATGCAAAAAAATAAAAGAATACATACCTACATAGAAAAAATTGTTTTTTATAAAATTACGTAAGTAAAATGAAGTTCACATTCAATGCAGTAAAGTTTTAAAACGATTATTTAAATTGTAATGGAGTTTGGTACTAATATTTCATAGGGATCTTTATGTGCATTACTTCTTAAAAAGTTGCATATATATCGGTCTTTATAACTTATATTGTTCGAACATGCCACAAGCTACTGGGGTTGAAAACAGATCGATGCTGATTCTATTAAGTATAGACTTTAAAAACTAATTTTCATTTTTAATACCTATTTTCAGTTCTTTTCTTGATTCCTAAAAATTATTATTAATAATCAGCTAAATGCCTCTAAATAAGTCTATGCTTTCCCAGTGTTATTAATGCTTTTTTTATGATAACTCGCAAATTCGCCTTAAAAATGACAAATTTTAATTACAATTCATTTAAAACTTCATTTCCGTTAGCCTTGATCTCTAATTAGTAGTTCTTAATGAATAGAAGGAGCACAAGGGAGAGAGAGTATAAAGGGGCTAAAATTGACCACCGCCGACACAACTACGAGTATAATAACAATGAATTTACAATAGCTTAGACTAAATTTGTGTGAGAGAATTATTTTGTAAGTATACAAAAGGAAAAAAATGCATGATTCTTTATGTTTATTTAACAAACAGCCTTTTGTTTATTACATGCCATTGTTGTTGTAAATAGATAATAACAACAACAATAAAAAGAAAAATAAGAAAAAATAAATAAACTTTTAAGTATAGAAAAACGAGATAAAGAAAAAACGTTACATTGATGCCATTCAAGGCCGTATTTTATAGTGGAATATTTAAAGTAGAGAAATCTACACAAACACATGTAAAAAGCATGTTATGTTACAACAACTACACATAAAAGTCAAAATGCAAACAAACACAAAAAAATAAATAAATAAATAAATAGGATGCTTAAAATACTTATACTCACTTATGTACATACATATATGAATATATTTTATGTATACACACCACATACACATACACACACACACAGTACTCTCCCATTTAAATTCTCAAATACAACAGCAGCAATAACAACAACAACAATAATTGTAGCAATTGATGAAGCAAGTTATTCTCGGAAACTGAAACCAAGGCCAACTGCATATTACTAAATGTTAGGTACACATACATACATACATGTGTACATGTTTCACTATGCATATGAATAAAAAAATGCATACAAACAACAAGGCACATGCATCCACAAACATAGTAAATAAAAAATAATAATAAAAAACAACAACAACAACTAAAAATACAAACTGCTCCTTGTATCATCACTGTCGTGTTGTCTACATTTAGATTGGAGTCATACATACTCCCGCTCTCTACCTCTCTGATCACTTTTCTTATTAATGCACTTTTCAAAGCAAATTCATACAAAGTGAAGTGCAGGCACATAAATATACTCAAATGTATGAATGTATGTCTGTATGTAATAATAAAAAAACAACAACAGCACTAGCAAATGCACATTTAATAAAATGCACACAACTTAAATGGACGACGACAACACAATGAAACGATGTTCAGTCGGTTTGTTTGTTTGTTCGTATATTAAATGTAATATACATATACATGTGTGTATAGTAGACGTATGTAGGTAATTTGTAGAGTTTTAGGAGTAGAAGAAGTAGAAGAAATGAGGAATAAAAAAACAAAGCTTTTTATTTACTTTAGTCCCATAAACACACACACTAAACTGAATACAGTAGTTTGTTATTCACAAAATGCTAAAACATTGCTGATTTTTATAATCAGAGCCTTCACGCTAAAGTTCTTACTTCTCCTGGGGGAAATGAGAAATAGCGTTAGTATTCACAAACTCGGTTGGCCGAATTGTTTACAAGTAATTCTTGCTTGCCGAAGAGCATTCGAAAGTGCATCAGTGACTATGCCTAGTATTTATATACTTTCGAGCCCGTCCTCTAATAAGGGTTCGTGCAAATCCCAACGTTAACAAGTCTTCTGGACCGGGTGTCGTAGTAGTGCTCTTCGAGGCTTGCGCATCTATTAGCCAACCTTTTCAGTGCGTCAAATTCCGGCGATATTTTTTATCCTGCTGGAAGGTTGCTAATATAGGGTGGGCCATTTAAAAGTTTAAATTCAAAAATGCAATAAAACAAAAACGGTTTGAAATTTTACCAAATTTATTTGTTTGAAGAACAATTATTCCAATATTAGAAATGAAATATTATTTCATTCATATGTCTGCCACGGCTGGCCCAATTCGTTCGGACCAACTTTCAAGAACTTTTTCGAGTGTATGGTGTCATACCTCAGCAATTGCATCACGAATGTTGGCTTTCAAATGCTCAATTGTCTCTGGTTTGTCGGCATAACACTTGTGTTTGACGGCGCCCCACAGAAAATAGTGCAACGGTGTAAAATCGCAGCTCATGGCGGCCAACTGAGATCACCATTTCGGCTAATTAAACGGCCATCAAACGTTTGACACAATAAGTCGATTGTAGCATGAGATGTGTGGCAAGTTGCACCATCCTGCTGAAACCAAATGTAAGACCACGTTTGGGTTTTCTGAGCCCCAAATACGGCAATTTTGCTTATTAACGTCCTCACCAAGCTGAAAATGAGCTTCATCCGTAAAGATGATTTTTGTTGTTAATTTTTTTTGCAATTTCCGACCAATTGTCTTCGTTTTGGAAATAAATTTCCAATAAACTTCAACGTTACTCAAGCATAAATGGATTCATTTCGTTCAGTGGAGATAATATACTGAATTTTGTGATGGAATAGAATGATATAAGGATTGCCAGATTCGAAATAATCGATGGTTAAAATTTAAACCGATAAATGGCCCACCCATCCCATATAACGCCAATTCCTAAAAAAGTGAGGCAACCAGCTCTGAAAACAGCCGTATAATAGCAGTTTGTTTTGCACTTTCCAAGGTTATGGAGAATATGGTTAATCACCACCCTGTAGAGTATTTACAATCCAAACATTTGCTAAATGATCATCACTACAGCTTCCGCAAGGGCTATTCTATTGGTGACCTGCTGGCAGGTTGCTAGAGCAAAGTTGTGGCTCTGGATATTTACAAGACGTTTAATAGACTTATTGATTTTGGTGTCGATAGTCACTTATTTCCATTTATATCGAATTTTCTCAGAGATCGCTCTATAAGAGTGATTATAGATGAGAATTCAGACGAATTTAGAAGAAATTCAGGGATATCGCGAAACTCTATGCTTTTACCATGTATTTCGTCTATGAAATAATCTTAAATAAATTTTAAAATGTCATAAGCACTACTGTCTCTATCCATCCTCATTTCCACAAACTCTTTTCCTAGTACCAGTACAATACACTGCATGTGTATCGGTCATCCCCTGAGTGCTGTCCTCAAACAAACAGAATCTCGATTTTGGGTGAATTGATACTTATGAAGTTTTTATACTAGTCATCTACGAGTATATTGTTATCGATACTAATCAGAATTTAAGTATTATAAATAATAATCGAAATAATAATGCTACGCTATAATGCTATGCTGTGAAGCCAAATCGAATACCAAAAATGTTCAAATAAACCTATAACATATTCATTTGCATGATCAGCCGATAAATATCGATTATTGATAATTAATAATTCACTTTTATACGTACATACAAATAAAATAATCAATAAATAACCAATACGGAACACAATAGATCCCATGAGTCACAGTATTCTGCACAGGATTGGCAAAAACACGGGTTTAAAAAAAAACCCAGACCACCGGGTTTTATTAGGTTTTTGATGTGTTTTTTTGGGGTTTTTTCAGTTACCTTGTTTGAACCGCCCATTATCAGAAAAACGGCCGGAATACAAAGACATGATTAAGTTAATCTTTTGCATGACAACGATCGGTCTCATATCGCAAAAGTTGCCAAACGATTGTCAGAAACGCCCAAATGCCGCGCCCACCGTATTCTCCGCATATTGATATCTTTTACCATTCCACCGAATCACTTCTTTTCAAGAAATTTAAAATCGGCTTCAGAGTTGGATCGCCTCAAAAGATAATAAGTTTTTCTGAAACGGGATTCAGAAACTGGCTCAGAGGTGGGGAGAGGATGTAAACAGTTATTTGACAAATTTTTAGTTTAATTAAATTGTTACTTTATTATCATTTTTGAGCTAAAATAGCGATCCAAATTAATTTGTACTGCCAATACGTAAATTATACAAATTTCTGTTATAAATAAACTACGAAAACACTTAAATAAAAAACCCACCCTGGTTTTTTTAAATTTAATACTCAATTAAATCAACCCGGATTTTATTGGGTTACACAGTGGGCTGCCAGCCCTGATTCTGCAACACTGTGCCCGGTCTGTATGATAATGATGGTTAAAAGAAAAATTAACGACTTTAAACTTAAATCGATTAATGATACTAATAGGTTGTTGACGATATATATCGATTATAATTACCATAGTTGAGTCTTACTGCTGGTTAATATTATATATTAAAATGTTGTCAATAATTAACTTAAAGCATTTTTTTAGTCCAATGATTACTGTCTTTGTTTATTTAAATGTGTTATCGATAATTTTTAGTCATTTTTAAGCAATATTGCAATTCCTTTCCTAACATCACTGTGCACTTCTATTCCTAAAGTTGTGGAAAATTTTTTTCCATTTTGTTTTTCTCTTTTTTTCCGTCTTACTTTTTTATTATTGTTGTTATTGTTGTTATTTTTTAAATCTACAAATAAAGTAGCGATAATTCCCAACCCATATTTTTTTGCTGTTATTATTAGTGCTTTTTATTCTTGTTGCTGCTGCTGCGGCAGTTGTTGTTGTTGTAGCTGTTGGTATTAATCTGTTTCTTGTTGGATGATTTTGTTGTGTTTCTATGTGAAATGGTTCGTTGATTTTTCGCTAAGGTTCGCGTTGCCTACCATCATAAACATGTACTACGCACTTACATGCAGACATATGTTGTAAAATAAACGTAAGTGTGTTAGTAAGTAAAATGCATTACAAAAATGCATGTCTGCTGCTCCACTTTTTATTTTCCAACCCAAAGTATAGGGAGTAGTGATATAGTAAAGTTGAAATAGAGCGAGATATACATATAGAGAGAGAGAGCAAACGGGAGAAGATCACTAAGCTAGACAAATATGTACATTTTGATAATAATGATGAAGATAATAATGAAAAAAAAAGAAAACAATACAAAGCAATAAAAAATTAAGTGGATTTTCCGTTGCATATTTTTTATTTCTGGTTTTTGTTTTAATATTGTTGTTGATGGTTTTAGATTTTACAGGCGCCTTTTTTGTTTTTTTTTCGCAAACATAAATGAAATAAATAGTTGGCAACATGCAAGTCTGTCTGTCTGTTTTGTGCTTTTTTTTAAAGAGTGTCTCAGTTTTCCGAGCATTTTATGTCAGTCAGTCAGTTGGTCATGAGAGTGTTTTATGTACAGTGTATGTGTATGTATGTATGTGTACCTATTTATAATTGTAATATAAACTCTTCTTTATAGTTGTTGTTATTATAGAATAGTTGGTATTTATTCACATTTTTGCTTTTTTTGCACTCGTAATGGTGTTAATTTGTTAATGATAAAATAATGACAGTTATTTAGTAGTGTTATACACACACACACACACAGATGCGTACATGGTTATGTTAATACTATTGTTATCATAAGAAGTAAGTAGTGTTGGCAACACCTACCATTTACCAGCCAAGTGTTTGCAAAACGTTTAGACTCAATTTACATGTTTTTATTTACATGTTATTTTTAAACTTGACCATGATTTTCGATGAAGGTTTCTTTTTCAGGTAATTAATAGTATTTTATGGATACACTTCTTCACATTCGATTTAAAATGCAATGAAATTGAATAGGTAACTTAATTTCTAATTTAACAGGGCGATATCGTTTAACAAAAGTTAGAAAGATAACACAATGAAAGTTTGATTGAGTTGCTTCAATCTGGAAGATTAATTGAAACTTATAAAGCCCAAGCTTTTTGTAAAAGTACCAA
This sequence comes from Wohlfahrtia magnifica, assembly GCA_023159175.1. Lineage (NCBI taxonomy): Eukaryota > Metazoa > Arthropoda > Insecta > Diptera > Sarcophagidae > Wohlfahrtia > Wohlfahrtia magnifica. The sequence goes on along the minus strand of JAKWBJ010000053.1, from coordinate 715,461 downwards.
AGCATACGACTCAAGCTATTTGTCAAACAAATATGTATGTACATGTCGTCATATGAAATCCAAAAAGCCCTAAATTACATTTAAAAAATGTTATAGGAGAAGCAAAAAACTTTTTAATACGTATGTGTAATAAGCCATTTAGGTTAAGCTTAGAATATTGTTGAAACAAACGTTGTTTTCAATTGTAAAAAGTGTGTTTGCATGTTGTCATTGTAGGAAATCGAAGGAGTTTAAATCCTTTAAAAAGTTTTGTTTGGACAGCTGCTTGTGTGACAATTGTCAGAATATAAAATGTTGATTTATTAGCAAGTTTGTACTTTTGACTGTTGGTTGACCAACCAAATACAAATTCCTCTATAACATGCAATTTATTATTTGTCTTTTATAATGGCAGATTTTTTTACTATTTGGTTTTTTAGTGTAACTAAGGTATTCGTGACATGTGTCAATGGAGGAGATGTTCAGTGAGGTTTGCCTTTTCTCCATGTATGTATATACTTAGAAACGAACAACATTTGCAAATTATTGAATTTTATTATCTAAATTCGTGCTGTGTGAGAAATGTGTTTCATGTCGAAAAATTATCTTCAGCGAGGAAGCTCAATTTTGGCTCGATGGATACGCCAACAAACAGAGTTGTAAAGTTTTTAGTGCAGAGCAACAAGAAGCTGTTCAAGAACTGACAATGCACATTAAAATATTAACTGTTTGGTGAGGTTTGTTGGTATATATTCAGGAACGATGAAAATTACAGTTTGTTCATTTGTGATTTCAACAAGATAATGCCACATGCCACACGACACACAGTACCATGAACCAAATGAGAGGCTAGTTTGGTGAGCAATTAATCTCACGTTTTGGAGCAGTTCATTGGCAACCAGGATTATATGATTCAACCCCATTAGACTAGTTTTTGTAGAGATACGTGAAGTCTGTAATGTAGTGGGACAAGCCAGCCACAATTGCAGCACTGCAAGACAACATTACAGCGGCCATTTACCATCCGAAATACTGGAAAAAATTATGCTAACATTGAAGCTCACAGATGGACTAGCTGTGGGCAAAATATAAATGAGATAATGTTTAAAAAGACAATGACAGGTATTCAGTTATCGCCTCAAATAAATATTTCATTCACTTTATCATATTTTAAATTTGCAAAACACAAACGTTTTAAAAACCTCAAATTAGCTTCTACTTTACCTACGAAACCTTATTGTTGTGATTTTAATTAAACCATGGGTTTAAATTATCTACCATTGGTTAATATGAAATTCAAATAGAAAAAGATCTTAGAAGTCTGATCCAAGGGTACAGGGAGCCATGAAAACATCAATCCCTGCTCAATGATTGATACATTGATGCGACAAATAACAGTAATGGTTGTGTTGAAGACCTAAATCGTAGGTAAAGCTTAAGATAATTCTAAACTCTTGAGCAAGAAGCGGGTACTACAATCAGTTAGTGTCGCTTTTACTGGTTTGGTATCTCTTATGAGAGCGATTTCGAATGTGTTGTCTGAGTTATTGTATCAACAAGTATAGGTGGATTCACACGATTGCCACATGTGCACCAATATGACACAATTTGTATTGTACTTTTCTACCACTAAATATCGCAATTTTCTCAATTAAATTGAAATATTTTAATATTGGCATGAATTATTCACTTCGATTGTCGCAAAAAAACAATAAATATTATAGTTTTTTTAACATTTTTTTACTACATCAGTAATTGGCGCATTACGTCAATCGTGTCATCCCAGCTTTAAAGGCATGACCGATTATTTGTACATGGCATATATAAAGATTCAAACTGTTTAGATGTTCAGGGATTCGCTGCAAAAATTCTCATATGTAGTCAATTGGTTAAGTGAAACTCCCTCTTTGAATTTGCAAAAATTTTAGATTCTTATTTTCATAGAAAATATTCGTGAATTTTGTTTTTATTTTATTTTGTTTGTGTTTAAATTGCTTAAGTTCTACAAAAACTTTAAATGTTTTTCTCACTGTAATTTTTCACAACCTTTTCAACAACTTTGCATTCTAACAGTAACACAATCAATTCAGTTATAAAAAATAAGAAAAACGCAGTCATTGAATTCAAGATCATTAACATTGAGATCAATTAATGCACAAAACAACTGAAACAATACACAATGCAAACACAAATAGAATAAAAATTATATTATTGTTATTGTTGTTGTTGCTTTAAAAAGTATTAAAACAATTTGTGCATTTAATACAAGTAATGATGCATTGACAGTGTAGCACTGTTAGAGAGTAAGTACTCTCTAAGTACTTAGTGAAATACACACACAGACACACACTTGTTATTTGTTTTTAACGCAATAGAGTGCGAGGAAGTGGTGTGGGGTGAATTAGTTTTGCTTTTTATTAAATAATTGGCAGAGAGTATGAGTTGTATAGTACAAAAACACAAACACATGCTTACATGCATACATGCATATGAGTATGTATAATTCTTTGTGTACGTTTGCTTTTTTTCAATAAATGCTTAATTTGTTTTATTTTGTTTTGTTTTGTTTTGTTTTGTTTATCTATCTAATAACCTTGTGAAATGTTATTAAACCCAATAAGTTTCTTAACCTTTAATTTTTTATTATTATTATTTAGTGCGTATGTATGTTGTGTTGTGTTTGTTGAGAGTACAAAAAAAAGCACGAAAAACAAATAGCAAATATAAGACAGCTAAATAAAGATGATATAGAAAAAAAGCAACAACAAATACGTACTACTATTATACAAATTAGTAACTGGCTGAGGGAAAGAATACTAGAAATTTTAAATTGTTTATTTTTCTTTTCCAGCTCTCTCACTCTCTCTCTCTGTCTGTCACCCACACCCTGCTTCACTTTGAGACTCTTTGTAACAACAACAATAAAAGTAAAAAAAATAACTAGACATAGAATTTTGAAATGCAATTTTTTAATTATGGAAATAAAATAATAAAAAATAATTATTTAATATGTATTTCTGGTCTATAACTGTGATAAGAATGTTAATGAAAGTCTTTAATGTGAAAAGTTTTAGCTAAATTCGTCTTAACAATAAATACAACCACTATTACTGTTATTGTTGACCAGTTTCTTTTTTTTTAATAAATTTTATTATTTTTATATTATATTAGTTATAAACAAATTGCGCTGTTATAAAAATAGACAAAATTTGTGAAATTCTTTTACTATTAATTTGAAGTCAGAGATGGAAGTTGGGCATCAAAGTCTATTGGTAAAATTTCCATAAATTAATTTTTATGAGTTTAATGACAATTTAACGGCTTTTTGATGCCTATAAAGTATGTATAGTTAGTCAAATAAATGCTTCCAAAGTGGAAAAAATATAAAAATCGTATTTTTATTTGAGAATTCTGGTAGTCCTTTAGAGTCACAATAACGGAACTTAACTAAATGTAAGATTATAATTTTTGTTCCACTTTGAAAACATTTATTTGGCAAACTGTATACGGACATTTTCTAAGAAGTCTGAAATTTTTCTGATTGACTAATTGGTCGAGCGTTTAGATAATGAATGGTTGTAATTTGTTGATTAGAATGTAGGTATTAAACCATGTTTCTGAACCATATGATGGAATCGGCATTATATGTTCACATTCATTTTGAGGTCTAAGCTCTCTGACGTCCACATATTTATAAGCGATGCAAAGGCTTCCTAAGCTTTCCTTATACTATTTTCGACATTCTATTCTATTCTACCTCCAGTTCTAAGTTGTCTATTTCATCAACATATGTATGTATGTACTCGTAGATATTAAAAAGACAATCTTTTTTCGCCTTGATCTTCATTGTCTTCCTCTTACCACTATTAATTAGTAATCAAGTCTATTTTGAGAAACTTGTCAAAAAGATAAAACCTTTTGACAACAACTTAGGCAACAAAGACAACACCTGAAAGTGTAGAACTGTGAAAACGTTTAATTCCAGTGTCTAATTATTCATTCATGGTTTTTATTAAATAGTCATAATAAAAACCATGAAAAGTTTGTATTTTATTTTGATCATTTTTCAAATAAAATTTCGAACATTAACTTACAACGAATATCTTTTGTTTTGTAAATTTTAAGTTTTTTTATCAAACATAACACACACATTATTTCCTACCTTGACCATCTTATAATCTTCTCCTGCTCCGCTATTGTCCCCCCTCTTCACTCATTCTAAATATCAAATTGAAAACAAATGTTGTGAGACTCATTCCTATGGTTATTTTTATATGCATTTCTTTTGTTTGTTATTACTGTTGTTGCTATTTGCTAAGCATTGAGTATATTTCATTTTTTCGGGGTTATTCACGATCATTTGGTTGGTCATTGAACTCTGAGCAACATCACCACAGTGGTATTATATACTCACCGTTTACTCTCAATCGTTGTCATGATAAAAAAAAGCTTTTTTTAGTTATTTTTTCAGCTTTTGCGTATGAAATGAATGCAAATAATTGTTGAAAAAGAAATACCTATCCCTCTCTCTCTCCCTCTCTCTCCCTCTCTCTCTCTACTCTCCTTCTGCCACCCACCATTAGTTACACCACAAAAATGTGTTTGCAACGTTATCGTTTTTATTTTCATAACTTCCTTCCGTGCGTTGTCTTTAATGTTATTTCTTATTATTTTTGTTTTATTTAATTTATTAAAATTTTGTCTCTTTTTTTTCAAATATTTAACTAAGCAGTTTTTTTTGCATACAATTGCCTACTCCCTTCCCTGAGCCAACAAAGGTTTTACAAATATGGCGTATACTCACTACCTTGACTGGCTGGTTTTTGATTCCACTTTAAATTACAATAACAACGTGGTTTTTGTTTTTTGTATGTGCTGGCTTACTTAGTGAGCGTGTGTATAGATGAAATGCATTTTTGTTGAATTTCAAAATTTGTGTTGATTTTTAACTTATTTTTTTTGCATTTTTTCCTTTTTTGGAATTTTAAAACACAAAAGTGTTGTTGTTGTTGTTCTTGTGTTTGACTAATAAAACTCAATTTTTGTATTTGTCAACATAATTTTTTTTTATTTTTTCTACATACGCCCATTTTTGAAACTTGGACATAAAAAAAATGAAAAAAAAATATTTTGAAATATTTGTGTTCAAATGCCTACACTCGCACAAAAATTAAAATTAACCCATAATGGGCAACTATAAGCCATAGTTGTAGGAATAAACTAATGTATTTAGTAATGTATTAAATACTATTTCTTATTTTCTGCTGGAGTTTTTAGGATTTTGTAAGATTTTTAAAGTCGTAACTGGTCGGCTGAAACGTTTTCTATCTAAAGATGTGCTAGAACCAGTTGAAAGTTTTGTTAGGAGTTTCTACGCCAGAAAGGCGTTTTAAATCATTTAAAGCGTTTATGGCGAAATTCCTATCTAAGAAATAAGTATTTTGTCACAAAATTAAATAGCTACACCCACAGAAACTGGGCTTTAGAGATGATCATTTGGATTCTTGGAATTTTAGAATTTTACATTTTTACCATTCGCACGATGTACACAAATCAATATTTAGTTTGTATGGGAGGTACCATGTCCACTTTTCGACTGATGATTTGTATTGATTACCATATCATTGAGACCAAATTTAGAAACTTTAGCTTTAACCGCTCTCAAGATGTACTCAAATCAGAATTTACATTGTATGTGCGGTACCACTCCCACTTATACGATTCCGCCCACTTTTTGACTAATGATTTGTATTAAGTCAGTGGTTTAACGTTAGTACCTGCTCTAGGACGTTACCTCACTGTGCCAAAACACGAGTGAATACAATGCGTCCACCAACGCCCCCACCTATGATTAGAATCACCAGTGAGTACCAATTTAAAGCCATGTTATTTGGACATGACCTCACACCTTGGTAAAGTGCCGGAGACTGTCTAAACTCCTATGGATCTATAGGTCACGGCACCCGGTTAAAAATGTAACTCCACACCGAGCCGCATAGCTCTTCCCGCGATTTGGACTTACGCCACAGCCACCACGTTGGTCCCACAAGGAGGCCTCACCATAGTCGGAGCAGGAACAGAAATTCCCGGGGCTCCCGACACCCGTAGTACCAGAATTAAGCCTCCGGTCAGACCTCGTAGCATAAATGCTACTACCAGTGTAAGTCCCAAACGACTCCGGACTGGTGACCATGATGATGTATACAACAAACAAGAAACACTCAAACAACACAACCATAAACGGAGCCACCCTCACGGAAGAACCCAAAGTGACATCGTGCGCCATGGACACAATACACAAAAACAAGAACACAACCAGTCAAGGATAGACTAGTACAATACACAACACCCAAAATCTGCAGCTACAAATTAAGCCGCAAACAGCAGAGCGGGAAACAGCAAACAGCAGACAATAACAACAAGCAGCATAACACACCAACCGTCAGAACACCAGCTGGAAACCGAGCTAGAACAACAATACCCTACTGAAATCCCACACCCACCCAGTATGAGTGATACCCATAATATCTAAATCACTAACGTCATCATAGTCCGGGCACGGAGTCAGTACATGCCTCCAGTCCTCAATTCCCTTCCCACACAGACAGTCAGCTGATTCAGTCTGGCCAATTCGATGCAAAAATCCATTGAAAGAGCTATGGCCAGGGTGTTCTCGTACGAACGTAACGTCCGGAACGAATCCATAAGTCACCCTTCTCTTGTCGCTGTTCGTCCATCTCGTCTGCCACCTATCTACGAGGCACCCCTGCAAAAGGTCCTTATACCTATCTCTCCCATACTCGAGCTCCGAAGCAGAAAGCCAATCGTTCGTTCCAAGTGGCAGTCCCCTCTTGACCCTGAAAGGAATGCTACGACGCACCACTTCCAAGTCAAGCGGTGGTACATCAACAAGGACTTGCAAAGCATCGGTAGAGACTGTCCGACACACCGGGACACATGCCAAGAGTGCAATTCTCTGACACGTGAGAATCTTACTCTGTCCAACAACAGACATGACCGTCTTATACCACACCGACGCGCCATACGCCACACAAGCAACGAAAAGCCCATCGTATATGATACGCACGGCACACCTGCTGAGTCCCCAATCACTCCTCAATATGCGCCTAACCTTTCCAACAATGGCTGCCAGTCTATGCCTGACATGGGTGAGATGAGCAATGATTTGTATTGTGTGCGAAGCTATTTGGACCAAATTTAGAGACTCTTGCTGGAAGTGTATTAATACCTGATTTCTACAAACTGATGGTGTTACCCGTCGATACCGGTATTGTAGTGGCTGTTATTTAAAAACACAAGCCAATGATAAAATTGTGTAATCAAAACGGGTGTTCGGTTCAAAGGCCTTCCCATAGATTGGTCTTTTAAATTTTGATAAATCACACACACCTGACTTGATTTAAATTTGAAGATAGGAAGCGAAAACCGTGCCAAAAACCTTCCTAACTTTACTCAAGTCCAATAGATACTTTTAATATTTGACTTTATCATTTCTCGCTTTTAAGATTCGTAGAAATTTAGCTATTCAGCTATACTATAACTATATTTTTTTAATTAAAACCAAAAACAACTTTATAGCAGTCTTAGTCTTAGCAAGCACCGCCTTTTGTTATATAAACTCTAAAAAAAATTATAAAAATAATTGCTTACCTATTCAAACAAATATTTCCAATGCAATTTTTGCAAATTCACCCAAAACGTCTGATTCCGGTTAAATGTCATCATTTTAAGTCTTTTCAAAATATATATTATATTATTAGATACAAATGTATATACGAGTATATACATATATATTTGCAAATGTTTGCATAAATTCTAGTTAAAAAATAAATAAAAACTAAAAAATCAAATGCAATTTCGTTTAATTGTTTCTATTTTTTAATTAATTTTTAAACAATTTTGTTAATTTATGCACACATTTTATTTTATTTTTTGTATTTTTTTTAAATTAAAATTTTTTTTAGAATTTCAGTATTAACACACATTCTTGAATACCAAACCCGATTCAACTTTCATTTGACATTCTAATAAGAAAAGTTGAATGAACTTCCATTTTTTATATATATACTTATGCATTGATAATGCATTTTTCCTTTTTTATATTTTTTTATTTACATTTAACGAAGCTGGGTTCCTTCTTAAGCTGTTATTGTTTTTTAATCTTAGAATTGTTTATAATATTTGTTTACAAATTATTCTTAATAATATTATAAAAAATACGTGTATATTAAATATTATTATGGTTATTAAAGGTAAACGAACCTTTGGAACCGGGTTTTATTAAATCTTCAACAAACAATTTATATTTTTATTAATTTTAAAGAAATATATAAATTTTTTGATGACTTTTAAACGGATTTGCTTTGATTAATGCCATTTTTAATTATTTTCTTAATAATAATTAGTTAGTTTTAATTTTATTTTACGTGGCACTTTGAATACACAAATTATTTATTCTTAAGATTTTTTTTTTAAATAAGATATTCTTTGGCAATGGATCCAGTCTTACAGCGCTTCTTTCTTTGTTACGTGTATTTTTATATCGTTTTTTTTTTTTATAAATTAGTTTACAACAATTTGTTTTTTCGGTAAAAAAAAGTATATAAATTAAATATTTGACTTTTCTTCATGTACATAAGTTTTAAACCCCAGAAAACTAAACCTTTTACTTCAACGTCTTTAACTAAACCTCGCCTGTGGGACTACTTTCTTATTAAACAACAGTTTTTTAATTTTTTGCATTTTTTTTATCGCAAAAACAGTTTATATTTAAATATTGGCATTTAAAAATGTTAAATAAAAAATATATTCCATTAGATTGTTATTAGAAGTCATTAAAATACCTATTTTTCTGTTTAAGAGATCTTTTTACAGAAAAAAATTTTTTAACTCTTAAAAAAAAATAAATAAATTCACATATTTCTTATAGCTATTTCCACTAAGTTTCATTAAAACAAAATAGTTTTAACATGTCATTTATATTTTGTTTTATACATAGTAATCAGATCTTGCCTTCTTATCAACGTCACATTGATAGCAATTAGAAGATCGATGTTCTAGACAATACGTTTTATAGCATATTCCACACTAATAAACGTTTATATGCTTCTTCCTGATGGATAGATAGAGCCTCTAAATTTATTAAACGATCAAGACTTAAAAAATTTTCTAAATTTTTAATAAGAACGTGTAGTCAGAAATATTATTTTAACACTAAACCTCGCCTCACAGGCAACACGAAATTGTGGAGCAATCAACTTCTTTCCACAAACTCACACGATAGGTTACTGCGTTGGTTTGAAACCACGTGCTTTTACTTGCACTCGATCAAAACGAAATGCGTAAAAACGGCATTCGTTGCGAGGTACAGTTTTCTAGGGTTAAATAATATTTTACACTTCTTAATAATTTTAGAATTTTTATTACGATTTTTATTATTTAAGAAGATTTTTTAATATTATTATCCTACTTTCGATTTATAAAACATATAATAAAGTTAGATTATGAAAATTTGTTTTATGCAGTTGATCCTCATAGAACACGATACTTGTTTATCACGGTTTCCATATAATATAGTACTATATTTGATGTTAGGTCTGGGCCATTTTGATCAATTTAGTTTTTCTTTTAGCTTTAACTACGGAACGGAACAACATATAAATTAAAAACTTAAGCTCAGGTGGTATTTTTGTATTTTATTGTTTCTATAAAATTATTTGTGTTCTCTGATTTAAAGGAAGATAACAAAATAAAAAGTTACAAATCTCAGATGAAGGTCCATTTTGGTCAGTTCAAGTTTATAGATTTCTTTTTATGAATTAGGTTTACAGAACAAATGCAAAAATCGAGTTTCTCAATAAATGAAAAGCAAATTATTTCTCGTTGTTTTCTCCATATAAATTTACTGCATATAATGCACTTACTACCGTACTTGGATTTGCAGCAGCTACATGTCCCTCGTTTCATACAATACATATGACATTTCTAGTACATCGCTCGCAGATGCCACAGGAAAACCAATATAGCAATTTCATTGAAAGCATATATTGATGTCTATAAAGGAACTTTTTTTTTGAATACTCATATTGCGGAAAAAAATGTTTTGTTTCTTCGAACTGTACCGAAATATACTAGCTTCCATTCAACAAGATTTTTTTTAATTGAAAAAATGAAAACAAAGTTATCAAGAGTGTATTTTGACCTTTTAAGCCTTCAGTGAGAGGAAGAGAGAGAAGAGGAACAAACTTATTATTGTTTTGTCTCTTGCTTCCGGCCATAGTATCATGTTAAACTTATCATTGCTCATAATTTCTTGGAAAATAGGTTAACGAAAACGTTTAGCGAACAAACCATTTCGCACAATAAACACCTGTAATAATTAGTATAAAAATGTACAAGCGCAAAGTGAAAGTTTCTACATCTTTCTACTTTTTGTGGATTTTTTTCTCTTCCATACCATTTTTCAACTGTTGTTTTTTGGCATCTTAAAACAGCAAATTGTGTTGGCCCCGAATGTGTGAACATAATATTCCAGCCTGAAGTTTTTACGACACAGTGCAAAGGATATAAACTCCATTCCATTCCATTCCATATTTTACACCATACATCACTGATTGATGTATTTTCTTCTTCATTTCCTAATCTAATTTGTCGCATTGATTTCATATAGGAGTTAAAGACTACTAGTGATATGATAAACTAGTTGAGGGAAATTACAGAAACAAAACTCGATATAATCCTGCAAACTGAGCAAATTACAGATAAATTTCATTACAAAAAGTTAAAAAACATACTTTAGTTCATTTATTGTTTGAAAAAACAATATGGACCAAAACAGTCCTTTACCTAAGATTCTTAATATATGCGTATAATACACAAAAAGCTGCTTTGACTTTATAGTTTCGTATAGTACGATTTCGATATTCGAGGAACAACTGTAAACCCTTTATATCTAAAAAAATAATCAAAAAGACACTTTAGTTTGAAAAACAATATGACCCAAAACAGTCCTTTACCTAAGATTTGTAATATATGCGTATAATACACAAAAAGCTGCTTTGACTTTATAGTTTTGTATAGTACGATTTTGATATAACACGATACGTATTAACGGTGTTATTCGAGGAACAACTGTAAACCCTTTATAAATCAAAAATAATCAAAAACGTACTTTAGTTCATTTATTGTTTGAAAAAACAATATGGACCAAAACAGTCCTTTACCTTTGATTCTTAATATATACGTATAATACACAAAAAGCTGCTTTGACTTTATAGTTCCGTATAGTACGATTTTGATATAACACGATACGAATTAACGGTATTTTTCGAGGAACAACTGTAAACCCTTTATAAATCAAAAATAATTTTTATGAATAATGGTGGTAAATATTTAATATTAAAAAAAAAAAATAATTTATTTAATATTGTTATTTTTTTTTAAGTGTGTTTTTCACTAATTCTTTTGGAGAAATTTTTTAATTCTTAACTTTTATGAAATAATTTTTTTTAATTTTTAAAGAAATATAAATTTTTTATCGTTTTAAATCAATTTCATTATTATTTAATTATCATTTTATATTTATTTTATCGTAATGGTCATTCCTTTTAAGATTTTAATTTTATTGTTAAATAATTATGTTTTATCACTTGTTAGGAATTTTGAAATATATTTTTTTGTATTTCTTTTATATTATTTCATATTTAGCATTAATTTTTTCTCTTGTAGAAATTTTTTACTTTTTATTAAATTATTCATTTATTTTTTAATAATATTTATGTTATTAATAACACTTTGTATCACTTAAAATTTGCATATTTTTATTTTTTACTTTTTTATTTATATTATTTAATAATCACTTTATTTTGTATCTATATTTTTTTACTCTTTTTTAATTTAAATTTTTATTTTTAAAGAATTTTGTTTTAGCACTTTTTGAGAGTTCTGAAACAACAATTCCTTTTTATTGTTTATTACATATTTAGCTCTGTAAAAATTTTAATTTTGTTATTTTAGATGTAATTTCCATTATTTTCTTTTTAATTTCTAACACTTTAATTTTTTTCCTTTAATTTTTATTATTTAATTTTACAAAAAATAAACTGTATGATTTTATATTAAAATTCCACTATTATTCTTTTGTATTTATAGCATTTGTGTTTTTTGCATATGTTTAAATTTTTTGTTATTTAATTTGTAAAATATAAATTTTTTTATTTTGCATTTAAATTTGATTTAATTTCATTAGTTTTCCTTTTTATTTTTAATATATTTATTATTTCTTAATTTTTATTCAAAATTACTTCGATAGTTCACAATTTGATTTTCTTTTATCTACTTTCCTGTTATTTTTTGTATTAATATTATTATTAATTTTTAAGACACCATTTTTTATAATTGTATAAATAAATCATTTATTTTATTTTATTCCATACTTTTCTTATTTAAAATTTTTAGTTCCAACACTATTCATTATCTTAGAAAAAAGAAAACTTGGTAAATACTTTGGTTTTAAAATATTTAATTAAATTATTTTGAATTTATTGATAACTTTATTATATTTATTTCTTTCATATTATTTAATAGAATTATGTTTTATTAAATTAACTTTAATTTATTTAAGTTCATTAAAAACTTATAATATTAAGAGAAACTCATTTCCTTATACAGGCGGATTTTGTGTTACAATTTTTATATTATCAAACAAATTCTATTGAATTTGTATTTTTTTATAATTTTTTAACTTTTCTGAAAACATATTCCCTTTTTATATTATTACTATATAATAAAATAATTTCACAATGCATTTACTTTCATAATTTAATTTACATTTCATTTCTAGCACTAAAATTTCATCAAAAAGATAACAAATATTTCATTCAAATATTTCATCAAAACATTATTTTAGAATTTTATACCAAGAAAATTCAGTCAGCAAGCTTATGACGCTCACCTTATGGAAGCTTTCAATTCCTTCAAATTTTCTGAAAAATAACACAATTTTTATAACACATTCGCATATGCTTTAATTAAAACTATCTTAGATCAAACTGCTTTACAACCCACTTGCAATTTCTTTTTTTTATAAATTCATCATTGCAATGAATAATTAATTTTTTTGTTAGATTTTCTTTTCATTTTCTTTAAATATCCGCTCTTAACACGTTAAGAAAGGTTCATTGCTCCTTCTCGTTATTCGATAACCGATCACCGTAACTGTTAAATAGAAACTAAAATCTATATACTCAATTATCTATGATTTTGTTGCCGTTTTTTTTTTTTTTTTTTTTTCTTTATATTATAAAATAGGCAAGCAAATCAACAAAAAACAATAGTTTTTCACCACACAAAACTATTAAAGAGAAACAACTATTACACTTATACAAACGCACAAAACTAGATTTACTATTTATCTCTGTACTCTCAACAAAAACCAAAAGAAGAAAAAGCTATTTTTATAACGGGTCTAGCCTAGTAAAAGAGATGATGTTCAAATGAACCACTCTTTTCAGAAGAGTAAATATGCAATAGAAACTAAAAAATAAATAAAAATAAAAACAAAAACAAACAAAAAATTGAGAAAAACTAAGAAACAACACTATTATAACATAAAAACTTGGAGTAAAAAAAAAGACAATTTTTGTGACAATATAGCCTACCCATCATTAGACAAAACAGTGGGACTAAAGCATAGAATTTAATGAAAGAAAAAAAGGTTAAAATAATATTTTAAAATGATTTTTTTAAGCCACTTTTATTGTCTATAAGTCGGATAAGATAAAATTTGTTTTTTAAGAACTTGAAAACTTAAAATGATAATACAAAGCAGAATGACATTTTTTATTATAATCTGATAGATAATATAATTCAATTTATTTTTTAAATATGATTTCCGGCACTCGATCAGTTCAATTTTTGACTACTTTTTGCAATAAATCTGACCGTATGGTGGCTTGAAGATTAGCTTTAAAGGCTTCAGAAGTTGCTGGCTTGTCAGCATAAACCAATGACTTAACATAGCCGCATAAAAAGTAATCCAAAAGTGCTAAATCGCACGATCTAGGACAGAACTTCTGGAAAAAAGTTGTCACCAAATTGATTTTGCAATAAATCGATTTTTAAGCGCGCTGTATGGCAAGTTGCGCCAAATGTTGTTGATGATTAATTGATTAATGATTTTGAAAACAAAAATTCAGTCAGCATGGCTCGATAACGCTCGACAAGACCCATAGCGTATAAACCGTACAAAACTGTCAATTTCAATGGATGTAATGGTGATTCCTTAACGGCTTGAGCATTGTCTTCGTTTCAAATAAGAGGAAGAAATGTTGTATGAACTTCGCGAACAGATTTTTTTTTCAAAGTAAATTTCCACAATTCGTAAGTGTTGTTCTGGCGTTATATGACTCATGATGACTTGCCAAACCTTACTTAACAGAAATGTCAACAAAGTTTGACATTCTCAGCTTTCAAACCATAGTTATCGCTATTGCTAATTCTCATACATAGTTTGCATTTTGTCAGCTCGTGGGTAATGAGTTCGATGCCCACCAGAGACTCCTGTCAATTCTCCAAATATATGGTCTTAGTTATCCTGTTTGTAATTGTAATATCATAATTTGTAATTGTATTCTAATTTGAATTAATAAAAAATAAATAAAGTTTTCTATATAAACCTTCTTTTATATGTACATATGTTACTTTTTGCATTTTTCTATATTTAATTTCATGCTTTTTTAGCAAATTTTTTCCATAATTAAAATAAAATAACAATTTCTTTGCCAAAATTTAAAACAAAAAAGTAGCTTTTCTGGTATTTTAGGGTTTCTTTTTAAAATTTTGTTCTTTCGTTTCTTTAAGTGATCTTGCATTTTTAGGTCTTCGTTAAAGTTTAGACAAAAAAGCCTACAAACAAGTCGTGTGTGTGTATAGAATATCAATAGAAAAGTTTTTTAAATAAAAAAGTGTCTGGTTTGTCACTTTTTTTATAAAAGAAAACAAAAATACCTGATTAAAGTTGCTTTTTAATAGGGTTTAAGGCTGTTTTAGACAGCCAACCAACCAGTTAACCATCTATTGAAAACAAATACAAACACACACACACAACACAGGGCTCTGTTTTGCTGAGTAAAAATATTTTTTTTTTTTTAATTTTTGGTAATATTTGACTGAACGGAAACAGGTTTAAATAGAATTTCAAGAAGAACAAATTTGAAACGCCAAATTAACAGAACAAAAATTTAAAATTATATACTAAAAAATACCTATAGTGTTGTAGTTTATAAAGTAGTTATACTAACAAAAAAATATTTTTGTTTAGACAGTGATTCTTAAGCAAAAATTATTTATAAAGCTAGTTTTATACAATATAAATTTTCATTTTTATGATAATTATAATTTTGTATAATTAAAAATGATTAAAAAAAATATTTTTAATTTTTAAGAAAATTTTAATCAAAAACTAATTGAGAACCTCTGCTTTATACATTATAATAGCACCCAATACTATATCCCCATAGAGTAGGTAGTATTAGCTTTAATGTTTTTTTTATCTGTGTATGGAGAATTCACCACAAACAAAATTACGGAGAATAAAATAAAAATCAAATACAAAAGTTTTACATATATGTACGAGTATGTACATTTAGCTGAGTAAAATTGTTCATCATCTCTTTTCCTAACTCTCAGTCTAATACTTTAGTAATAGCCCCCCAAACTTGTTTCTCTTTCCTATTGTGAGTGTATATGTTCTTTTTATTCTCGCTCAGACTATTGCTCCCCACGATCTTACTCACGTAGTATTCTATACACTTTAGGTTGTTTGGTGTTTAATCATAATGTTTTTAATAGAAAGCTTTGTTGTATATGTTTTATTTGTTTACTTATTAGCAAGAGGGGAGTGTGGTAGTTAAGGGGGAATTTATCACTATTTAGTAATTGTGAGGTAAATGACCGAAAGTCCGACAAAGAATGACTAGGTTAAGGTGAAGGTCATGTTCTCTTTAAAAAGAAGAGAGTAAAGTAAGATTTATAGGAACAAAATAGAGAATATTTGAAATTGTGTTGTTAGAAAGAGAATGTGTATATTTATTTTTTCTTTTGGTTTTTAGGCTGTTTTCTATATATGTATAGCAAGTATGCTATTAAAGAGGTTTTTAGCGAATTTTTCTAACGATTTAAGCGTTTTTTTTTTTTTAACAAGATGAAGATATTAATTAAAATACCTATATATCTAGAATAGTCTTAATGATGAAAAACTAAATAATTGTATGAAAACCTGTTATACATTGACATACATCTGTGATATTTTAGCGTTTTTTTATTTAGAATTGCTATTTTTCTGATTTTTTCTACGTTTCTTTTTGCAGTCGTTGTTTTTCTACTCTTTTTAGTTTCTAAAAGGATCTGGAATTTTATTTGTTATTTTTATTTTATTTTATTTTATTTTATTTTTTTTGCCTTATCAAAAATAAAATATCAATGCAACTATTCGGTTCGAGTAACCGCCAGACAAACAACGACACAACAGCTAAACAAATTTAAAATAAAAATCAAGAAAACAACAAGAACAGTAAGAACAATGAAACAAACAATAATAATCAAAACTGATTACTATTTGATCTTTGTATATTTGTTAGAGGTACAAAAACAACAACAACGGCAACTACTAAAAAACATTTATAAATAAGAAAAGAGTATTTTTTGTTTTATTTGCCGATCGTCTACGAATGTCTGGTCGAGTCTATTGTTTTTTTTGCAATTCGGATTTTTTTTTTTTTTTTTTTGGCAGACATTGTTTTTAGTAAGACCTTGAACTTGAAATACGTTTACCGATGTATGTGTTTATGTACATATGTATGAATATAATATGAAGAATTTTTTTTCAAATGCTTATTAAGAAACACACAAGCACACACACACACACACACATACTTACATTCACAGAAAACAAAACTCTTACTTTTTATTACTCACTATAATTATTTCTATTCTCCCCATTAACCCACGGCCTACAATAACAATAATACTCATATAATAATCACTTTAAATGTTATTGTTAGTGTAATAACTGTGTATAGTACAACCTTCTACACTGTATGTCCCTTGAAGAAGGTACAGTAAAATACTAGGTATAAAATGAGTGTATTTGTTTGTTATTTAGCAAATTATGTTATATTTGACAATTATTTAATTTTAATTTTATTTAAGGTTATCAATATAATATTTTTAGAGTCAAATGTTTATTATTGACCAAAAAAATGAATCAAGAAATATAAAAAATGCACTTAAAACAACGGCCTATTATAATGCAATAAAGCTTGTTTTATTTGAAGAATAATTGGTTAAATTTAAAAAAAATAAATATTAAATTTGAGTCTTATAAAAATGTTTTTAATCAAAAAACTTCCTTTTCCTTTCTAGGTAAGAATCTTGTAACGAAATTCAAAAACGGAAATTAAACGGTAAGTACATATTTAACTTAATGGATAATACTCCTAAATAAACAAAATAATATAACATATACATAGGCTTTACCCAATATGTGCTATTGCCATCGGATTATAAGATATGAAATATTATTTTATTTATAATTACACATACTACTTTAATAAATTCAAAAATATGACGATTCCTATATAAAATAGCCTGTAAAGACATGTCCAAAGTCGGAAAATTTGAAATGAATCGGATAAAAATGTGTTTGCTTGAAAAATATACACAGATTCCTTACATTTACTTATGTAAGTTAAGTATTACCATTTAATAGCCCTCTTCTTTCCAAATCTCCTAAGAAACTTAAAATCGGTTAATATTTAGCTAAGTTCTTAGTTTATGTGTACATAAAGATACGAAACACTGGTTTTTCTACCCGTAACTGAAGATTTAGGAGGTCTTTTGAAAATTATTTAATCAGATTCTCGTTGAACTCGATATCACTTATTAGAAAAATGGTATAATTTTACTGGTATAGTTTTTTCCTTGTACATTTTATTTTGACACGTAAAAATTATAGAAAATATCGCTTTTCTTATATAACTTTAGTTGTGTAATATTTTTGCTTCTTTTTAAAAATTTCGTAAAACTCTAAATAGCGTTTTAAAAAAGTAGAAAATGTTTAAGTTCATCGTATTTTAAAAGACTTCAAAAATACTAAATTCTAGAGAATAAGGTTATAAACTTTATTTCGACTCTCACAGTACATATATGTATGTACAGTAACTCCATCAAAAAATTTTCTCATAGAAAAGTCCCATGAACATAAGAAGTATAATAAATACACAGATTTTTGAAGTCTTACGTTAAATATTAACCTTTATAAAGAATAGGAACAACAGCATTTTATCCAATAATAACTGTAAGTTTCACCAGAAAAACAAAAATAACCTAATTTTTTAAGCTCAATGCATAGCAAAATTTGAATTATTCAAATGCAATAATCAAACAAATGGTAAAAATTTACATATCTTTTATAACACAGAACTGTGTAATAAGCGCTTTTGAATTGATTAAAAAAAATTTAACTTACTTCCGGCTCTATTAGGTTTCATACTTCTAATAAAGTCGCTTTAAGTTGATCTGGGGTGTTGGACTTTTTCTGAAAAACTCTCTTATCCTATTGCTCCCACAGAAGTTCAATTACATTAGTTTTTGGACTCTGTTTAGGTGTTTCAGATCATTGATTTTTACAAATTTTGCCTTATTTCAAATTCCATGGAGTAAGCTTCGCTATCAAAGCTTTACAACACAATGATTGCATGGGATCGTTGTCTTAGTAGAAGGCGATATTGTTTGCAATACTATCTTTCTTCGCGCTTTTCTTCATATTTCCTTTTCAAATGTTAACATAAATAAATTTTTCTATTTTGTCATCCCTATGTCCTTCCCAGTATTTAAAATACAGCGCTTAATAGTGCCTATAGTAATATGCTTAATAGTGCCTTTTTTATTGTTATAATTCAATTTATTAATTCTTTTTATTAAAATTTCAGTTAAATTTATTTCTAAAAAATAAAACTATTGTCCACCACTGTAAAACATGCGTCCGCCACATGTAAATAAACATCAGTTTTTCCATTCAAGGTCAGAACTCTTTTCAAAAATCAAAATAAACTACACAAATACACAATTTTACACTTACTCTCAGTTATATATCACTTACATACATACATACATATGTACATGTGTTTTTGTAAGTATGTAAGTATGTGTTTAAATAAAAGAATGAAAAAAATAAACACTTGTTGCTTTACACACAGAAAAGTCATAAAAGTCAACACAACAAATGTAAAATAGTTAAACATCAAAGTGCAAATACTAGCAGAAGACGACCATCAGCAATAACAACAACACCTGCAAACATAAAAGTACACACATGTAAAACCCTTAGGACTATTACACTCTTTTTTCTCTTAAACTCTTCCACTACCAAGCATGTTTCTAAACTAAAACTAGTAGTAAAAAACAACAATAATCAGTTACACGAGTACGGGAAGTTTAACGTAACAACACACATACACACATAGAAAACAAAAATAAACCATAAAAATTATACTCCTAAGTACGTTGTAAACAACAATGCATGTCTGGTTATGTCTGGCAATGTAAAATCGTATAAACACATACTTATGCACAAACATTTCTATATTAAAATACCATTAGCAGCTGGCTTTCGTCTAGTCGTAGTTGTCGTCATCGTAAAACTTAATACCAATGAAATTCGCACTTTACCCCACTAGTTAGATTGCACTCCTACACACATACAATCTGTAATAGAGAACCTAACCTAGAAACCTTTTCATATTACTCATGTGTATGTACCACTACTATTCTCTGCTAATGTTTAATTTTATGTACATTTGCTGTAGTTGTTGTTCCGCAGTTGTGCCATTCGTTCATTCATGCATTTTTACTATTCAAATACAAATGATGTTGATGATGTTGGAGATTATGATGATGATGAAAAAAGAATAGCATTAACAAGAAACTAAAGCAAACCAACAAAAGTATTCAGGAGAACCAGACGCCACAAGTTTGTAAACAATCTAATGTACAACAACAACGAGCACAGTAGTAGTAAATACTCGTACATACATATTTCGTAAGAGAGAGAAGAAAAGGTTTATTTGATAATTAAAAAAATACAAATTTGCAGTCCGACTATAGAGAATAACCGGCACTAAATTTACTTCATGGTTTGAAGTTTCATTCTTTTTTTGTACGAGTTTTTGTCTTACAATGAAAGTATGTTTTTGTTCAAATGTGCCATAGGTTTATATGGGAGGTAGTTGAAATCATAGACCGATTCTTAATAAATACAAAAGGGTTAGTGTTTGGACCACTAGAATATAATTTTCCAAATTTCCTCAAATCATCTCTAAAAAAAGTGATCTGTATTACGTTTACAAGCTATAGTCATAAAGAAAACTTTTCAATTGTCCCTCGTACATTTTTTTTGCATACATATATACAAAAATACTCATAAAATGCACTTACATTCATTACAGCTATACACACAGAGGCATTTGCAATACAAATTTTATACTCTCTGCACTTTACCTTTACCCCTGTCTGGATAGTGAAATCAATAAAAGAGCACACACATGCATACAATTCATTCATGCGTTCAATCCCTACTACTACGACCGCAACTCCTAGACAAATCCAGTGACGTGCACTCACTCACTACCTTAGCAAATAGAAATGGAAAGTGAAAATTTATTTTGTTGTTGTTGGTGTTATTTCATTTTTTATTTTTTTTTTTTTATTTGTGTATAACCATCAAAACTACTACCAAACTACACTCTTACATTTAATGCACCCGCTCAGTGGATTATAATGGAAATGTGGGGTGTGTGTGTGTGTGTGTGTGTGTGTGTACTGTATAAGAGCTTTAGTGGCCAAGGTTTTTCTAACATCGTCTACTATGTCGTCATCGTCAACATCATCATTATCATCATCATCATCGTGATAGTCATGCTAGACGTAGTGGAAGTAATAGTTGAGTGTAGTTGTTTGTGTTGTAAAATCATTTTGTAGTTGCATAAAAAAGGAAAAGAAAAAATGTGACGACATAGTAGTGACTTTTCATATGTAGCCTTTGGCGACTAGTTCTCGTTGATGTTTTTATTTTATTTTATTTTTTTTTTTGCTGCGCAACCGGTAAAAAGTTAGACCAAAGACAGACTATAGCAACACGTGGCCGTATGACTTTTGCTTTGTTTTTTATACTTTTTCACTTTAAGACACTTCTCAGAGAGGACATTTATGTACATAAATATACATACATGCATATGTACATATATTGAGATGAGTGAGTAGTTTATTTGGTTTAATACCGTTATTTAGTAGATAGTAGAAGTATCGTGGTATTATAAGCAAGACCAGCGTTGCCAGAGTGATGATTTTATCATATTTTTAACGATTTTTTCACCAAATTATGATTTGATGATTTTTAATATCAAATTAAGCTTTTTTTGATTTGAACAAAATATAATTTTTCTAAAAAAAAATATTAAATAAAAAATTTACAGTTAGTTTTGCGAACAAAAAAAAATTGTGTCAATCAACTTGTAGTTTATTGTTTTTGTGTGCTATGTACACTGTGTATGTGGCATTAGGAAGTAACTTAAATAGCTTTTTTAAAAAATATTCATAATTGTTAAAAATAACGTGTTTTTCAAAGTTTTATATATTAAAAACTAAAAATGTGTAAATATTAAGTACGAAAAAGTAACAGGTATGTATGTATACCTATTTATTTAAACATAGTATTGTATGTTCATACGAGTACATACTATTTAATTACTTTCTAAGAGAAATTATGTTTTTGATGCGATTTTAACGATTTTGTTTAATAAGAGCTTTCATGTCTTTATCTTTAAAAATTATAAATAGAAAAGCTTTAGACTTCCTTTTTTTTAAAAATTTAATGATTTTTCCTAGTTTTTCTGAAAACGTTGGTCGAATATACTACATTTTGAACACAGAAAATTCACAAAAGTGAGTGAAATAATATTTGTTTGTGGCGATAAGTGTCATTTTCTTCTTCAAGGTTATTTCAAGTAAATGTTGCCCGAGGCTACGCCGTAGGTCGTCCATCAGTCAGCACCAATTCGGACATATGTTTTCCAGTATATCTGCCGTTATCTCAACAATGGCTACTGTAATATTGTCTTACAGAGCAGGAGTTGTGGCTGACTTCTCTCTACACAAGATTCTAGTCTAGTGGGGTCAAAATGTATGACATTGGCGGCCAATAAACTGCTCCAGAACGTGGGGTAAATTTCTCACCAAACTCGCCTTTCAACAGTTTCATGGTGTCGCGTGTGTGTGGCGTGAGCATCATCTTGTTGTAACAATATGTCAATTAAATCCAATTCTTCCATTTTGGGAAACAAGCCGATAATCATCGCACGGTACTTTGTTCCATTTACTGTAATGTTGGGATTTTCATCGTTCTTGCAAACCGCACCAAACTATGCATCTTTTAGGATTTATTGGCAGCTCTTGCCTCTGGCTACTCTTCATACCAAATTCGGTTATTTTGTTTGTTGACCTATTCATTCAGCCAAAAATGATACGAAACACATTACACACACAGCACAAATTTTGATTATTAAATTCAAAGATATGCTAGCGTTGTTTGTTAGTCTATTTATGGCATATCACGAACCCTTTTTTCACATTGAAAAACCAAATAGAGGAAAAAATCACCCTGTATATGTTTTTAATTTTAGTTTATGCTTGGCTTATATAATAAGACATCTGTTTTTCCTTTTATAAAATAATTGTTAGGGATTTGTAATAAAATGCTCGAATAAAAAAAAATTATGATTTTTGTTTTCGCAAAATGGTAATTTTCTTTCCAAAGCTTCTGGCAACGCTGATCAAGAGGACTAATGGGTTTAATACAAGATTGAGGTTTTTAAGTTGATTTTATTCCCCTCTTTCGTGCTATCAGTGTTGCCAATATAATGTTTTATAAAAGTTGTTTAATTGCTAGGGAAAAAATAACAAAAGAAACACTTTTAAGCTTTATTATAATTTAAATTTTAAGTTTTTAAATCATATAAACTGTAATATTTCAAATGCCTTGCATTATTTTAAACTTCAAGTGTTTTTTTTTTCTTTTTCATAATAAAAATTAGTTTAAAAATTTATTAGTATAGATAGTGCTATATTTAAAACGATGATTTGTTGTTCTTAGCAACTTAATTCTCTTTTGCTTTATTTTTATGAACGAATAACTTATTTTAGATTGGAGACAAGCAAACAAACTCAAACGTATTACAAAAAATAAACCAAAAAAAAAAAAAAACGAACAAACATTTGATATATAAACTACAACAAACATTATCACCCTGTTTATACATATGTAGCTATAGTAGTGTGGGCAACTACTCGTCACATTAAAGACCAAAAAAAAAGTCATCACCATGCCATCACATTCGCATACGAAAATAATTTTTTTATATACTCAACTACTAAGAAGTCGTCTATATCTACACACAATACTCTCTCTCACTATTAGCAAATAAATAAAAAAATTCACTAAAATTTAACCTTGAAAATAGCGAAAATAAACGTAAAAAATAAAACACGAAAAATATATTAAAAAAAAATAAAAATAATAGAACTTTATGGAGAGCTCTCATAGTGTTAAGCGAAAAAAAAGATAAAAAATAAATAAAAAATTAAACAGAATCAAACATTTTTAGCATTTAATTTAGACAAAGGGTAACAGAAAAAGGAATACGAGCATATGGGCATAAGCATATACCGTAACACATATAAAATAGGCTACAGTGTAGATCAAAAAAATTTTATGTTGTTAGATTTTTTTGCCCTTTATTGTTTATTTTTCTTTATTTAAATTCTTTTATTGTTTTAAACACATTGTGTGATCAATTGATGTTTAGCTTAAGCAAGCTTAAGAAAATGCTCATTAAATATTTAATTAAATTTTAAATTATTTGTATTTATTTCAAATAATTAAATAAAAAATACACTATGTCACAAAAGTCAGAGGACAACTATGAATTTTAATATATTTACAAAAAATGGTTCAAATGATAAAAAGGCTGAATTATGCACTCAACTACCAAGCTATACATTTATCTAATACAAACTTCAGGGAACACTTTATATTCATTAGTGAGTGCAGAAAAAGAAAAGAAAAAGAAATTTCTTCCAAACTCCGAAAAGCTGTAACTGGATAGTGACTATACCTTTATGCACAACATGAACCTCATGCATTCTTCTCTGTTGGTAATGGTGTGGATACTGTATAACATCAAATCATAGTCTACTCCTGAACTTAAAGTTATTGAGCACTTGTGGCTATAAATATACAGGCACAAAATGCAAATCCGTAATCTGTTTTGCACCCTTAGTCAATTTTAACGGAAGAAGAGTAGAAGAGAAAGTTTTCCTTAGAATTTACCAAAGAAAATAGCGAATTCAATGCCTTATAGACTAAATAAGGTTGTAAAGTTAAAAAGGGGTTACACCAGTTATTGAAAAACTTATAAAGCATCGCTTGATGTCGTCCTTAACAGACTTTTGGAAACTAGAGAATTTTATATTTTAATATCTTTTTGCATATTCTGTATTTTATTGTGAAAAAAAGTTGTTTTTTTTATTAAATATTATAATGAAAATATTAAAAAAAAGTGTATATCGCACTCTAAATCATAAACAGTCACAACTCAAAATTCTCAAAACTGTTTTTAAAACATTGTTGTAATATTAAATTGATCGTTTATGAAGTTATGGTATGTCACCACTAATCAATCACAGTGTTGCCTTCAAGATTGATTTGTTATGTTGCAACTATGGCCTTAAAAACGATCACTTCGAACTGAGCCTTTAGTTTAGTTGATTATATTGAAGCGCCACAAGTAACATAACAGTACTTTACTAGTTAAAGAAGACAGATTTGCAAACGAAATTCTTGTGGTCGTTAGAGATCTGAACTGTGAATTGATTTATGAAAAAAAGCGATTTTAAGTTGTGACTTCATGATTTAGTGTGCGATGCATATTAAAAAAAATCAGGTATTATTGTCGTCCGTAGAATTTTTTGGCATAGTCTACATACTTTAAAGTCGAAATTTCCATGAGCAGAGCAGAAGTTTTAGGAACAGACATAATCGTTTCGATTATACATAAGTGCACATTTTAAATGAAGTATTGATGTAGAATAAGGAGAATATATCGGCTAAAAGTTTGCAAATACATTGTCTCCAATTTTCAGACTTTGAATTCTATCATTGCTATGCTTCAGTGGCCTTTTAATTCGTACAACAATTGTTAGGAAAACTATCAGTTGAAGAAAGAAATTTAGGTGTAATAAGTATAGTATAGGAGTGCCGTGGTATAGTTGTTAGAGCGCACGCATAACAACACAAGCGAACCAGGGGCGAGCACCAGCAAAGTACATGACGAAAAAAAATATAATCGTGCATCGATTGATGATGGCATACTATAACATCATAACTAATCAATTGAATTTTGGTTGTTTTGACTATAGTTAATTCTAATTGAGCCTTAAAACCTAAGTTCCTAGGGCTAGCAGTGTCCATGACTAGTATGTGAATGTCCTTCTTTACCTACTCGATTCTCAGGCTAATATTTAATATTTTAGTGTATGCATTTTGATATAATCATAAAATAAAATGATAACACAACTAGCTTTATCCATCGGAAATCTATATATGTATATATGTATTTATATGTACCTCTGTTATAAAGGGGAGATAATTTTCCTTTTTTCCCGACCTGTCTGACTGAATAAAGAAAATGCTAAGAAGACTTTTGACGTCTTCTGCTGATATACGTACCGTAATAAATACGTATTTCGTAGGAACAGGGTATAAACCAAAATTTCTCCTCTTACACCTTATTACGCTCGCAACTTGCAACTTTTTAAAAAGTACTTTTGTAAAATACTCTCGCTGATGAATGTTAACAAACAAAAAAGTTGCTTTAAGAAACAAAAGACTACGTGTCATTTCAGAAGAAAAGTCGTTAATTTTAAACAGTTCACCCACATTTTAACGCCCCCGAGTTCCAATTAAGAAAGAGCAGAAAGTTGGTGCAGTGGTTTACACGAGATTGATAGACAAGCAAACTTACAAAGAAATTCACAATATAAATACCTGTGCATATATGGATATGGATTCAATTCGAAAACATCTTTCTCAATTGTGAATTACTCCTTGTGTATTGGACTTGAATTTTTATAGGTTTTGGCTTATTCCAACATAAAAATGAAAATCATTTTGAACATGTTATCAATAGAGATATTTTTTAACAAAAACATTCATTAGCTATGCATTTTAGATACAAATCAAATAAGACCATTAAACCTATAAGTATCATATGTGTAAAAAAAAATACCGTAAAATTATTTTTGATTTTTACAAAAACGCTAAAAGTCCACATATTTATTTCTCTTTGATATCATTTATTAAAAAAAATCATGAGTATAATATAAATATTCAAATGTATAAGTACCTGTCCAAAAAATGGTATTAGATTTTACAAAATTTGATGAAATTTAAACCAATTTTTAAAGCTACCAAAGTTTAAAATTTCATTAACAAACAAAGAAGGCAAAAAGCAAATTTTTTTGGTTATTTCGCACTTTTTTTTAGTTGACTGAGTAGTTTCTGTTCTCAAAGCAAACTAATACTCTTTTTTTGATAGTGTATGCTATTATTAACACACACCCTCTTATAAGAAATTTTTTGTAATAAATTTCTATATTCCCTAAAAAAAAGAAAAAAAATACCAATAGAATATTATTATTTAACTAAGTTATTGTTTTTATTGTTGCTTATTAGTAGTATATTAAGAAGAGAGGGAGACGGTAAAAAAAGCAATAAGAAAGAATCTCACGGTTTCAAAATTCATTGTCGAGACTACAACAACTCTAAATATATTAATGCAGTAGACGCAATACACACACATGCACACGTTCGTTTATTTATATATGTATGTATATATATATATATATATATATGCATAAGAGTATGTAGAAAAGCTAAATAAAAAATTTTGACAAAAAATTCTAATACTCAAACAGAGTAAAAATAAAATAAGTGTTTGCGAGTAAAAGAGTAGAATATGAAAGAAGCAGCAAGAAAAATTTTGCAAAGAAATTGTCAAATTGTTGTTGTTCGTTCTATACACACACTCCCTCAAACAACAGCAGCAACAACAACAGCAACAATACTAGTATGGAAGCGATAACAGCAGTAGCAGCAGCAAAAACGACGACTACAATTGAGAAGAGAACTAAATCCAATCGAAAACTCCTGTTGGATGTGCAAAAATTTTCAAATGTTCTTGTTATTGTAGTAGTATGCGTTTTTATTTTTATTATTAATTTTTTGTCAGCGATATTGTTATTGTATTTGGTGTATAAAAAAGTGTATTTTTTGGGCGCAGCAGAGTGGTTCAAGTGAATATTTTGAATAGTTTTTTAACAGTTGCTTAATGCGCTTTTTTAACGCTAGTCAGGGTCATGTTGCGCATATTCCACCAACAACAAAATCTGAAATACATTAAAGAAAATAAAAGTGAAATTATAAAGAGAAATATATATACTAATTGTTAAATTTAATATTAAAAATAAATTAACTTTTTTTGCGTGAAATTTTTTAAAATTTAAGAACATTTTTCGGTCGGTCGGTCGGTCATTTTGTCGTTCAAAAACGGGAAGAAAAAAACTGTAGATTTTAAAAAAATGTAATAAATATTTTAAAAAAGTTTTATTTTTATAACACAAAATATTTATAATTTCAAAAATTCTTGAATAAATATAAAAATATTACTAAAACAAAAAGAATTAAAAACAAAATATAAAAAAAAAAAACATTTTGTAAAATAGAGTCGAATATTAAAAATTATATTAAAATAATATATAAAAAATAACAAAATTATAAAAAAAGTACCTATGACAACTGTGTAAATCAATAAACAATTTATAAAATAATAAAATTTGAAATTAAAAAAATATAGGTACCACCTACCTATCTATTACAATAAATTTATTAAATGAAAAATCTAAAAAATTTACAAATTTTAGTAATAATAATAATTGAATTTGACTTAAAACAATAAAAAAATGTAAAACAAATCGGTTTACTATAAACAAAATTCGTATTGAAAATATATAATATTTATAAAAATATGTACCTATAAAGAAGAAACATAGAATATCGTGCATTTTTCAAAAAAAAAAAAAAAAAAAAACTGTATAAGCTCTCTTATAAAATAAAAAATGAATTATAAATTGTTTTAAACACAATTATTATATACATATCTTCATACATAAATATAAACTTGAATTAAGGATAAAAATAAAAAGCTTAAGTTTCTTGTTATCATAAGCTCTTAAAAAATGTCCTTAAAAAACTTGCAAAAGCAATAAATTCGCCCAAAATTCAAATAAACACTTGAATTATAAAAGTAAATAAAAGTATTATAAAAGTGACAACACGAATTATAAAAGTAAAAAAATCGTTAAAACACATCAATATCGTACAAATTTCAAAAACTTATCTACATCATCTAGGTACAAGAAAAAAATGTTGAATTTTCTTAAAACTTCCGAAAAAATTTCAAATTTCTTTAAAAAGTTCTTAAATTTAGTGATGAATAATAAGAATCATAAATACTTATAATATAAATAAATAATTTAAGTAAAATAACTACAAATAAAAACTATAAAACAAAAAAAGGTGAGAGATAGTATTCAAAATATAACCTTGAAATTCACTTTCATAGTAAAAAGTAAATAAAAAAAACCGAGTAGATTATTTATACTCTTTGCCTCTCGCTCTTTTACTCTACTCATAGCTTAATAAATGCACTTAAACAAAATACACACATGTATACATACGTATGTGTTATACAACAAAAATTCCAAAAAAAGAACAAAAATAAACAATAAATAACAGTTTACTCTTGTTAGTGTAGTTTAGGAATAGCATATAAACATTAAAGCTGGCAAACAATAACAAAATATGCATTCTTAAAAACAAACCACAAATATTAAGAGAGATTTTTTTATTTGTTTATTTCTATTTTCACTCTATATCTCTCTTTTTCTCCTTTAAAATCATGGATATATTAACATGATCATTTGACTAAAAAATAAAAACAATAAACTTTCACTCTCGCTTAGTGCGTTTTGTTCTTTTTTTCCTATTTTGTAGTTTTATAGTTGAGTTGTATTATTCATGCGCATACATATGTTGTTGTTGGTTTTTTCTCAGTTGTGTAGTGATAAAAAATCTTATTGTTAATGTTGTTTCTAGAATTAGTGTGTGTCGCTGCTTTCTAGTACGTATGCATATATGTATGTATAGAGAATAGAAAAAGAGCATTTATAATGAAGTGATGCAAACCAACAATAACAAAATATATAAAACCTTGACCATGAAACAAACAGGAATGATTCAATGAGTTTATTAACACCTATTATTACTCTTATTTTTTCCTAAATATACTGTTGCGCTGTTGTTTTTTAATGAAATTTATTTTTGTTTTTTAAAAATACATATATTATACAAGTTACCTACGTACTTTATTGTTCTTTTGAAAAAAATAGCTTAAAACAATAACAATTAAATTTAGTTTTTTTTTTAATTTAAAAAGGGTATATGCAAAATATGTTATTGCAAATCAAAAACCGTTAAACAAGTTTTTTTTTTTTTTTTTTTTTTTTTTTTTTTTTTTTTTTTTTTTGTTTAAAAATATGTTAAAAGTAAGAAGACACCACCCACTCTGTATTATAAGTGATAAAGGAATTAAAAACTGTACCGTTTTTAAATTTGTTAAAATAAAACTGTTATAAAAGAAATGTTCATTTTAAGCATTATGTACATACATACATATATACATATGTATGTATATAAGAACAATTAATTACCAATTTTTATAGAACATTTATATTTATAACATAATTCTTACAAAACTTTTTAATCGTAATATACATTACTGTTTCATTCCTAAAATATAACAGTTTGCATTTTAGCACTTACAGTAAGAGTATGACAGTTCGCAGATATTTCAGTTTTTGGACTGTGATAATTTTATATTTATACTGGCTAAAACCTGGAATGCTTCGCTATCCCCAACTTAATTATCATCTTAAATTATATCGTAGTTATTTATTTTTTACCCTTTTTCCCCATTTTATCTCCTTCCAGTCAAAATCCAATCAGGTGTTCCTTCCAGAAAGACACTGTAGGTTCTGCCTTTTTGCTGTATACAGTCTTCAAACAAACACACATTCATTTTTATATAGTATACGTATGTATATAGGCAGCTTTTAACCAGTGTGATTTCTGCATTAATAGCTGTCGTTCTTCACATATACAAAATACAATATTTAGTATGAATGGAAGGTGCCACGTCCACTTATCGAATCTCGCCCAGTTACTGACAGATGATGTGTATTGTTCACGACCTTGTTTGAACCCAAGATATCAATATTTTCTTTGTATGGGAGATACCACGCTCACTTGTCTAAATTCGCCTACTTTTTGACTGATAAAATAAAATCAATATTTACTTTATATGGGAGGTACGACGCCTTTGTCCAATGCCGCTTTTTGCCTCATGATTTGCATTAACTACGGAGTCATTTAGACCAAATTCAGAAGCTTTTGCTTTAACCGTTCTCAAGGTATACTAAATTTAATATTTACTTTATATGGTAGGTACCATGCCCACTTGTCTAATGCCAACCAATTTTTTACTGATGAATCTATTTGGGCCAAATTTGGAGAATCATTCTGTTACCATTTTTAAGACATAGACAAATAAATTTAAATTTTGAAATTTATATATCCTATAATTCCTTCTAGACATACAGAGAGATACTGTAAAAATTTCAAGAAAATCGGTTCAGCGGTTTAGCTGTCTATAAGGCACAAACAAATAAACCAACAAACAAACACATACAATCACACATTCAGTTTTATATATAAGATTATTTTGAGATTTGAATTGCTTTTTGTTTTTATAAAGTAAACTAAATGCACATAAAAACTTAACTTGATGTTTATAAATACTCTCATAAAAGGCCTTTTTTTAATGAATCATTTGGTTTTAAGTACATATTTTATAAAGGTTTGAAGGATACGGAAACAACCCTCTTCTTTTCTATGCACTTCATGAATTTTTTACACGGTTTTCTCCGGAACGTATATACTGCGTAAAAACAGACCGGGTGTACATATTTAAAAATAATTATTTTTCTTTCCTAATAAACACGAAAGCAGTTTGTTAATTCCGTGACTTGTTGAATAGAAGCTATTTCTTTAAAAAAAAATTCTTTTTTGCTCAACGTAGTCCTGATCAAGCTCGATACATTAAATCACGCACCTTTTCAGTTTTATTTATTATTATTTTTTTCATTTCGAAATGAAAAAACTTATCAAAGCCATCCAAATAGGCATTTGTTGCAATTAATACAATTTGTAATTTGTTTGACCCAAATATCTTATCAAACAGCGATTTAAATTTGAAATTTGATAACTGATAAAGCTGTATTGTGAAAGTATTGTGATGGAACCATGCCGTGTCCAAACTTAAGAAACTGTTCAGAAACTCATTCTATGCATTTGTGACTAAGCATAGTCAAATAGTTATTTAGAGAGGACAAGCGTTGCTAATCGAGATACACATCCAAATACAATCGGACACGACTTTAGGATAAATTTAGCGATTTAACAAGTTCAAGTTTTGTGTATGTAGATAGGCGTGTTCGTACATGTATGTATACCCACAACCAGCATTTTAGAAAAAATAAAATATTAGTATTTATTGTAAGTAAAAGCATTGGGTATAAGCAAAGTTGGTAGTTGATAGCAGTCTTCGACTGTACTCATGCAAATTCTTTTATTAAAGCTCGTTTGTAAAGCCTGCAGTCTCAGTAACACATCGCACTGTCATTTTCCGATGGTCTAATATCATTTCATGGATTTCATTCAGCTTTTTTTTGGCGTTCCGTCTACTTTGGCCATTTGTACTGGTACCAATAGAACGGAACAGTTTTTAAAACATTTAATCAATGTAATGTTTTTAAAAAGTATTTAAATATGAAGTAACTATATTCTCTAATTATAAAGAGTACATATATTGATTGATTAATTTTAACTAAAATTTTTAATAAAAGTTTTCTTATTTTCTTACTCTCCTTGCAGTTTACGTTTAATTTAACAACAACAACAATAATTTTAAACTCTACACATGTATACAGCTTCACAACATACATCAAACAAAATACAAACCGTCGTTAAAAAAGAATAATCAAATCGTTTTTAATCTTATTGAGTTTTAAAATATTTGAAAAAATTGGATGAAATTCCCTTAAAGGATATAGAAAAGGAAAAATACTTTTGTTGATAAAAAATTATTTGAAAGAAGATAAGAAAAACTATAACAACAATACACATTAAAAATTTTTAATTTTTAATCTGGCGAAAACGTTCAAAACGTAGACAGACAGACAGATAGATCATACAAAATGGATGAAACACAACATTTTTGTTTGCGCTGGAATAATTACCAAAGCAGCATTACATCAGCTTTTGAAAACCTTCGAGATGATGAAGATTTTGTAGATGTAACATTGGCATGCGAGGGTCGTAGCATAAAAGCACATCGTGTTGTATTATCAGCGTGCAGTCCATATTTTAGAGATTTATTAAAGGTAAGTAAAATTTTACAAAATTATAAATAAAATATTCTTGAAAGTAAATTAAAAATTACATAAGAAGCCCTTTTTTATAAGCTTACTTACTATCGTAGTTATTTTTGTAAAATTAGTGTTTACAAAAAGATTCAATTATTAAATGTTTGATTAAATGAGTTTTATAGCTACAAGAGAAACTTATTTGTAAAAAAAAAACTTTAAATTTTTTCAGAAATTTTCTTTTTAATACTGTTTTTGATAAAAATTTAACCTTTTAAAGTGAGTTTATAGAAGAGGCCAAAGATTTACTTAAATTTCCCTGTGGCGGACCTCATAGAGATACAGCGTGACAAACACTGACTATGATAAATCATTGATGACTGACGATGAATTTTCTTTGGCTTCATACATGACTTTTGATAGTAATTGTTCAAATTGTCATAAATGACAAATGTTGATTTTTTCTTGTAGGCGTCCATTTATTAGTGAGTCCTAACAGACAATTGTTCAGCATGTAGTCGACTCATAATGGACAATTTCAGCCTGATTTAGTATGGTGATGTTACAATAAAGTTGTCATACATAACTCCCTTTGTGTCGTTGTCGCAAGAATTAATAATATAGTTACAAGATTTTGTTCACAGAATAAAACATGCATGTGGCTGTTAATATAGACTGTCTAGTAAAAAAATTCAGGATTTCAAACTTTCGAGATATTTATAAAAAATGAAAAAGTAAGAATAGCATTAGCTTAGGATCGATCAAAAAACTGAATATAAAGAGTTTTAAGTTTTTTTTATACTCCAACAATAGTCACCTGGCATATTTTTTCCTCTCCGTCACTCCTCTAGGGAGCATATTGGTTTTTCACAAAGCATCTATTGTTTTGTTTCAGTTTCTTTAGTCAATTAGATATTTCAAGGTATGCTGTAACTTACTCGATATGATTTTTTTTTTGTGTGTGGTCAAGACCTTGCTAATTGGTGGTGATCTTTACTTTAGCATTGTAATTTTTTCCCAGTAGGTGACGTGTGTTTTTCCTGATCATTCGTCTGATGTTTGTCATCATCGCCAGAGGTATGCGAGAAGAGTTAGGGGGCTTTTTTATTTTTTATTTTTTAGATGGAGTTGTCTGGAGAGAAGTTGAAAGCCTTTTATTATTAAACATTCGAAACCACAATTTAATTTTTTCTTCGTCATATCCTCTGCTGGGGCTCGAACATGGGTCGTTTGTGTTGTTATGCGTGCGCTCTAACCACTAAACTACGCCACCCCCTGGCATATGCTGGTCCCAAAAACTCGCTCAAAAGATTTTATATCTGAGTTAAACCATTCAACATGCTCGTCACTCATATTTTCAAGGTTTTGGGAAAATGTTTAATGAAAATGTAAAAAATGAATTTTGGGGACATAATTACACCCATCCTTTGGAAATTATTCAGGTTATCAGTATAAATATTTTCAGAATACGCAATTTTTTAATTTCCTAAAACTTCTCGAATAGCAAGTACTAAAAAGATCGCCAGCTAAGCGACTCTAAATGTTTAAATTATTCAAAATTTTCCTCTCTTGAGGACTTAGAAATATTCCTATCCGGAAAGACTCAAAAATAGACCGCAGAAGTATCTATGCCTTCTTCAAAGTCTTCACAAAAAACGTAGCTGTCAGAAAACTGCGACATAAACGTGGACAAACAAAAATGGATAATTAACCAATTAGTCCATCTTAAAATTAAATGTTTCATTCAGTGAACAAAAAAAATGTTATTTTTGTAAACTTGCGTTATAAGTGTGTTCTTACAGACAATATCATCTAGGATCGTTAGAGCTTTAGTTGTTAACGGGGAGTTGTAGCAGGCAAATTCATGCATTGTTCAGCATATAAAAGACTCATAACAAACAATATCGCTAAATTTTGACATTTTGACATTGTTTGTGTCATTTCCACTTGAGACTGATTCTGTGACGATGATTCATCGACGACAATACCATAGTGACAATGTCGCTCAAATACGCCACCAGGATACATATTTTGCTTAGCCATACTTGTCAACTTTATTATAAAGGCCTTTGTAATATCGTTTGTTATAAAAGACCTTGCAACCTTTTAATACAATTATAAACAACAACAAAAAGTAAAGCAACTATAAAAAATTTGTAAAAATATAAATTGCGGTTTTTTATTTTTTGTTTTAACAAAAATTAAAATTTTTGCTCATTTTAATGCCACAAAAAACCGAAACAAATAAATATAAAACAACAAATGCACACGAACGATATTGTCAGACTGGCAATTTCTTAAAAAAGCCCCCTAAAACTATGCAACAATAAAATAAAGCAAAAGTTTTGTTTTTCTAAAATAGTTATTCTTTATGTGTACTATCGCTCTATCTTTGCTCTATTAGCAATCTAAGAAGATTCTTTGTTAGCAAGTGTGTGTGTGAGTGTTTGTGTTATAATTTTTCTTCCTTCTCCCTGCACGCCAATGTTGTACATCAGACCATAAATGTCTGCTGCAGTTCGTAAAATTTTTAGTTTTAAACGTTTTGTTTTTATCTTGCAGTGGTTATTTTATACCATTTGAAATGTTGTGTGTTTGTCAAAAACTTTAAATGGCAACCTAATTAATAATAAAAAAACCTTAACAAATTTTTTTAAAAAACAAAATTATTATTTTCTTTTTGCAAAAGTGCAATATATAAAATATCACGTGCTGAAAACTGAAACCATATTTAGACGTCGTCTATTTTTTTATTGTTATTATAGTTTGTTTGTAAAGTTTTTTGTCGAGAAAGAAAGAAAATCTGACTTGTTTTCATAGGCAATTTCTAAAAATGCAAAAAAAAAAGAAACTTAAGGGAAAATAGAGGCGTTTTTCTTTCTTGGAGTAGTATGTATGCATAGTAGTAGTGAAGGCAAAAAACGAGTTTAGTTCAGTTAAAATAACAACAAAATTATTTCATTTTTCTTTTTTTTTGTGGTTATTAAATGCAGGTTGCTGTTTAGTTGTTTATAATTTCAATGGTACATATTTTAATTTATTTACTAAGTTGGCGCGCGAGCGTGTGTGTGTGTATGTGTGTACATATATTTTTCTTTAATTTGGCAATTTTCTTTTTTATTTCGTTGCTCTAATGTGCATACACAATTTATAAGTAAAGTTGCTGTCAGGAAATGCTAATGCATATTGTGGCACTGTGTTACAGACATTAAAATAATTCTTGTTAAAAGGATGGGCAGTGAGTGGAAAAAGGATATCACTGCCTGTTTTTAGTTGTTGTTTACCCGGTTATCATCTATTAATAAATATGCACGTCTTTTTAGGAAAGAAAACTTAGAATATACTCGTATAGTATAGTATTTATGTATGTACACTCTTTACACTTTGTCTGTAAGTTATTATTATAATGTTAGTTTGCGTTTTTAAGTTGTTTTTTTACGAATTTTATTTTTTGAAAAAACCTTTCATTTAAATTATGAAAACTTTGACGTCGCCTTTTCATTTGCGGTCTTTTAGCAAAAAAAAAGATAGAAACAAAATCAAGAACTATTTATGACATTAACGTTTGCATTAACAATGAAAGGAATTACAAAAATTTATTTATGATATATTTTAGTTTTATATAGAAACTAAAATATGAAAGCATTTTAAAACTTTAACACGCAATTGCGGGTAATGTTTTATCCTTTTATATACGAGTATATGTACATAAGTTTTTTCTTAAAGAATAAGCTGAAATGTTTTCAAAAAATCGAATAAAAAAAATGTTTTAAATTATTAAGAAAGAAATTATGATTTTGTTACAAAAAAAGCATGTTTGTATTGTCTCGTTTTTTTTTTTTTAATTTATCTTTTAATTTAGAAATAGGTATAGACTAGCACAACAAATCATATATTCAACTAAGCTTTGACACAGCAAATAAAGTGTCAACATTCTGTGAAGAACAGTTATGTTAACCCCTTAATGCCTCAAAATTGTTGTTTTCTTATATTTTGTTGAAAAGATGTATTTTCGACCTCCTGAGTACGAAAATGAAGTCCCTTTTTCAATACATTGTTACTCTTTTGCGGAGAACGCGAAAATTAGAGATTCCGTATGGTAACTATTGGTCGCCTAAAGTACATGTTTTTTATGAAAGTGATAATATTTTTAGAAACGTTCTTTTAACAGTATGAGGATTTCAAAATTAATTTCATTAACTACCAATTAATTGTAATTGTTACTAAAATTTATTGAAAAATTAATTTTAAATACGTATACTTACTGACGTGCTATATCGTAAAACTGGAATTTTTAAAGTTTTTTTTTTTTCGTCATCTCAATTTGACGTGCGATAACTTCACTGATTAAATTCAGAATATCAAAAGGTTTATATCTTTGGAAAGCCACATATATTTGCTTCAAATAACGTTTTTCTTTTCTAATTTTGTAATGTTGTTTTTGATTTATCGTGCAAATGTAACGGCATATTTTACGTTACGATATGGTAATCGTGGTTTATTTCGGCTTAACTTATTTTGCTAATTATAACCAAATAAATAAAAATGAAATGCCACAAAAAAAAAAAAACAACAATGACAGTTGTTTTGCAAGCACTGGGTGGCAAAGGCTCTTGTGAATCATCCTGACAAACACTGACAATCATCGATGACTGACGACGAATTTTTTTTTTTATGTCAAGCATGACATTAAAGTAATCGTCCAAATTGTCATAGATGACAGAAGTTGACTTTACCT
Organism: Wohlfahrtia magnifica; assembly: GCA_023159175.1. Classification (NCBI taxonomy): domain Eukaryota; kingdom Metazoa; phylum Arthropoda; class Insecta; order Diptera; family Sarcophagidae; genus Wohlfahrtia; species Wohlfahrtia magnifica. Next base: position 678,011 of record JAKWBJ010000053.1, on the reverse strand, counting down.
TATAGGCGTTAGTGTATTAGTGAGCCCTAACAGATTCTATCATCCATTATCAGAAGTGCTTTATTCATTAATGCGGAGGTGTTGTTAACTCATAACAGACATTGTCGCATAAATATCAGCTTTCGTTAGTATGGTGCTATTAAATGACGTTGTCGTACATAACTCCCTTTGCTTGTGTCAGTATCTCAAGGATTCATCACTGAAATTTTGCATTTACGATAATATCATACAAATTTTCACTTGATACTAATTCTGTGACGAAGATATATCAATGAAAATATCACAGTGACAATGTCGCTTAAATACGCTATCGGTCAACAACTCTTCGCGTGCTGTCAAAGTCAAAATTCCTTATGGCAGAGCTTTGTTGGCCGACATAAGAAGCGCTTGGCGCTGTAATTTAGCTTGACTTGAAAGTTTTTTTCGATTATTTGAATTGTTTTGACTTGTTTAATAAAAGTTTTACATACATATCTCGAAATAGTCTTCCCTAAGCTTGTTGTTGTTCTTTTCCTTAAAGTATTGGTTTGTTTTCATGTTGACCTCTTCGCTTGATACATTTCTCTTAAAAACCCTTTAATTTAGAAATAATTTTGAATGAGATAGCACTTAGTAGCCCATAGTTCATAGCTTTTTTTTGTCATACATAACTGCATACATACAGTTGTGGTCAGTTATTTAGGGACAACAATTATTTGTACATGTTTACCACTGTACTTGTGTAACGATGCATTGTCTTGATGCAACAGCCCTTTTTTTCAAATTTGTCTAGAAGCTCTGATTTTCATTTTTCACCTTTTTTAACATAATCAAAGTAAATGCTAACGAATTCAACCCAAAAACCTTTTTGACCGAAACACCTACTTTAGATTTCTTTAATGTACATACATCGGTCGAAAAAACTATTCGACATCTCATATTATTTTCGTAAATCAAATATATAAATAACAATTTTGCATACAATATCACTGTATTTTGTTACGTTGTAACTGTTATTTGATTTATAGCTACAAAATTTATAAACATTCTCCATTTTAGAACCATTTGACCTGGTTAACAAAAAAAATTTTCAAAGTAAATAAAGTATTCGACAATCATCGTTTTTTCTTTTCTTTTGCTAATAGGTTTATTTGTGGTTTATATTTTTACTGTTCTTAGTACCACTAGAATAGATAGTAAAGATAAGGACGCAAAGGAAAACAGACCTCTATCGATATAAGAAGTTTAATAATCCATAATTTTAAATTGGGAAAATTTGAAAACGCTATATCAGAAATAATTAAAAAAAATAAGAACAACGTTCATTATATAATAAAAGGGAGAAAACTGTATATAAAAATCAGTTGAAAGAAATCCTGCAAGAAGTGTGAGGCAATATAGATTCTAAACACACAAATTGGAAAGATCTATGTCAGAACGTTTAAGAGAGGTTATAAAACGTAAAGAAAAAGCAACTCGTTTTTAAACCAACAACAAATGTTATATTTAAAAAATATTGTCCATGTCGAATACTTTTTTTTGTTAAATTTTGTTTATTTTTATTTTATTTATTTTTTAAACAATGTATTGTTTGCATTAGTTTCATTTGTAATCTCAATTTTTTACTGAATATAGTTCTTTGTTCCGCAATACACTTCTTTCTAATTTAGTTTTCTTTTATTACACGTTATATTGTTTTTTATTGATTACTAAATGAATTTGTAATCTCATGTCGAATAGTTTTTTTGGCCACTGTACATTGATTTGAAAAAACTCACTACTTTGATTGTTTTTGATTTCTAATGTGCTGTCATAAATCCATATTTCATCCACAGATACATAACGGTGCAAATACTTATTTAGATTTACTCTTTTGGGAAAGCACTCACTGCACTTATCGCACGGTTAAGTTTTATACACTAAAATATTTATGAGGAATGTAATATACGAGCATAATTGAAATGCCTATTACTTCAATCATCTCAAGCATATTTTTTCAATTCTTAATTACAATCCCATGCGCCATGTCAGAAGGTAGCAAAATAATAAAATTTCATTAAAATAAAATTTATATAATATTTCCTACAATAAACTTTGGACAAAAGAAAAACTAATTTGCTATAACTGTATCGCATATAATAGGCTGTTAACAAAATCTTAAGAAAAAACGAAAAATACATTAAATGCAACTGAATTGACTTTTTTATATAAATCTAAAAACAAATTTGGCATTAAAAGCGTTAAAAAGATCGAAACAAACTGCGTTGACAAGTTGACTTGGAAATTAAAATGAAAAAATTACCAAAAAAAAAAAAAAAAAACGTTACAAAACAAACTTGTAAGTTTTTTTATGTATCAAACTACTGAAATAGGCCTGCTCAGGCAAAAAAAAACACAAAAAAGAATAGCGACAATAACAACTTTGAAGTAGAAAAGCAGAAAAAACTGCTTAAAAACATTATTAGCGCTCTGGCTCGCTCGCCTGCTATTACAAATGTCACGATATTTTGCATAATTTGTTGGTGTTGTGTTTGAAGTGCATTAAAAAAAAACAACAAAAAAGTGAAGAACTAGAAAGAAAAAATGAACACAACATTTAATTTGCTAAATAGCAAAAAAAAACATATATTATTTATTTAAAAAAAAATAGCAACACTGGACAGCAAAAAATGTACTAAAAAAACGACTCACCCAACAACAAATATAAACAATTACACCAATAACAATAAAGAGACATTGAAGAAGACAAACTTTATTTAAAAGAAGAAAACATGGTGAAGCAAAAAATCAAAATAAAAAAATCTCCATTATAATGAAATAATTTAAATAACATTATTGAAAAAAAAAACGAAAACAAAATTTAAAAAACATACAACTGTACAACAAATAACAACAACAGCTAACGAAAAAATTATAAGAAAATCTACAAAAAAGAGCAAATGCTTTGTAAAATGTACAGAGAAAAAAGACGAACAAATCAAAATGGCACAAAACTTCGTTGGCACTAAATAAATAAAAATAAATATATATTTTTTTTGCTTAACTAAAGCACTTTCTTTTAAGCAAACATTATTGTTATACCTAGTAGTTGTTTAATATGTATGTATGTATATATTTTTTGCTGTTGTATAGGCTTGAAATTAACAAACAAAGTGCTCAAAATATTTAGCCTGTAAGAAAAACAGAAAGCCTAGAAAAAAAGCTATAAATGCAAGTAGTAATTGAAAGAAGTTACCAACACTGTCCTCTATTAGCTTAACAGCAATACAATAACAACTAACAACTACATGTAAACATCAAGAGAGACGAATAATTAAAATAAAAACAGAAACACATCCGCACACATGCAAACCCACCCACTTGAATATTTATACAATAAATTATAGTAAAACTTGAATATATAAACACTAAAAAAGCTAAAATTTACCTACATTACTGACTGTTTCTTAAAATGGAATATAATGCTCTCTGGTTTGTAGATCGTGAATGCAAAGATCCTTTCGCACAAGTGTATGCAGTTTAAATTGAATGATTCTGTAGTATTGTGCTTCGTATAGATTACTGTTTAGTAGTTTGCTAAACAGCGCAAATTTAGCTTGTACAAACGTGTTTGTACATTTTTAAGTAACTCTAAAAGTGGTTTGTGCAAATTGTTAATAAAATTTGAGAAATAAAAAATCTTGATTTCTTCTTTTTGTAGTTTATGATCGAAACGAAAGTATAACATGTTTAACACGCCGTTTGAAGGTCACAATATCCCCAACAGGAAACCGACGAACCTGTTCAGGTCCAATAAAGGGCCACAGAAACGTTCGCATTCGAATGTTTGTTAAAGCAACACATTCACAGAAAATACATTTCGTCATCTACTCCTCCTCTCAGCATAGAAGGCACTACGTGTCAGGTACCACATTGAGCTTGAAAAGATGATATTTGAAATGGTAGTGGTCCGTCAGAAAGCCAATTCATTTCTTCACATTTGTCCTGCTAATATGGCGTAAACGCCTCTGGCTGTGGTTCTGGTCCCACAAGTCTAGTGGCCGAGCCGCGCCTTGCCAGTTCATTGACGATCTCTTTTCCCATAACACCAGTGGGTCCAGGGACCCAACAAAGTGTCACCCTCTTTGCCAATGCCAGACCGTAGACATTATCATAACACTCACGTACTAGCTTCAAGAAAGGGCCCTCAGTGTCTCTTGACTATCGGAATATATATTTACAGAAGCGCTCCTGATTCCCCGTTCTGTATTAATCGGCGCATAGATGGAAAGTGCTTGGATCTCTGCCTGGAAAATACTGGGCACCACCATCAATTTTAGATCCATTCGTATACCACTATAAACAGGAACCCCACGTTGCAACTTCCTAAGATCATGTATAAAAACATTGAGATCAAGACCGAAGTTTAAATTCCAACAATATCTCAAGGTCGGGAATACCCTACAGATACTCATATCACCCCTGTGGTTCACTGAGTTGTGCTCGAATCGTGCCATCAACCTTAAAGTACCCAAAAGCGCAGATTCCATAATGAAAATATGCAATGGACTAAGTCCGATAACAGAGCAGGCGAAGTCAATCTAATTTTTGATTACTTAACTTCCGGAATTGGTACTTCTCTTGCAAAGTGGTTGTCTTGTTAAAGTAAACTACGGACCTGTGGTTGACCTAGCAAAAATAATCAAGCAGTCTTGGCCGAAAGATGATATTTAAGACTATTTTTACGAGTATCGCGATTATGTATGTTGAGTCATTTCTAATTGAACCTTTAAGCTGATAAACATAGAATTTTCAATCTTTTAGACATGGTTTGTTATAACTAAAGACGGTCTTTAGGGGTTTCTTATTTTATTTGTATATTTTTGTGATTAAACTACCTTAAAATCATTTTTATTCTTTATTAAATAATCGATATTTACCCGCCAAAAAAAAACTATTTTTCCCCCTCTTATTTATTTCTTGGCAACAAACTTGCTTATTCATCTTCGCTAAGTGTAGAAAATCCAAATCTTATCTGCCTCTGTGTTCTAAATGTACTCTCTATCTCTATGTATTTTAGTCATTAATATTTAATTAACTGCAGAAAAGATAGAAAGAATTGTTATTATTTTAATTAGGGTTTTAACTGCTGCAATAGCTTCAAAAACAAACAGCAACAATAACTTAAGCATACAATATAAAGCTGTTATTTAACATAATAATGCAAAAAAAAAAAACTTAAAAGGCAAAAAAGGAGGATAAATGATAACGGTCAACTCCTGTATAGAAGACTTTCTCAGTGTAAATGAAAAACCACTTGTAATGCTAATTGTCTCTTAAAATGGGAACTTAATGTAACGGTAAAACTAAAAATGCAGCTGTTTTTGGTGTCTAAAAGCAAAGGGAATTGAATTATTTTTCATTTTTTCAGTAAAAACAATAACTACAAAAACATTTAAAGTGTGCTTTTTTCACGGTGGGGTTTCTTTGTAAATTAAATCAAACAGCCTCTAGAAAGTGTAGTTGAATTTTAAGCGAAAATAAACAGAAATTTAAACAAATAATAATACTTAGCAGCAGCAACAACAAAATGGCGTTTCTTACAAATGAGCTCAATAATATCTATTTAAAGAGGTGCCAGAGTTAAATACACGCTTGTACATACACATACTCATATAAATAAATATATGGTATATGGGTATGATGGTGTGGCCCACTTTTTGGCTGCTTTTGCTTGTTAAAAATTTGTTTTGTTTTTTGTTTTTTTTTTAACCGTCTGTCTTGTTTTTAAGTTGCTGCCGTTGCTGCTGCTGCTGATGCTTTTGTTAAATTGTGTTAAACGGACAAAACCTACAAGACAGCAACAAAATAAAGCAATATAACGAAGAAAAGACAAAGTCTCGATGCAGTAAATTAGCAGTTTCAATACTATTTCTGTTTTGTATTAAAAAATATAAAGAAATGAGCAAATAAACGAACGTTATTGGCAAAAAACTTGATCGTAAATGCATCTGTGTATACATGCCTGTATAATGAAGCTCAGTAATAACGCCACAGCTCACCCTATGTACTTGTAACAAATGTATTTGTTTAAAAAATATGTATTGTATTATAAAGGAAACGTTTATTTTATTTTATTTTATTTTTTATTTTTTTTTTTTTTTTTTTTTGTAATGAATAAAGCAAGCAAATTTATTTATTATACACGCATGTACTTGATTTTATGTTCATATACGATTTTATGTACACACCAAGACCTAAACAAGATTTTCGATCTGTTGACCTCAATTTGAAAAAAATAAATAACAAACAAAGACGATAAAAAACACACAAAAATAGCAACTATGTAAATGCTGCAGTAGCAGCAGCAGCTATAATTTTATAATAAAAAAAACACAATTTCTCAAATATGATACTGTTTTGGTCGCATAGTATGTCATTGTGTGGTGTGTATTACATTGTAAAGTATTTGCTGTTTTACTTTTTGCATAATAATGATCATCCTGTTTTATTTTTCTTAAAATACTCGCATTACCAATACCACTACCCACTGTTTGTTGCAATGAAGGCGACAGACTACAGACAAACTCTATATGACTATGAAATGAAACCATAGCAGAAAAACAAAATCTTAAGTTTTATCATCTCTGATGCATGACCTAATTTCTAGATGAACGATCACATGCAGCAGCGACAGTATTAACATCAGCAGTCTGTCTTAAGGATAGATAGATGGTTGAAAAGACGGACACGATTAGTCAGGCATGCAAGAAACGCATTTAAACGATTGGAAAACGAAAATGTTTCAAGTATACAAAAGTATGAGTATTACGAACTATATTTAGATATTTTATTTTTAAAGAAATTGTTTAATGCACATAGTAACTGTAATATATATATATATATATATATATATATATATATATATATATATATATATATATATATACATCCATAAGCATGTAGTATGTACATATATGTACTTATACTATCCAGTATAGGGTGGTTAGTAAAAAATAAAAAGACATAACTATTAAACAATTTATAAAGAGGAAGTGTTTTATATTATAGGAAAACCCTATAGATAGTTTCAATAACTTTATTTAAATTATTATATTAAAAACAAGCCAATTAAGTTTTAAATTTATTAATGGTTTCCTTCCATTTTTATATGATTTTTCCAGAGTACACCATGTAAACACCCAGTGATTTTATTACAGGATGTAAATTTTCATGATTTACATTCTTTGGTCGAGTTTATATATCATGGCGAAGTAAATGTCCATCAAAAATCATTACAATCGTTTCTTAAAACAGCTGAAGTTTTAAGAGTTTCCGGCCTTACACAACAGCAAGCTGAAGAAACTAATAGTGTAAGTATTTTTAACCAAAGTTTAAAAAAAATTATTAATTTAATCTTTCACTTAAATAGCAATTACTTCAAATACAAAATCTCGCCAATAGCGGTGTACGCACTCCATTAAATTCATATCACTCTGCCATGCAAGATGATTCCCCCCTGTATCCACGTAGTATGGGCTCACCACCGCCACCACCATTTCCACCCACCCAAATACCATTGCACAAACGTAATATTGCCATGATTAGACGCGAACAACACAATAATTCAACATCATCAGCTGAGGATCCGAATAATGTTTTAAAACGTATGCGTGCCAGTTCTGATAATGGTTTGCCACCCAGTAATACAAATAGTCCCGATATCATACATCCACGCAGTACTTCACCACAATTAACACCCACAGATTTTTCAACCATAAAACACAATAATAATAATTCACCACCACCAAAAGATGAGAAACGTAAGTTTTTTTGTGTAAAACAATAACGTTTTGACATAAAAGTAATGCATTTTTTTTTTTAAGGTAATGGTTCCTCCGCGGCTACTAATAGTGGCGCAGGCGGCGGTAATGGCAACGGCACCAGCTCTAATACAAATGGCAATGCAATCTCTTCAAGTGAAAAATTGGGTAGCCTAACACCATCACCTTTGACACGCTCCGCCGAAGATGTTAAGTCCGAACCGATGGAATTGGTATGCCCAAATAATAATGCCGATGAGCATAGCAATGATTCAGCTGGTGAAAATGATGTACATCGTGCTAACAGTGCAGACTGCGGTAAAGGTTCTATGAGGTATGTTTTTATTATAGGTATTTATTTATTGAATTTTTTGTTAATAAAACGATTACAATTTCTTACTTTGCTAGTTCGGGAAACGATGAAGAAATTGAAAATACTGTGCCACAACATCCACCCACGGCTCCGTTTCCATTTTCACCTGGTGAAAAGTTATTTCCATCAACACCGTTTCCACCGTTTTCTATGAGCAACATAGATCCAGCAGCATTTGCCAGTAAGTTTTACTTTTATGTTTTTCGAATTCAATTTCGGACATTTTAAAAACTTTGATAGGTGTTTGGGATTAAATACTAATTTTAAATAACACTTAAAACTGTCTTTTTCGGAATGTTTGAAAATTCGAACTTAAATGCAAATAAATCAGAAACTTTAGAAAATATCACTAAAAACCCAAATATTATTGTAAAATCAAAATTTTGTTGATTTTCTAAATATGTACGAGTACATATTTAGGTTAATTTTTTAAAATATTCAAAATAGAACATTTTTGACAAAATAAAAATTTAAAAATATTTTTAAAACATTGAAAAAAATGAATAATTTTAAAATTTTTAAGATTTCATACAAAGTTAAAAATTGCCCTTAAACCATAAAAAAATTTAGTACAAATATAAGAACATTTTTTTTATTTTCTTCCTACAGGTTTAAATCCTCAATTACAAACTGCTGCCGAATTAGCTGCTTCTCCCCAAGGTGAGTGCTTTAACTTTTTTTTATTACTTTTGCTTAGAATTCATTGACATTTTTTACATCAATGCGTACAAAATTTTCTTATTTTTTTATTTTTTATTATTTCTTAATTATTTTTTTGAATTAAATTAGTATACATTGATATTCTTTATTTAACTTTTGGTTTATTTATTAATTTTTTTCTTTATAATTAGAATGAAAAGAAATAATATTTTTGTTTCAAACGAAATAAAATTTAAAAATTTCATTTACTTCTACGCATTCACATATAAATCTAATAATCAAAAAAAAAATCAACTCAACTATTTATTTATAAAAGTAAAGAAAAAAAACATAAAAAATAATATTTGAAAAAGAGGGTTAAAATAGTTCTTGAATTTTAATATTTTTGAATTAATTTTTTGCTTTTATTTTGTAAGAACAATTTTAACCCTTTTCTTTTGTTTTTCCTAAAGATTTTAAAGTTTTAAAATAATTCGGCTTAAAACAGAAAACAAAATCTTTATAAAAAAAAGCCATAAATATAAATTTCTTTCTTGTTTGATTGTTTGAAATGGTAAATGATTTCATTTATTTTCCATCACTTTCAATGCTTCTTTTGAAATAAAATTTAAACAAAAAAACTTACATATATGAAAATTGAAGTGTTAAATAGATAGTTAGGACAGACATGCATACATGCATAATTTAACGGTAATTACTTTGCAAACACACACACATTTAATTTTATAAAGTTTTACATTCAGAGTTCACACAGTTTCCAAGTCATTACAGAACCACCTGTTGATAAATACACAAAATTACACAAAATTATTCTTGTGTCATTTTAAAATGTTTTAGTTTTATAGGCTTAGAAGTAATTAACATACTTTTCTCATAGCTTTAACATACACCACACATTACTATCCCTCCTTTACCATTCACAGTTTTATTAGTCATATATTCCGCTACATACATTGCCAGTGTTTAAATTTATCTCTCGAAAGTTGTTGCTCTGTTATTTCGGGATATGGGGCTTCCGCACAATTTTAATGATGTTGTAATATGTGGTTGATATAAGTTTTACACTGTGTAATAGAAGTCTCTTTCAAACGATATTTAAAATAGACAATGTAAAATAGAGAACTAAACTAAAAAATTAAAACATATTTTCGGAAACCTACAAAAATTACTTACAACGAATGGCGATTCGGAATTATAAAGAACACTCAATCGCAAAAACTTTGGAAATCTTTCAAATTATTCAGAAGTAGAGTACTTAGTAGTCAAAGGTTTGGAATTTTGCTATTTGAACACGTAGTGTCCTTAATATGGTATATTAGGTGTTAATCGAATACAAAATTATATATATATATATATATATATATATATATATATATATATATATATATATATATATATATGTATATATATATATGTATATATATATATATACATATGTTATTTGTTACACAAAAAGCACATAATAAAATTTCACGTGAAACATGGGCGATTACGAACAAAATTTGGTTCAAAATTTTGTTCTGGGCTGCATATTCTTCATGGACTTCGTTGATTTTGTGAATTCCATTGTAATGCGGCTTTAGTGATATTGTCGTCAGGTCTTCTAAGAATATAGCCGATCCAGGTTATTTTCCTCTCCTTGATTTCCTTCTCTATTGGCATATTATTAGTGAAGGCTAAATGCTCATCAGTCGATGCGATGTTGGGCCAATATATGAGTAGTTTACGTCTGAGACATCTGTTAACGAACGCGATTTGAATACAAAATTGTTTTTTTTTTCTCGATCGGTCCAACCACTCACTATACCGCCATGACCCAACCGTGGAGGGTTCGTTTTCCCAAATGAAATTTCTTTGTGTAAACATTTTTCCGGTAGCATAGTGTAACTGACAACGTGTGTGTGCTATGGCAAGCCACAACAATTTCATCACTAATAAACACTTACTCATCAACTCTCGCTCTCCCTACCATTATGCCTTAGCTAACCATACTCTGTTTCGTAGAAAAAATTAGTTTGAAAAATTTTCATCATAATACAAACAAAAAAGGCTTTAAGCATGTGTGTAACAAACAGAACAACTACATTATTGTAAAAACATGAGGTTAAAATGGTTTTTAACATTATCATCCCTCCTCCACTTATACAAACTTCAATTCAAAATCTATGCAAAGCATTTTCCCATTGACTGACTAAGATAGGCTGGCTGACTGACTGACTGACTGCTTTCTTTCTGTTGGTAGTTGGTAGCGTTATAATGAAAAAAGTTATTTTGTTATTTAGGTAGGTGACTTGGTTTGTGTTAATTTTAATCCTTATTTTTCCTTTTTAAACTACTTTTTTATAAAATAGAAAAATAACACCAGCAAAGGTAAAAACCAACAACAAAACAGCTTTTTAACACTTCAATTTTCATGGTATTTTTTTTTTACATAAAAAAAGTAAAAACAAAATATAAAAATCGATTTTTTTAATATTTTTCATGAAAAGGAAAAATGTTTTCTATAACAATATATATTAACAAAATATAAAACAATTATAAATAATAATAATTTAATGCAAAAGAAAAAAAGAAAGTTGAGGCGTTCGTGATTAATGCAATGCAAAATAGAAAACTAAAAATTCTATTAAAGTTGTTTACACTCGAAATGAATAAAAACAAAAAGTTAGTAAAAAAAACCAAAAACGTTTAAACGCGTTTTTGTTTTTAAAGTAGTAGAAGAGTACAACCTAATGTGAGAAGTAAAATATCTATTTTACATTTGAAAATTTAAAAGTAAAATTAAAAAAAGCAACAAATATATATTTTCCGTGAATTGTTTTTTGTGTACTAATTTTGTATTCGTACTACTTAATCAAATTTTTCGTTAAATTAATTAATTTTTTTTTTTCGTTACATTGTTTTTTATAATTTTCTTATACATTTTTTATTTATACATTTTTTTGAATTCATATTCAAAAACCATTTATGTGTTTTTCCAAGAAAAATATTGGTTTTTTATTTTCTCAATTAGTTAAAAAACATTCATTAATCCATTCCCTTTTTAATGTATATCAAACAATAATCATTATTGAGTTAATTTATTAATAATAATTATAATAAATGTGCTTTGTTTTATCATTTTTATATTCGAATTGAAAATCAAAAATTTAATTTTTTTTTAATTTTATTTTTGTAATAATAAAACAAAACCAAAAACTTTTTAACTTAACGTCGTATATGTGTGTAACAATATATATAATTTTTTATTAAACTCAAAACTAATATTTAAAATTTCTAATTTTTATTAAATAATTTATTTAAAACTTTCAAAATTTTTGAAAAAAATCGTGTTTCTGTTTAATTATGTTATTTTTCGTTTTGTTTTTCTTAAAGTTGTTTTATTATTTAACAAAAATTACTTTTTATTTAATAAAAAATCAAAATTAAACCGAACAAATATTTTTAGAAATCATGGTTTTTATAATGTATACAGTTAACTAAACTAGAACAGACCAAAACAGAGAAACATATTATCGCTGTTCTGAAGCATAGTAAGCGTTGCATAGAAATTTTACCTTGGTTAATCTTAGTTATGAGTTGTTGGAGATTTTAATGACATTGCAATCTAGTCAAATATACCTATACACAATATATAGGGCGATCTATTCTTACGTAGCCTTATTGAGAACAATTTACCATGCACATCGATCTAATGAGCTTCTTTTCCAGTTTCTTGCATTAAATTTTGAGAGATCTTAATCCTTCAGCCTTAATCTTTCCCTTTTGCGTCTTTCTTTGAAATCAAATTCGAATGATTTTTGGAGAATGTTCATCTATGCGCACTGCCAGTTTTAGCCAACGTTACTGTTGTACTTTGGTCCACTTAACTATGTTAAACAGTACAGCTCGTACAAGTAGCGATTCTTTCGACGTTACTATCCATCGACGCAAATAATATTAATAACAAATAATTCATTAATAATAATATTTTTCAAGCACGTAAGAACGCAATTTTAAGTTCACTACTTCCAAAAAGTGTTGAAAGCAGCTACCACACCTGATGAAACATGAAAGAAGTATCATGGTGGGTATTGGGTTCATCTAGGTTTTAAAACTGATCCGGTCGTAACTTAATATCCAGCATACCCTAGGACACTTAATCACTTAATATTAACAGCGTTGTTATGCTAATAAATGAGCCATACAGAAATTTAATTCTAAAAGAATGCTTCACTGACCTTTTTTATAAATAACATGAATAATTGGAAACTTTAGAGCACATGAAACTAGAGAAAAGATTAACTTACAGCCAAACCTAAATCAAGACGCTAAGCATTGTCAAGCTGTCAAAAATGCTCATGCGTATACAAATTGTCACCGCAGTTGGCAGTTGGAATATCGAATTTTGACAGGGCGTTAGCGGTGAAGAAAAAGATAAGTAATGTTTTGTTGAAAAGTTAACATTACATTGACAAAATTTTAACGCTTTTATTTAGGTATATCACATCAGCGTCATCGCCTGTCAACGTACGCTAAATGCTCTTATTTAGGTTGGTTAGTTAATGCTAGAAAAGAATTAACCCTTTCGCCGCCAAAAGTAAGTTGGTAGGTCGGTTGGTTTGGTTGGCCGTGAAAGCGTTAAGAAAACTTCTTTATTTGGAAGACCATTAAAAAGTAGAAACGATATGCTCTGAAAATTGGATTTCAAAACAAATGATAAATTTCGTTCGTTTTTATTCAAGATAAATAAAAAGACTTGTGAACTCTTATGCATATTGTATTGATTATGAATTTGGTATTGATTATGAATTTCATAAATAGGCCTGTTTCTACAACTATTTTTATGTTATCTAGACCACTGTATACATTAACATTTTTTAAATTTATTTGTTTCGGTTGTTAATATTTAACTTTTTTTGTAATCATTTATTGAAATAAGGTGTTATTAAACAAAAACAAGCTTCATTTTATAACATTATTAAAATTGAACAAAAATAGGCCCAGCGCTAGACAAAAATATCAATAAAAATATATATTCAAATTTCTTCAAATCTTAATCAATAAAAATTGATTAAAAAATAATCAAATCCTAATACGAATACAAGAGTGTGCACCATGTTAAAAAAAAGAATAGGAAAAAATGAAAAAAAGACACGGTATAAACTTTTAGAACTACTTTTTTGTTTTGTGAATCAATATTCTATAATGATAGGGCAATAAAAATATTGGTACCTTTTATAAAATGTTTCCCTCATACAAGGTCCGTTGAAAATTGTCACGAATAAAAATATTCCATGTAATTGGTAAAAACTGAAAATAAAAAAACGAGAAGAAAATATGTTATTAACCATTTGTCTTATGTTATGTTTTTAAATATTTTTTTTTTAATCTGAACAAAAAAAATTTTTTAAATCCCACACATACACACAAAAACATACACAGCCTCATTTCCACATACACACACACACACACATTACACATACATACATTTACATTATTTTATTATTTTATTTTTTCATTTTCTACATACACTCACTGAAAATTTTCATTACTTAACCCCCGGCTTTATTTGTGGTTAATTAACATTCTGTTTTTAATTATTTTCTAAAACTTCTTTTACAAACTTTTCCTTAACTGTCATAATATCTTTCTCTAATGATGTTTACTAATTTTGTTTTTATAATTTTAATAACCTTATTAATGAAATTACAAATTGAAATCTATAATAATTATAACTAATTATTATTATTATTATTATTATTATTAACCTGGCAAATATATTAATTTAAAAAATTTATATAAACGATCTATTGACCCTTAAATTATAGTTTTAAGTTATTGAAATTGAATTGATCCCCTTTAAAAATTACCCTATTAAATATACAAAACAATCACATATTTGTTAATTATTTTAAGTTATACTGTAAGAAATTCAACCCTATATAAATGAAACAAAACAAAAATTGGTTAAAAATAAAAAATAAAAAATGTAAAAAATTAAAAATGCATGAATAAAATTAAACTTTATAAAGTAATTGTAAAAGTTGCGTTTAAACTTTTTTTAATATAAAAAAACATGTTTGGCTTTAATTTGCAAAAAAAAATAAATTTTGTTTCGTTTATCTTAAAAAAATGTTTTTAATTTTTATTTTAAGTTATTCATAAATAATTAGAACAGTCTTTATTTAAGTATAAGGCTTTAAAGAAAAAAAAAAAAAAAAAACACTGGAAAATATCTACGGTTAAAGGACAACAACAAAATTTACACATGATATACTTAAAACACTGAAAAAAACCAACAAAAGTTTGTTTTTTCGAACATGTACTATTACAAAACCATTCACACTATATAAAAAAGTACACTATCAAATCTAGCTTGTATAAAATTTTAATAAAACAACAAATTTATACATATATGGGCTTTAAACAAAAATCGGTTTTGAAAAGGCGATATGGCTTAATTTACAAAAATGAAAAATCTACACTGAGAAAAATCTCCAGAAAAAATACTCAACTCAAATACTTAAGCATGATTTTTTTTTTTATTTTGTAACAAATTAAGGACAATCCTAGAAGTATGCTACAAAATTGTTTGTAATATTTGAAAAGTAGTTTTTAAACCCTATAATAACTCCTTAAAACAAACTCCTACTCTAAAACACCCTTTAATTAAAACAACAACAAAAACTGCAAATAAACAAAAAATTATACACAATTACACACAAAAACACTTAAGAAATTTGTATAACCAACTACTATTCCCCCCACCCCTTCCCTTAAACCCTTTGTAAACTGAAATTTTTTTAACAAAATTTTTAAACAAAAATACACAACAAGAAAAAATATGGTGATGGTGTTCAACACGTAAATGATACACTCTACACACAATTAAAAAATAAAATAAAAAAAATATTTTTTTTAAAACTTAAAAATAGGCCGATCAACGTAACAGAAACGACCTCAACATTTCAAGAAAAAACAAAAAAGCGAATAAGTGAATTTACCCCTTTTATTCCGCTTAGAATCAGTTAGTCAGTCAGTCAATTTTTAAAAGGAATGCAAGAGAAAAATAATTAAAAAAACAATCAAAAAAGAAATAAATTTTGCTTATAGTTAAACCAAATATAAACTGAGTTTAAATCCTTAAGTAAACCCAAAGTTAAATTGAGAATAAATATTAAAAAAACAAATTGAATTCTAAAACAAACAGATAATTTTTTGTTAAATAAGAAAAGTTTAAATGAATATTATAT
Organism: Wohlfahrtia magnifica; assembly: GCA_023159175.1. Classification (NCBI taxonomy): domain Eukaryota; kingdom Metazoa; phylum Arthropoda; class Insecta; order Diptera; family Sarcophagidae; genus Wohlfahrtia; species Wohlfahrtia magnifica. Next base: position 661,962 of record JAKWBJ010000053.1, on the reverse strand, counting down.
GGTTTAATACGACGTTTTTCTTTCCCTTGTCGTCAGGTCAACTGACGACAATATCACTTTCTTCTTCTGCAATCAACAACAACAACTACAATAATTCTTCTTCCAACAACATCAACCACAATAATAACCATCACTTTTACAACAACAATAATAATTATAACTATCACAACAACAACAACCATAATAATAATGAAAATTTTTATAACAACTTTTTTAAACAACCAAAATGTTTTTACACCAACCCATCATTATCATCACCGTCATCATCTTTAACACCAGCAGCCATGTCAGCATCAGCAGCAGCTGCCTCTGCCATGTGTGGCCTTAATCTATCGCCATTTTCAAATAATTGTAATACGAATACACACAGTAACAACAGTAATACAACAACGGGAACATCAAACAATCAAATCTTGCCTTCTTCAGCAGCCAACAGTGGTGGTAATAATAATAGCAGTAATAATATGTTTGCTGCCGCTGCAGCAGCCATGGCTGCCAATATGGCAGCCTCGTCTAGTAACTCGAATGCCTTGAGTACATCAGCGAATAGTCTAAATGCAACCAACAGTGGGGGTGATGATTTTCGCTGTGATCCCTGCAACAAAAATTTATCGTCCTTAACCCGTCTCAAGCGTCACATACAAAATGTTCACATGCGTCCTACTAAAGAGCCGGTGTGTAATATATGCAAACGTGTCTATAGCTCATTGAATAGTTTACGCAATCATAAGAGTATCTATCATAGAAACTTAAAACAACCCAAACAGGAACCACCATCACCAGATATGGGTGGCGGCGGCGTCGGAGGCGGTGGCGGTGGTAGTAGTAGTGGCCAAGGTCATCATCATCATCATCATGCCAATAATAGTGGCATGACGAGTATGGGTGGTGGTGGTGGTGGTGGTGGTAGTGTCAATGTTAATAATCCCTATTATACGGCCATCAATCATCGTTCGTCCACATAGGGTTTTATGTATTTCGATTATTTAGCAAATGTTAATTTTTAACCGTTATCATAATAATTTTATTATAAGAACAGCAAGTGTAGTTATTATATAACAATATAATTCTACAATACATATAATGTTTGTTGACGAAAGAGAGAAAAGTTCTTAAATCAAAAAAAAAAGAAATTGTTAAATTGTATAATTTTAATTTCTTATTTTTATCACTAGCACTGCTCGCTTGTCTATAATAACAACAATCATATTTTGCTCATTTCAATCAGTGACAACTTTAGAGGTGAATGTTTTCTTTTACTAGGCACTCAATATTATCACTATCTCTCCTCTGCTAGCAAATGACATGTAAATAATCAAGTATAAATCTTCTTCATTCATTTCTATTTCAATGCGTTAATTACAAAGTTAATTTCTCCATTTTATTTTTATCATTAAATATCTTTTTTTTAGGCACTGTCACTATCTCTTCTTAAGCATTTATCATTATTGCTGTGCTGCGACACATGTGTGTTGGTCACAAAAGCATTGTAATATATTTTATTTTCATATTCTACAAATATTTTTACCCTTTTGGTGTCATTATGAACCTGAGAAAAATAGATTAGTCTGTTTTTAAAACTTATCCCTTGAACTTAATTACTTACTATAAATCTTCCAGTCGTCTATCTGACTTTTCTAACGATATACATATGAAACGATATATATGTGAACCTATATTGGAAAATAGATTTGCCTTTTCTTGGCTTAAATTAGTAAAAATGATCAAAATATGTGTAGTCTTAATGCAAGGAGTCTTAACATTATTAAGGGCTTTTAAAAGTTTAAAAAGGTCTTGGTTTTTAGTATTTAAAAAGATCAGAAGCAAATCTACAGATCAATGAAAATGCGAGCCCTCGTATTCCAAGTTTAGCAAGTAAGCCATAGAATAATATATAAAGATGTATAAGCACTATAAAATCTGTATATTCGTAGATATAGCAAATCAAAGCTAAAATATTATAAAATGATAGAAATTTTATAGTCATTTTCAATATACCCATTTTTTTGATAAATGCTGACAATTGTTAATTATCGACAACTGCCGATGAATTTTCTTTGGTGTCCTATATGACCTTTTAGAGTAGTTTTCAAAATTTTCGTCGATAACAGAAGTTGATTTTGTCTGACAGGCGTTCATTTATTATTGAGGCCCAGCAGACGTTTTTTCAGCATGTAGTCGACTTATAACAGAGAATGTTGCTAAATTTCGGCAGTGTAGTCGACTCATAATGGACAATTTCACTAAATTTCAGCACGTATTCGACTAATAACAGACAATGTCACTAAATTTCAGCATGCAGGCGACTCATAATAGACAACGTCGCTAAATTTCGGCTTCATAGTATGGTGACATTACGATGAAGTTGCGCACATAATTCCCTTCGTTTGAGTTATTGTCACGAAGATTCGTTAATGAAATTTTACATTTACGATAATTTCATACAAATTTTTACTTGATACTGATGTTGTGACAATGATTCATGATGAAAATATCAAAGTGACAATGTCGCTCAAATTCTTCAGTAGGCTACTATAAATGCCTCTAAAACTTCCAAATCGAGGCAAGTGAGACCATTTTTACGGTTAATAGCAAGATTATATAACAAATGATCAATCTATCTTATGATTTTATCTGTTTTCAAGTAATGAATTCTACGGCTTGTCTGTGGATTACATTCTATGGCTGATTTTGTTTAAGATGCCTTACCTCTCAAAAAATTCATTTTTTAACTATTAAAAGTTATTTTATACTTCAGCGAAAGCGAGCTTTATTTTTTCAAATAATTTTCATTTTGGGATAACTTTTTTAAAAATCGTAGAATGAATCAAATAATGAGTGGGATAATGATATATTTAGTTATATCTCTAAAGTAATCATTAGTATTTTTAACATCCAAAACATCAAGACGAGTTTATAGAAACTGTAACAGTTATACAGAAGAACAACTATCGTTAGTAAGGCTTTTTATTATAACAAAAAAAAATTAAAAATTTGACTATTTTTCTATATACAACACAATACTTTAAGGTGCTTTTTATATAAACGAAAAAGAATTATAAAAAATGTCTATTTAATTTTTTATTTTTATGGTATTTGTTAACGTTTTTGTAAAGACCGAAAAAAATATTTTTTACCTAAAAATGAAAATTAACAGGATACATAGTATATACCATTAAATCATTTTTAGTCTTAAATAAATTTTCTAAATAATAATAATAAAAAACAAACGATTTTCTATAAAAATTTTTAAAAGAAAAAGTTAAGCAATATAGTTAATGAAACAATTAAAAGGATTTTTATTAAATTTGTCAGGTTAAAAACGAAAAATAGTTTAATAAACTTGTTAAATAAAGTAAATAATAAAAAGAAAAAAAGTGGCTTTAATATATATATAAATATATATATACATATGAAAATAAGAAAAGGTTATTAAAATAAATTTATATATTATATATAAATAAGTTTGTTTTAAGCAAATACTTAATAAGTTTTGAAATATATATATAAATAACTTTTAACTAAAAATAATAATAATAATGAATTAGATGCAATAACCTTAAGAATTAGTAAATGAAAAACTTAGTAAGAAAAAATAGAAAAAAAATCGGGCATGTGAAAGAACGACCGACCGACCGACCAACAAACAAATTTGTTTTAAAGCTTGATTTTTTTCAGTTTTTGTAGTTTTAAGCAAATATATTTTGAAATATTAATCATTTTCTCTTTAAATACATTAATTTGTAATAATTATTTTTATATGTAAATAATATATTGTTTTTTTAGGTTTATACATGTACACATTATTATTATGATTATTATTATTTGTTTGTAAAAGGAGATACTTTTTTAAATAATTGTGTTCGTTTAATTATTTTTAATAAGTTTAAATAAGTTTTTATTTGTTTTTTCTTTCTTTTAAATTTTAATTTTGCATTTGCATAATAAGTCCGTTCAAAATAAACCTATTAAGTTTTATATTAATTTAAGAAAAATCACCATATTTTTGCCGCAAGTCAACAAAGCACCTATTTTTCATACACATATAATATAACTTCTTTTTTTTTTTTTGTGAATTGGTTATAAACACTGAAAAAAAATATTTTTATATTTTTTAAGAGATCCTATAACAAATTCCTTTAAAAACCTCTATTCCCTAATAATTTTCTTTAATATTTTAAATTATATAATATTTTTATATACTTTACTCAAATTACAACAAACAACAAAATTATTAATTTTATAGTTGTTAAGCTATAAATAAATAGCAAACTATTTAAACGAAAATTTAAATAAAAAAGTTGAAAAGATCATTCCCCCTCTATATTGTAGGTGGTGTGCTAACAATGAAAAGATAAAAGAGACACTAGTGACATTATATCAAAAGAAATATATAATTAATAAAAAAATCAAATTCTAAAAAGTATAATTGAAAAAAATTTATACTTTATAAAAAAAAATTGAAAAAAAAAACAACAAATCAATCAGGCCAAAAATGTTTCAAAATTTTACTAAAAAATTAATTGGTTCCTTAAAGGAACAAAATTCTCGAAGAAAAAAAGCATGCTTTTTATTTAAAAAAAACAAAAACATATTTTTAATAAACAAATCCAAACATTTTGAATTTGTTTTTGTTAAACTTTATAATTAAAAAAAAAACTAAAAATCTTTTCATGTTAATGAAAACATTTTTAGAGTATTTGCTTTCCTTTTTGTTTTTGGAAGAAACCGTAAGTGTTAATTAGTTTTCTTCTCTCTTTTTTTTAATAAATGTATCAATGTGTTGTTCATTATTTTAACCAATTTAATTAACGCAAAAAAATATTTTCAAGAAAACAAACAAAATTTTTACAAATCCCTTCCCAAAACTGCCTATATACGAAAAAAGTGTTAAAAATTAACTTAAAACAGAAACAACAAAAACATCTACATTTGCAACAAAAAAAGCTAAATGTTATTAATACATAATTTATTTTTGTTTTTAATACCTTTATTTGTTAAAAAGAAAAAAATTTTAAAATCAAACAACATCAGTTTTGAGAAAGTATTTTTTGAACATTTTTATAGAGCCTGGATTTGTTAGTGTACCTACAGAAACAATTAAACATTTAAATAAAAAACGCAAAAATAAAAATATACCCAAAAACAGACAATCTTAAATGACTTTAAAACACTACAATTTTTTTTAACAACAAACTAACAACATACTGAACAGAATAGTAAACAAAGTACAAAACAATAGCATTCATAAAGAGAAAAACAAACAGTTACAACCACAACAACAAAATACTACAAACTACTTATACAAAAAAAAAAAAAAATGTTGCAAAAAATCAGAAAGTCACTATTGTCTCTTTTCTCTTCTCTTCCTATATTCAATATAGGTGGAAGCACTAACCTACTCGGTGGCGTTATAGTACCCGGGGTCAATTCTAATACAAGTAGCAACCACCACCACCACCACCATCATTCCACTCATGCACTACATCAACATGAACATCAAATGCACAGCCACCAACAACATCAACAGCAACAATCCCAGCAGCAACAAAAACAACAACAAGGTAAAGACCGCAATAGTGAATCTCGGGATTTAGATATAGATAATGAACGCAATGAACGCCATGGTCAGCGTGATACGCCTGAACAAAAGAGCCATCAACTGCAACAGCAGCAGCACCACCAACAACAAGGTTCCTTTTCCAATACTCCTTCACCCCACCACCAATCCCAAACGCAATCTCTGACCCCACCTCCACACCTTTCCCATGCTCATACACAATTTGCTTTACAGCAACATCAGTTGTCCCTTATACCCACACACCATTTGCACTCACATCATGATTTGTCGCCCACCGGTCATCATCATCATCACCATCTAACCCGGGCCCCATCTCCCTACGATCATCATCATTTGCTACAACATAGACGTTCCTCTCTATCGCCCTCGCCCACTGGACGTTCGTCAAACACTGCGTCAGCGACCGGTATTTTAGCCTCTTCACGGGCCTCCGATCTAAGTGGTGGTAATCGTTTGCTATTGCCTCTTCCTCTGAATGCCTGCCATCGCTGTGATGTTTGTGGCAAATTGTTAAGTACCAAACTTACTTTGAAACGCCATAAGGAGCAACAACACTTACAGCCTCTCAATAATGCTGTATGCAATTTGTGCCATAAAGTTTTTCGCACTCTCAATTCGCTAAACAATCACAAGAGTATCTATCACCGTAGACAAAAGCATCATTCGTATTTTCATCACGGTTCAGTAAATTCCGCTGTAGGTTCTTCTTCTGCTGGCAGTCGTCTTCATCAGTCGCTCAGTTCGCTACAGGCTGCGGCAGCCGCCAATAGTTCCGTTTCGAATCGTAATAATGATAATGCTGTTGCAGCTGCAGCTGCGGCAGCCGCTGCTGCTGCCGAACTTTTACTATCGCCTATAGTGGGAGCCGGAGGCGCTAGTGCTGGACCCACCATGCAAATGTCCGCTGCTCATCAACAGCAATCATCACCAAATATGGTGAAACCTTGTATGGATTACTTATAAGATCAGCATAATTTTTTACAACATCTCTTCAGTTTTGCCATGAGTCCAGCAACCGCCGCCGGTGGCAGTACGCATCCTGCTTTAGCGGCTAATTTGGTATCGCCTACGTCTACGACAAATACAAATGACACTGGACTTTTGGGCTCGTTAAACCCGCCGCCACCGTCGCAGCCACCACAACCGCCACCACCAATAGTTGATTTAACACAAATAGAAAATTATGCCATAGGTTCATGTGAGGATCCCTATAGTAGTATGAATTTATTAAATCATTAATTATGATAATATACGATATATGTACATATATATAAACATTTTTGATGGATGCTTCAAAAGACAAAAGTCTTGAACATAAAACTATACTCCTACCCATCGGTTACTCTTATTTTTCATTTAAAAAATGTTCTAAAAGTTTATTTAATTGCCTTATCAGCAAACCTAGTTCCACTTTTAACTCAGTTTGATGCAAAATTTAAAACCATAAAAAAATTGTGTGAAATTTTTAGTTGAATGGCGTCGTAAGCTATCATGTAAAATTGCCATAAAATCAATTATTACACCCTCAAAAATGTTTTTTTTAGAAAAGTAATAAAAAAATAATAATCAGTGCATTATATGAAATAATGTACTGTTATATGTCATATTGTCATATGTCATATTGTTATAATGTACAATTTGAGGGAAAAGGTTAAATAAAATCATAATATTCTATATAAAACATTTAAATAATTATTATAGGAACTTCTTTGAATAATTTCAAAACTATTTTGGTGTTGAAAATTATGCCATTATGATAACTTAGAGTGATAGCAGCTCAAATTTTGAAACGTCCAGCAACTAACATTTTGAGAGAATAGGTTACATTTGCGAACGAACTTAACTTTGAAATGTAGATTATTCTTAATTCTTGTTACAATTTGATTAGCTCTCAAGAATATAATTTCCAAAATTTTGTATCATTTCGAATTGAACAAAATAAAACCATTAATCATTATTATTCCCCTATCCCCCTTTCCCACAAAAATATTAATTCCTCGTTTATATTCCTCTTTTTTGGATCTCAAAAATATAAAACCACAAAAGAAAAAAAGAAAATATAAAAGAAAATGAAAACAACAAGAAAAACACAAAAACTTACAAAGATTTATTTTTTATTAATATTTAGGCGAATTCAAAACTGTGATTTTTACAAAATATTTTTTAATTTCATTTTGAAAAAAAAAGAATTAAATAAGAAACTCATATGATGAGCATCATTATATATACATAAAAAATATAAATATTTATATATACAATTTGGGTATTAAGAAGAAATGCAAAATATAAAAAACCCTATAAATTTTATATAAAAAATTGAAAAACAAACTAAAACAAAAACTTAATTAAGAACCATTTTAGTGTGTATGAGAAAAAAAAGTGAAATAAGAGAAAAAAGATGACTTGTGCAATTAAACTTTTTTTCGTTGACAATACATTTAATTTTATATATTAAAATTTAAGATCATTAAAAATATCTATCTAATACAGAAAATTATATATATATATAGAACAAGGAAACACAAAACAAAAGGAAGAAGAAAATGTATTGTAAAAACTAACTATAAAATGTAATTTAAAAAAACAAAACATTTTTAAAGGACTTATTGTGTAAAACTCAAAATAAAAACATTTAAGTAACAAATCGTTAAGATTTAAATTGATTTTTTCAAAAAAAAAGATCATTGTAATATATTTAAACCGATAATATGTAGATTTTAAGATAGAGCAAAAACTTATTTCAAAAAAAGAATGTAAATATGTATTTAATACATTTAAAACTGAAAGCAAAAGAAATGCTAAAAATAACAAAACTTTATTTAAAACATGAGAAAACATTTAAACCTTCCCATTTTTCATATACTTTAAGACTTTTCATAGATTCAAAGGGACTTTTTAACTTCTAAAAACAAACCGTTAACACATGTTGCCGAAGCTGTAAGCCATTATAATCTAGCCTGTCCAAAAATAATGTTCCATTCACAAAATTTTATTTGAATTTTTGTGATTTAAAACTGTTCGGCAAAGCCATAATCCATATAACACCACTTACTAATTTTCCCGGAACAAACCTTATATTTTAAATATATTTCAAAATAGTACACGACTTCATTCAATTAGGCAAAAAATAAGAAATATATTTCTTATAAACTTTTCATAAATTCTTACCAAAGATGAGCCAAAAATGGCATTAAATAAGTATTCATGGATGTCAATCTGCGCAACTAAAAGCTATTTCTAATGCTAATTGGGGCACTGGATTAAAATATTCGCTGTGTTTAAGATTGGTTCTAGTTTGAAAGATATTTAATAAAATAATTTTTAAAATTTGTCGACAATTAATAACTACTTTATTCAATAAAAAGTAAAAATGTAGAAATAATGTTCTTGTAATTCGTGTAGTCGCTCTACTCTCAGGAAAAAAATTGAGATGGGAATGAAGAGAATGTATTTTGCAATACATTCAAACTCCAATTTTGAGATCATAATTTCTTGAAATCCGGGATTTACGATTAACGAGAAAATTATGAACAACATCTTGAATTGATGCTCATGCTGCTTCTTACGGCCATTAATTTTCGAATACAGATTCAACAAATATTCGCTCTTTGATTTTGACGTATGACAATTTGAGAAACAAGTACTTAGAAGCCGGTCCTTCGGGTCTGAGCAATGTGACAAAATTTTTGATAACATCAAGTTTTATGTGGAGAGGTGGCAGGAAATTATTCTGAGGGCTTAGTACGACTTTGCCAATCTTTTTATTCTCATTTAGACCGACCATATTCAACAAGCAAAACTAACAATCATTTACATGATTTTTCTGCTCTCTACATAACGTTGGCATTAAAAATGTAAAGTACACTTCCTGACCAAGTGACCTCTTGTACAGTTTGAAAATATTGAAAAAGTGCATCTCTCATCACATTTGTAATATTTCTTCTAATTTTTCTTACATAACATCCGCAAACATAACAAAAACGCTTAAAATAGTCTGCACTATTCTTGTTTCATTTTCACAGGTTTTTTAAGAAAAAAAAAGCTTTAAGAATAAAGACAGTCAGTGCTGCCAACATGCGTGAACTTGAAAACTAGAACCATCTTGAAAAACGAAGCCCATATTCGAATTCAGCGTCTCAAATAATGTTAGGATTTGTTCTCATAGACTCTAATACAAAAGTTTAACGTAATTTGTAAACTTGTGTTAACATCTAAAAAACTGGTCATATATCTGGCCCATACTATTGATTCTTACTCTCATTTTCTTGTTTCTTAAACAAATTTTAAGTTTTTTGGTATATAACTTATACGAACAGGCAACATATTAACATTTTGAAATGTAGGAAAAAAGTGCAAAATTTTAATTAAGTTCCCATAATATTGGTTCCAGCTCTCACTTTCTTAAGTCTTAAACAAACTTATGGTAAGATGTTTGGTCCATGCCTTATATGGAAAAGCATCATATTGAAGGACTAGATTTTGCAATAAAGCATAATCATTAAAAATGTTTACAAAAATTTGCTTAAGCCCCTTTGTTTTTTACGAAAGTCCTTAAAACTTTTATGTTTCATCTGTATATTGCCCCCTACTTTTAAAAAATTTATAATTTTTTTTATTCACTTTAAAAAAAATTTTATTTTTTTCATATTTTAGTTGTTCAAATAAAAATTCTTTTTTAATATTTTTGGGATTTGTGTGAAACACAATCAAGCGTTTAAAAAATAATAAGAAAAAAACGTAAAAAATGTTTTTAGGCATCGAAAGGACTGATAGTTTTTAGGTTTAAGATCAAAAATTTTTTAAATATAAATATTATTTTGGCAATTAAAAATACCAAATTAAAACGATAACAACTATATGTGATTGGCTTTAAAATTTATTTTTGTTTAAAAAAAAAAAAACAAGAAAAATCAAAATTTTTTTAAAAATTATTATAAAAGAACAAAACATTTTTTTGTTTTAAAAGACTGAATTTTTTAAGAAACCATTTTCGAAAGAAATAAAATTATTTTCTTAATATATTTTCAAAATTTTACATTTTTTTATTTGTTTTTATTAATACTAATAAAAACAAATTATTTGTATTTTTTTATTTTTTATTTTTTATTTTTTTTTTTTTTTTGGAAAGAGAAGTCTGAGTTTTTTTCATTTTTATATATTTTTAGTTTTAAATTTTTTGAAATACCAAATTTTTATTTACACAAACTTTATTTTTAATATATTTAAAAAAGGTATTCTCATGTATGCGAAATATTAAAAAAATGTTTATAAAAGAGAAAAAGAAAATAATCTAAGTATTATTATTTTGTATATTTAATTTTTTTTTAAGAGCTACACATTTTTTGTCTAAATATTAATATTATTTTGTAATTTTCTTTTTTGTATAATTATAATTAAACTTTATTTTTATTTCTTTAAAATATGTATATACTATAACTTACACAAAAATTGTCTACGACGACTACACACTACCACACACAAAACAACCATTATATTATAAAACAGTTTTTTTTATAAATATTTTTTATTAACCATTTTTCTTATATAGATATATACATATATATACATTGTTTAAAGTATTTTTGCTTTTTTATTTAACCGTTAAAATTAAATAAAAATATATTTAAAAAAAAATCAACAAACAAAAAGCTTAAACTTAAATTTTATTCCTATTTTTTTATAAAGCATTAAATGTATAACAACATAAACTATAACAGTAAATTTTTAAATCAAACAATAGTGTTAAACATAAACGAAACATATAACAGAGTAATTAGCAAAGAAAGTTGTAAAGGAATACCAAGAAAATAATTTATTTAACCGTCGTGTGAGGAAAAACGAAATAATAACTCATCATCACCATACAATTTTATGTTAAAATAGTAGCTACACGAGTCCAAAGCTAATAGCTTAAATAAAGGTACTACATAAAAGAAGTTTTTTGCTGTGTAGTACAACAGACAAGACCAACCCGAAATGATTACAATCAATTTTAATAATATAGACGTTTTTTGAAGCATATTTTTTTCTAAATTTTGATATTTTTCTTTAAGAATCTGCTCTTTAGATGTATGTAGATTAAAAAATTCTTGGCCAATTTCGAATTACCCGATTTAATTTTATTCTAATTATGCAAACAGAGACCGTTGTAGTAGCAGCATACCAATTTTTCTGTTGTTTAAAAATCGTAATTTTTGACGGACTTTAAAAAACAAACGAAGTGCTACATCGTTTGTCAGAAAAGAAAACGCCATAAATTTTGTATGTCTTTGAAAATGTACTCGATTTCAAGTTCTCTTGTTTTCGGCTTACAGAACTTATCCGAATATTACTTTTGGATTTTCTTGACTTCGAACCCACGTTGATCAATTTGTTCTAACTAATTATTGAATTAGCCTTGAGATTCGAACAAAAGTTTTGTAATTCGATTTTTAATAATATAGAAGAGACTTTTGTGATAAAAATGCACTCCCATCAGAGTTCCTCATGTTGACCATATTCATGATAAACATCAAAAATTTAACTTAAGCTCTGTTCTGACTCGCTTAAGCGGTACAAGTGTGATATGATCAATGGATTGCCAGATTTTCTCACAAATGTGAGTCAACTCAAAATTTGCCAATTTTCACTTTTTGCAAGAAGACGATATACAGTGATCATGCCTACCCAATGTAAAAATCTTACATCATTTGTGATATAGTTTCATATTAAACAGAAAAGTTTTTTGCCACTAATGAAAATTTGCATATTTTGAGTTAATTCACTTTAGCGGTACAAATGCACTATGTTTCTTCTGACAATGATGACGTTTTCAGATGTTAAAAGTTCAGATATCTAACAATCCAACAATGTCGATAGACGAAAGTTGTAAGTTCACACGGTTGCTAATAATCTCAACATTTTCTGTAAATTTTTCTGAAAATATTGTTACATCTGACAACACTTTTCTAAAAACTGCACATGGAAAATATTAATTTGTATGCATTTTTTATGAGTTATTCCGAGTTCAGTCAGCACTCTTTCAATGTCGTTTGCCTTTTTGAATCATGGTTTGTGTGTTTATCACAAATCGTATGACATGTACTAAATTTTATTAACTTTTTTCTTTTCCAAACCTCATTTAATGCTAAATAGTTGTCTAGTAGTAGTCTTATGTGCCATTTTATCCGATGTGTGTCCTTCACGGATGCCATTTCTCCATTTTCTTAAAATCATTTAAAAAATCTGAAATTTTTTTATTTATTTAGGAAAAATTTAGTTTCGATCTCAAAATTAATTAAAATTTAATAATTAATTGCGAGGTAATGTAAAGATCAATGTAAGAGTTCGAACTCCCAAACTTCCAAAAGTAATTAAAAAAATAATAAAAATAAATTTTAAGATTATTAAGTTTTCAACAGTTGAAACCTACATTTGCCAAATCGAATAACTCTACTTTTGTTTTGTATTAGATAGTAATATCTTAACACGGTATTGATCCTAAACTACATTGCATTCAGAACAAAAATCACCAAAATACTTCTAATTTTTTTATGGAGTCGATTTGCCATTGGAGGGACCCAATTATATGTTACACCTTTTTAGGAAACGTGACTATTTTACCTAAAAGTACTAAACTGCGAGTTTATATTTTCTTTTTATTTCTTATACTACAAAATTACAAAAAATTTAGAAGTTTTATACGAAAATGTAAGATTATATAAAAATTGTTACGAACTATGTATTTAAGTTGAATTTATTTAATTTTAAGAAAGAGAGCCGATCCGGTTTCTAACTGGTATACAAAGAATTTGAGCAGATTTTAAAGAAGTTTATTTTATTTATTTTATTCGACAAGTATTGGTCTATGAAACGTTTATTGAAATTTCTGAACACATGCATATATAAAATTTCAAACCACTATACAGAACTTTTAAAACAACTACTGTACCGAAATTCCTAAACCAATGTAACAACAAAGATCAACAGTAAATAAAACATAATAAAAGTAAACATATACAAAAGGAAATAGTATTAATTTTAATTCATTAAATTTGATAAATAATAAATTTAACAAACCATAAAGACAAACTCTCTCCTATACTACAATATATAGTAACAATAAAACAATATACATAAAGAAAATAAAAATGGCAAGCAAGCAAGCATATATATGTTATAAATAAATAAAACAACTAATTATATATTAAATTATATTATATACTAAACACACACCAACATACCAACACTAATCACATACAATACAATAGTGAAAAAGTCATATAAACCAAATAAGAACAGCAGCAACAGTAAATAAGATAACAAACCATAATAAACTTAATTATTTACACAATTTTTTTCCTTTACTTTGACATACCATTTTACACAATACAAGTACTAATACTTCAAATATTAAAAAATAATAGTTAAAAAGAATAAAAAATACAATAAATATTTAAATAAAATAGTAAACCGTACAGAAGAGAAGAGAAACGTAAATATGTAATTGTAAAAAACTCAGCTCAAATGAAATAAAACAAAAATATGTTGTATATGGATATCATACATATAGCCAGCCCCTCCTTCCATAACACCCCTCAGAACAAAACAAAACAATAGTAACAATTTAAAATTTTAAAAGTCTTTTTTGAAAATAAGAAAAGAATTTTAAAGTTTATAAAACCCCACTAAGTTATAGTCGTTAATTTTTTTTATTATATAGTGTAACTATTATATATATTTTTTTAATTAAAAATTTGTTTGTTATAATTGCTAACACAACTCAGTTATTAAAAATAGTAAGGAAACCTATAAAAATAAGTTAAAAATATCTTTAAATAAAAGTTTTTTTTAGCAGAAGATATAACAACTACACACTTTCACTTCCATTTTTTTTTTTTTT